>PVKB01003591.1:0-190857 GCA_004027205.1 Ctenodactylus gundi | reverse complement strand
CATGTAGCCTATGGAGGCGGGTTGAGGTTGACCACTCCTCTCTGAATCACTTTGTGTCTACATTTCAGGGCAGCCCAGTTCCTCAGGAAGATGGCGGACCCCCAGTCCATTCAGGAATCTCAGAATCTTTCCATGTTCCTAGCCAACCACAACAGGATCACCCAGGTGAGGGCCTGATATCTCAAGCAGGGGCCTGAGAAGGAATAGACTCAAACCCAAGCAGATGAGTTCAGTCCACATCTTCCATCTCCTCTGCCCCTCACTGAAGTGAAATAAAGCTGTACTCTTAGCCTCCCTCCCAGCACAGAGCCCCCCCCCCCCCCCCCACCATCTCCAGATTTGGTCCTCTGGAAGCCCCTGGTCCTCTGGCACAGCATCAGAGTCTATGTAGAGAGCCAGACTCTCACATCATCCATGTGGCACCCGGTATAAATAGGTCTGTTCTTTTGAGAATATTTTGAGTGTTCATTTCACAGGACTATTGTTACAAGTAAAGAAAGGGCTGTATAAAAAGCCTTTAGCATGCAGAGCGTGAAAAATGGTAAGAGCAAAAAAAGACTTAGCTATGATCAATACGACCACCTTGTCAAGACATGCTCACCTGACACTCTTGTGTTCTGCTCAGCGTAGCTCGACTCATCCTTTTCTCTGTGTAGAAAACCTAAGGACAGGCAGTAGGCAGAAGTGTCTGCAGAAGTAGCGGCCCAACCTCTTCTGAGGTTACTAAGCCCAGCTTCCAGTCGTCGAGGCTCTTTCTGCTCTGATCACCACAGAAGGATGCATTGCCTCTGAGGACCCTGTAGAAAGTTCAGTAGTTTCCTCATCTGTGCACCCTGCAGGGTCCCAGCTCATCCCTTTGCAGACACTGGAGTGGGAACTTCAGGCCCCCCCAACAGGAGGGATTTAGTAACTTCCGTGTTCTGCCAGGAGGGAAACACCTGCCAGCCCAGCTCTCATCCCCCTGGGTGGGTGGGTCTTCTCTGCAATTATCCACACTCTGAAAATAAAGCTAAAATTACTGTGGCCTAGTGCTTTTCAGCTCAGCTCCAGACAGCACTTTCTTACCGTGAGAATTTCCAGAGATTAAGAGTGGAGGGCCCCAAGTGGGTGAGTCCCTTGCTGTAGGAAGTATGCAGGAGCCCTGACCAACCAGCCGGGACAGTAGCACTGTGGTGGGTAGGACTCAGGAAGCAGGTGCTGGCTTGCACACCAGCTCTGCTCTATCTGGGGCCATGTGTATGACTCATGGGGGCATCAGTGGGAGCTGGATGCTCCGTTAGCACTGCCTAGTTGGGGCAGGTGAGGATACAGAAGATGCAGCCACAGCCTAACCAGAGCACAATGCTTCTATTTAGTGTCTCCACCAACAACTGGAAGTGATCCCAGGCTACGAGGAGCTGCTGGCCGACATCGTCAACATCTGTGTAGATTACTATGAGAATAAGATGTACCTGACCCCCAGTGAGAAACACATGCTTCTCAAGGTAAAGCTTCCTCAGGTCACACACCTGGCCGGGTTCACCCTCCCACCTCTTTCCTATTGGAAGCCATTTAAAAATAACTTTTTTTATTATTATTACTCAAACAGTGATAGTTCCTACTGCACATAAAGGTTTGAAACTGCCTTCTCTCCTTTAGTATGCCATATACAACCTTTAAGATGTTAAGGATGTTTTGAAATACAATTTTTAATGGCCTGTAAGTGTTCTGTTGCACAGGATCATTGCTATTTCAAACGTCCCCAGTGGCTGAATAATTGTTTGCTAAACTGCATTGAAACCTCTGATAGCAGTCTCTGGGCACATCTTTTTGTCAGACTGAACTTCCTAGAGGAAAAATTGATGGGAGGAAGACAAACTCTTAGGTTTTTGCTATATTTTGTCCAACTGGTCAGTTATTTCAACAGTTGACAAGTTTCATTCTAAAATTATAAAGTCATATTATTATTAGGAAAAATCTAGAATATGCAGAAAAATTAAAAAATTTTTAATCTCTCACAGTCTTCCCATTCAGAGATAAACGTTTTGGTATCTTGGGTATGTTTTTTCTGATTTTTCCTGTGCTTATAGCACTGTATATAAGCATATAGTGTTTTTATGTGGTGTCATTCCATGTGTTTGGAATATTGTGCACCTGTCATACAGTCTTGCATATAATAAATGACCCTTGTTATAGTTGCCTTAGTTTCTCACTTCTGTCTGCCAGCTGTGGCACTGAATCTGAGCCCCTTCCCAACCTTCTCTGTCCACATGAAAGAGCTCCTCTTCTCATTCTTCCCCGAAAAGGTTTGGCCATGTGAGTTGTCCCTTTTCTCCTCTTTTCCATCAAGTCATTCTTATAATTCTAAGAATTCCTGCCCTGGGTTGGTGTTCCTGTCTTGTTAATTTTAGTACCTCAGGTACAGTTGCAGAAGGCATTAATCCATATTTCATTACTAAAATACTAGAGGCAAATTACTTAATAAAGAAAACAAGTTTACATGCAGGAGGCTGAAGCAAGAGAATTGGGTGAGTTCAAGGCCAGCCTGGGCTCTGTAGTGAGTTCAGGACCAACCTGGACCAGCCTGGACAGAGTGAGACCCTGTCTCAAGGTGGGGAGGGGGGAGGGAGGGAAAGTTTATTTAGCTCACAATCTTTTTGGAGGCTGGAAACCCAAACAACATGGAGTAGATTCTATATGTGTGTTTGTCTGTCGTGTCTGTGGCTTCCCTGCCTTTCCTTATAATGCCATGAGGGTGTGATTACAGGCCTTCGTGATAATGGCCTATCCTTCACACTACAACCCAAACCCCCACGCCCCCCCCCCCTTTTTTTTGCTTTCAGACAGGGTCTCATTTAGTCACTAAATTGCTTAGTTTGGGCTTGAACTCAAGATCCTTCTGCCTCAGCCTCCCAGAGTGCTGGGATTACAGGCCTACACCACCAGGCCCTGCTAATTTTTATATTTTTATTAGTATATGTCTTTGATGCATAATAATTTCATTTGTCTGGGGGAAGTGTACACCTGCTTAATACCATTACCAGTTGACTTGAGGGATTAAAATCCTTCATGAATTAGGGGGACAGAGCATATTCAGGACATAATACAAGGCAGGGTAGCTTCCACACTTGTTAACTCTGCTTCCAGTGGACCACCAGAAACCCCGTGAGTTTACCAGAATTCAGATGCACATGTGTGGGGTAGCGGGTCACTGCAGTCGTTACACTGAGGCTCACTGCTCTGTGAGCTAAATTACTAAACTCCAGCTCCTCAGCAGGGTTGGAAGCAGCTTTCAAACCCTACAGCTGGCTTTCTTTTTTTCTGTGTCCTGTCTTTAGTCCTTCCATAAGGAACTTCTAGACTGCCTTTCTCTGAAGTCTCCGCCCTCCCCAGTCTGACCTCCAACACAACCTTGCTCTTCTAGGTCTCAGCAGTTTGTGCTAAGAGGCTCAGATGCCACCAGGAGGCGCTGCCCGCCCTTAATGGGAATTAGCTCCTTCTGGTGCTTGTCCTTCCACATCTTGATGCAGAGCACCCCAGTGTGGTGGGAAGGGAAGTGACCTTAGCCATCCAGATTTCTCCCTTAGATGTCAGATGGGAAGTAGAGGAGTGAGGAATGACCTTCCTGTATTTCCACAGCTGGTCCCACTCCTTCAGCTGTACTGGAGATGCCAGGAACAAAATGAGCCAACATTCAGGAGACTATGGGAAATACCAAGAATGACCACCCACTAATAGAGCATTTTCAGGAAATGATTTGTTTTAAAAAATAAAGTCTCCAGTGGCTCCTCTGGAACCTTGTAAATTGCTGTTTCCTTGGGGCAGGGTATGGCCATCTCTGCATTTGCTCATCTTTTGGCAGTGTTCCAGTGTCCACGATGACCTCAGAGATGTAAAAATGCCCTTTCTGTAGTGAAGGATGTGTGCCCAGTTTGCCAACAGGTCCTAGGTTCCATCTTTTTCAGTACTGTCTGAAACTTATCCGTGTAACTCTGGCAAGCTGTCTCTAATCTTGTTGTGTCACTGATTCCTCACCTATCAAATAAGTCTATTGCATAGTACTAGACAAGAGTATAAGAATTGTCATTAAGAGCAAAACTTAGTGCCCTAAGCATAGACTGACCCATACATACAAAGGCCAGGAATTGGCCAGCATAATAATGTGCTGAATTTCTGGCTAAAATCAGACCCATATGTCCTATCTTTATTGGAAGATGTATGAGTTTTGGTAATGAATATGTATCTCTACAAGGTGTTTGTATGTGTATGTGTGTACAAATCATGGACCTACTTTTATAAAAAAAACTTCTAATGGGTACGATTAGTTTCAGCACTTTGTCCCTTCTCATTCTAGGTAATGGGCTTCGGCCTCTACCTGATGGACGGAAGTGTTAGTAACATTTACAAACTGGATGCCAAGAAGAGAATCAACCTTAGCAAAATTGATAAGTTCTTCAAGGTCAGCAACTGTTGCTGGGGCTGGGCAGTGGCAGGGGGTTAGCAAAGCCAAAGGCATGAAATTAGCTAAAAACTATGGGGATTGTTAATTGACCGCAAGAAGAGGAGAAAGAGGATGGAAATAGGACAGCAGGGCCTCCAGCTGCCCGTGGAGGAAGTTGTGCTGTCATAGGCTGTCCCTGGAAATTATACGTGCTGCCAAGCTTCAAAGATTGGCTGGATTTGGCAGGGATTTGGCTGGGAGTCTTAAGATTTTTTCTGCATGCTCCTTTTTCTGAAATCTCTTGCCATCTAAAGAAATAGTTGTGTCCTATGTGACTGCCTACTTTAATTTTCAGATTCAAGAAACTCTAAGCGTTGATACTGGAATTAAAATGGATTCACATTTTCAAAGTCACCACGTCTTCCCTCACCAGGTGCCACTTCAGCTCACCCCTACCACTGGGCAGAACTCCTGTGAGCACCCATCCACCACTCAGTCCTTTCCAGTGCCTCTGAAATTGGATCTTCTGGCCTCAGAGCTTTAAAAATAAAAACTTTCACTTAAGTCAAGCTTTTGGGGGATTTCATGCTTTGGAATTGAATTTACATTCTCAGTTTACTCTGACATTGGTTCCTGTAGGCACAAAGCCAGGGGCTGGGCCTTAGACATGGGAGTGCCCAGTTTAACTTTAGTGGCAGAACCCTGGACTGGGAGGCATGGAAGGTGCTCACCTGGTTCTATAGTGAAGGTGAGGGGGAGCACAGGTCTCTAAAGGAGTCTTTTGGTCAAGCTTGGCATCTTTTCTTTTCTTTTTTTTTGAGCTGGAAATTAACTTTTCTTTAGAGTTGCCTCAAGTGAAAACAGTACTTACCCTAGGACAGACACCCTTGCAAAATCTGCCGCAAGTCAGCACAGATGAGACAGGAGAGGAGCGGGAGAACACAGCATAGATCTCTCTTCACGGACAGGCTAGGGTTCAAGCCTAAATCTGCTGCTCAGTGATGGGATCATGGGATGCCTTTGGGGAAGTCACTAAATCTCCCTAGAACTGAGAGACATAGCTAAAAAACAAAACAAAACCTCACAGATGCTCCAAGTGTCTCCTCCAGAGGATTCCCCTAAGGATTTGGTGGGATTCCGTATGTGAGTCAGAACCCTGGGCTGTAGTCCTGGCTCCTTGATTTGAGCTGATCTGACTTGGCGAAAAGTCACACAGCTGGCTATGCATCAGTTTCTTCATCTGTGAAGTGGTGATTACACTGACCTTACAGGGCTTTTACACAGATTGAAGTCACGTTTGCTAAAGGTTCTGGCACAGGCTAGGGGCAGGAGGGGCAGGCACAGGCACCAGCTACCCCTCCACCTGCTCTGGCCTTTATTTAAGAGCTCCTGTTCTCTGCTGTTCAGTGTTACGGTCTTGGTTGCTTCCGTGGTGTAGGCATTCAGGCAGACCCCAGCCAGCCAGCAGTGCTCACGCGCCAGGGCCTTACCCAGAGTTTGGAGTAACAAGGATTTAACAAGACGAGGAAACGGAGAGTGCTGACATGGTTCTTGGCCTTCATCCATGTTTTTGGCTCTGTGACCTCTGAAGAGTCACTTTGCCTCTTTGGCTTAATTATTTGAAACAGAGTTGCTGAGGCAGGGGCAGACCTATATGCTGGCTGGAGCTCCTTTTGATGCTGGTGGCCTAAGATAGCATCGTCAGAAGCACAAAGGAAGAGCCAGCCCCGGGCGCACCCCTATGCCTCTGCCCCTCCGGCGCGGGCAGCCGCCCAGCCCCTCCTTGGCCAGCGTCTCACGCCATGTGCTTCCTTTGCAGCAGCTGCAGGTGGTGCCTCTTTTCGGCGACATGCAGATAGAGCTGGCCAGATACATTAAGACCAGTGCTCACTATGAAGAGAACAAGTCCAAGTGAGTGCCTGCCGTAATGTCTCTCGGCTCCCGCAGGATGCCCAGCCCGGGCAGGGGGCTGAGGGGCCACTTCAGTCCCTCCTCCCTCCCCAGAGCCCTGGGCCAGCGGTCCTCCCAATAGCGGCGCCACCGGAGGGGAGCAGCAGAGAGTGCTCCGAGCCCTTTTGTATCCGGCTGGTGCTGCCAGGTTAGAAAGGGCTCAGAGCACAGCCCCGCCCCTTGCTTGGGTCAGTAGTACCCATGCTTCCCCAGTGGGACAATGAGACTCCTGTCCCTCCCTGAGAAGTGGGAAGGAGCGGCTGGCTCTCTGTGGTCAGGTGGAGGGAGATGGTGGCATTGATTCCCTGCTCAGGTTTTGTGGCCATACAGTAAGAATGTTGTTAGGTGTGTGGTTTGGATGGTCCCTGCTGTGAAGTGGGTTGACACCTTCCCATAGGTCATTTTATAAACCATGAGTCTAGGGATACTGTGCTAGGGTCTGGGGGTCCGTGGCCCCAGGAGTTGGGGCAGCTTGCTGCAGCTGTGTCCACCCCTTTGATTCCTGAGGCTGGACAAGGGGTTCTTCTTGTATGTGTTGACACCAGAGCTGCATGATCATGGCGTTTCCATGAAGGGGGGAAAGGGCCATCCTTTGGTCCAGGGTGAGAATGTAATGTCTTAAAAAAAAGTGCCAACAGGCCAAGTGTGGTTCAACATGCCTGTAATACCAGTCTCTTGGGAGGCTAGGGCAGAAGGATTATTAGTTTGTGGCCAGCCTGGGCAATTTAGGAAGATCTTTCCTCAAAATAAAATTTGAAAAGGGCTCAGAATCTAGTTAGTGGTACTGTGCTTGCCTACTATGTACAAGATCCTGGGGTCAGTCCCTTGTACTGGAGAAAGATTTTAATGGGATGTCCTCAAACTGCTCCTGCCTGGCCCCAGAGGGAATCTCGTCTAGTTTCTATCACCTGCTGGTTGGCTGTGGGGAAAGCAGCCCCCAGGATACAGCACAGGGTTGAAAAGGCCCCCTCCCAGCTGTTCCCTCCCTGCCTTTTCCCTGGGTGAGGACTTGACCTCCTGAGGCTAGTTGGGTAAAGGCTGGCACATGACCAGGCAGAGAATGAGAGACTTGAGTGACACTATTTCTGTCAGTCTACAAGGAACTCAGAGTCTAAGCATGAGGAAGGCAGTCACCGTTCTGAGCATTTGTAAGGGAATCGCTTCAGGACTTTTTTAGGGTACACAGGTGGCACTGTGGGTTGGACTCAGAGCTTCAGCTCTTTTTATTTTTTTATTTTGAGGCAGGGTCTCACTTTGCTCAGTCTGGCCTCAAACTTAAATCCTCCTCCTTCAGCCTGCTGAGTGTCTGCGGTCAGGAGCGCCACCGCACCCAGCTGGGGCTCCTCTTGATGGACTAAACTCTCCCTGACCTTTCTCTGTTCCTCTGGTGCTTGCTCAGGCTGTCAGCCCGTTCACCATCGCTGGGCAATGGGAGGGGGCAGTGGGAGGACTTTCATTCCTTCACTTCCTGTCTAGTCCAGGTTGATTTTCCCAATGACATCTTTCCAAAAGCAGAGGAGGGGGGAGGGATGAGGGAAAGGAAGGAGAGAGAATAGGGAGAAAAGGTGGGGAAAGACTGAGGAAGAGAGACCGGATAGAAAGAGTTGTGTGATAGGGCTTTTCTCCTCTTGTGATAGACCCATCATGCCAAGTCACTGTTGGAAAAGACAAGCCTATTTGTTTCCCTAGTCCTGGCCCAAAGGCCCCCCAGAAGCCAGCTTCCACCGGAGTGTCGGTACACTCAGAGTCACTAGTCAGGTCCTGAGGGGTGGCCCACCTTAATTTTTTCTCAGTTTGGGTTTCAGCCTTTATGTCCCCAGGGAAAGCTGTGACCTTTCCCCCTACCCCTGGTACAGCTGGTAAGTACTGGGGGCCTGGTACCGGAGAGGCCTGTGGTTGAATCTTTGAGGACTTGGAGACGAAGAGGAGAAAGGGCTGTTCAGCTGATCCTTCAGTCCCCACAGCACCGTGTGTAGCAGACTCAGGTGCTGAGGTGGCCAGGATACCTTGGGGTTCCACCCAGGGGGACCGGCCACGTTGCCTGAGGACCAGGAGCAGCTAGTGAGTGGAAGGAGCCTATTCCAACCAGTGCTCGAGACTAGGACCCTCTCTGACCCTGTGATCTTTCTGCCCAGGTGGACGTGCACACAGAGCAGCATCAGCCCCCAGTACAACATCTGCGAGCAGATGGTGCAGATCCGGGATGACCACATCCGTTTCATCTCTGAGCTTGCGCGCTACAGCAATAGTGAGGTGAGCTCTGGCAGCAGGGATGCGGCGGGGGGAAGGAGCAGCCAAGCGGGGCAGTTTCACAGACAGAGTTCATTCTGGTTCTGCTACTGTCCTATGCAACTTACTTAACATTCTGTGTCTCAGTTCCCTCATCTGCAAAATGAGTGCAGTGCCAAGCCTGGGAAGGGAGTTGGGGTAGAGGTGATGGAGAGACAGGAGCTGGTGCCACTGTCAGGGGTGAGATCGCACGGGAGGAAGAGCTTCTAGTGTTCGGTTGTATAGTCTGGTTGACAACAATTTATTACTTCAGTGTATCTTGTAGAAAGTAATTTGAATATTCCCAACACAAAGGAATGACAGATTTCTAGAGATATGTATTCCAGTAACCCTGATTTGATTGTTATACAGTATGTACATGTATTGAAAAGTTACATTGTACCCCATAAATAATATCTGCATAGTTGTTAATTAAATATTTTTTTAAAATTTTTAAAACGGGGATATTAACGGTATCTGTCCTGAAAGCTTTGTTTGTAGAATCAGATGGCGCCCAGTGCCTGGAATGCGTGTTTAGCCTGGCAGATACTAAGCGTGCGATGATTGTTAACTGTAGCTCTCTACTCGTGCTCCCTGCACCCTTGATGACAGGGGAAGTGGAGTTCAGCACACTGATGTTCAGCGTACCATCCAGATGTTCTTTTTAACTACACAGTAATGAATGATCACTTCTAAAAAATAATCAGGGGAGCTGAAGGAATAGCACCGTAGAGTGGTTGCAGCAAAATCCTGATTTGATTCCCCAGTACCACTTAAGCGAGGCATGGTGGTACATACCTGTAATCTCAATGCTCAGGATCCTGGAGCAGGAGGATTGCCCTAAGTCTGAGGCTAGCCTGGCCTACATAGTGAGTTCAGGACCAGCCTGGACTATAGAGTGGGACCGTGTATCAAAATTTTTTTTAAATCAATTACAGATAGGGACAGAAAAAAGAACAAAAATTCTTCTGTAATCTCATTTGAATTTTCCAAGTTTTGAACATAGAAACATAATCAATACATAAAACTCAGAAAAAATACAAAAAGACAAGAAGAAAAAAACCAGTCCTGGGATATCCCACCACCCCAGACCCACCTTGATTAGTATACTTGGATACATAAGTTCTCCTGATTCTTGTCCTGTGAACACCCTCTGACACAGTCATGGCTAGCCTCAGGCCTCATTTTTCCTTTACTGTTATTGCAAAAAAAATTTAAAAGAAGTTTTTTATTACTTACACACATTAACTATTTTATATATTGGCCCAAGACAGTTCCTCTTCACTCAAAAACATGAGGGCCAAGACCCTGGCAGGCTGCAGGTGGGACACACTTGCTCGAATACATACGTGTGCTGTTTCACTGATACAGTGGCCATTCTGCGATGCTTGCCTGTCTGAGCTCCGGCCTGTCGTGGGCCGTGTGCACCACCTGCACTTCCTCGCTGGTTCCACCTTATGACCAGCACGTGACATTTTTTCCACACTTCTCAACATTTTTTCCAAACCTTCCGATTCACCAGTTGAGGAAATGTTGTGGGTCATACAGCAACATATTTGAAATGGGGACAGTCTGAAAATGCAGTTAATGTGGCCATGAAACTAGTGGCCCGCAGAGAGAAGGTAAAATGTGAACTCCTAGCATTCCTACCAAATGGCCCTGGCAGCTGACCTCAGCCACAGGGCTCACTTCTCACGTGCTGAGTCTCCTTCATTTCTGTTCAGGTTTCAGGGTGGTGTTAGTGGCATCTGGCTGAGGGGTTGTCTTAATTATAGTCGTCCCTCAGGATCCATGGAGGATTGGTTCCAGAACACCCTCCCACCAGAATCTGCAGATGCTCGAGCCCTTATATAAAATGTTACAATGTACATATTATGTACGCATATGTTTCCAGCTACTTAAAGTTATCTGTAGATCATTTACAATGCTTAATACCATGTAAATGCTACGTAGTAGTTGTTCTACTGTATTGTGTAGGGAGTCAGGACAAGCAAAGGTCTGTACGTATTTACTACAGGTGCAATATTTTTTTCTGAATATTTGAATCCACTGTTGTGTGAATCCGTTGGATGCAGAAGCCATGGCTACCGACAGCCGGCTGAGCGTGATTTATGTTGGTGTATATCCAGTCGCCCTCCTTACTTGCAGTAGTAGTTCTGTCTGCATAGTGGCGGGCCATGAGCTCTAAATTAGCACATCCTGTGCCTTCTCTGAGAAGAAATACAGAGTTGCAGTCTTCTGGTCACAGTGTTTACTTTAACCAACAAAGTAATAATCTTAGTTAGTTTGTTATGGAGATTGACCCTTTGCATTGAGCTACATCCCAGCCCCCCACCTCCCTCTTTTGATTCTCAGACACTGTCTCACTAAGTTGTTAATTGTCCAGGCTAATCTCAAGCTTGTGATCTTCTGCTCTCAACCTTCAGATGCGCTAGGATTACAGGCCTGCACCTCTGGGGCCAGCTGTGTTTCTATTTAAAGACATCTTTTAGATTTTTTTTTTTTTAAGACAGGTTCTTGCTGTGTAGTTGAGGCACGTCCTGAATTTACTGTGCAGCCCAGATTGGCCTTGAACTCAGGGCAGTCTTCCTGTCTCAGCTCCCAAGTGCTGGGGTTACAGGCATGTGCCGCCGCACTCAGTTTATGTAGTGCTAGGAAATTGAACTCTGTGCCTTGCAGTTGCTAGGCCAGTGCTTTAACTGCTAAACCATGCCCCCCAGTTCCTGGAACATATGTTTTTAGTTCGTGGTCATTAATTGTGGGCCTCCAGCACTGTAATGTATGCCTGAACACAGCTTACCTAAAATATGTCTTTATTTATTGTTGTTTTGTTTTGATGGTATTAAGGATCAAGCCCGGGGCCTTTACACTGAGCTCCATACTCAGCCCCGTTTTGTTTAGATTTTGGTTTTGACTTTGATTTGGGGTTTGGATTTAGTTTGAAAGAGGATCTCACTAAGTTGCTAAGTTGCCCAGGCTGGGCTTGAACTAGCAATGCCCCTGTCCTGGGCAGGGATTATAGACCTATATCTTTTTTTTTTTTTTTAAGTCATGGTTTCCTGTGGGTAGGAACACACTCCCCCGTGCAGTCCCTCCACCTAAGCAGTCCACCTGCTATCTCTATAGGTTGCCCAATTCTGCATGTTTCCCATAAACAGCACATCAGCCCTATGCTTGGGGCCATTTGACACTGTGAAACCTTCGATTAAAAGCACAAGATAGTGGACAGAATGCTGTAAATAGAGCGCAACAGGATGCTCGCTTACAGTGTGAGAGTTGAGGCGCAGCAGCAGAGAGTTGTCCAGCCTCAGCTGGGAAGATGCATCTGTCTACAGATGACTGAGCAGTCACTGTACATACTGATTTTGGAAATTCAAGTAGATTTTCGTGAGTAGATAATTTACATATACAGAATCTGCCGGTGATCAGGACTGTGGCTGTATGTGTGCAGGTAACTGTAGCATTTTTGCACACGTACACATATTTTGTATATTTTATTATATATTTTATATTAATATATATTTTAGATTGTAGAATGTAGTACAGAGGTATGTCTATACGAGAGCTGTGTAATCAGTGAGTCATGGTCAGTAAGTGAATTATGAGCTCAAAGATTTGTGATTAACATATGAAATAGAATGGAAGGCAGATTGTATCTCATGTTTACTCTGTTGTAAGATTGAAGGGCAGGTTCATTGGTGTAATCCCTTATCTCGGCTACTTGGGAAGCCAAGGCAGGAGGATTATAAGTTTAAAGCCAGCCTAGGTAACTTGGTGAGACCTTATCTCAATTTAAAAAAAAAAATTAAAAAGGCTTGGTGGGAGGGGATATAGCTCAGCAGTATAACTAGCATATAGCCCTGGCATAAATTCCCAGCACTGAAGGAAAAAAAAAAAAAAGGTAAGATTGCTGTGTAAAAATTACTGTTTTGGCATGCATGTGTATGCTTTGCGTCTTCATGCATGGGTGTGTTCCTGAGTCATAGCCTGCACAGCGCTTCCTACTGTGTAGGCAGTCAGAAGGGCTTGAGAACCTGTGTGCCAGGCGCCAGTGTGGTTATAAATGGGGTTCTGGCATCACATCTGAACTGGGACCCTAGGCCAAGCCGTGCAGCCTTCAGCAGTCCACCTGTTCACCCATCGGTGGGGTGTAATAATTGCACTTCCCCGTAGAGTTCTTGGAGGGAGCCAATGAAGAATGTGTATCAGTGTGTTCATGAATGGGGAGTGATGGTTGATACCTTCCAGGTGGTGACGGGCTCGGGGCTGGACAGCCAGAAGTCGGATGAGGAGTACCGTGAGCTATTCGACCTGGCCCTGAGGGGCTTGCAGCTCTTGTCCAAATGGAGTGCCCACGTCATGGAGGTGGTAGGTGTCCTCGGGCATGGGGCTCATCGCTGGCCTCCCCCATTCGTTTGGACTCCTTCTGCCCTCTTTCTCCCCAGCACCCTTTAACAGCTTGGGTTCATTGATTTTTAGTACATTCACAGGGTGGTATAATCATATTTAAAACATTTTCATTGTTTCAGATAGAAACCACATGTATCACCAACCATATCCCCAGCCCCGAGCTACCTACTTTTTATCTGCATACCTTTACCTATCTTAGATGTGTCCAATAACAGAATCATATGATGTGTGCTCTGCTCTGTCTGGCTTAGTTTACATTTTCAAGGTTCTTCCTTGTCATAGCACAAGTCAGTAGGTACATTTACCCTTCATATGGCTGAGTGATACCCTATTGCATGGGTACGTCACATTTGATTTGCCCTTCCATCAGCTGATGGGCATTTTGGGTTGTCCTCACTCCCCCCAGTACTCTTGGAAGCTGGTTCACCCCACGGACAAGTTCTGCAACAAGGACTGCCCAGGCACAGCAGAGGAATATGAGCGGGCCACGCGCTACAACTATACCAGCGAGGAGAAGTTCGCCTTCGTGGAGGTGGGTGCCCTGCATGCCACCCTGAGACTGCTGCTCATGTTGCTTGTGAGAATGGATCTGATCACAGTCATATCTTGGTCGTCTCAATTCACAAGCCCTTCCGTGGCTTCTCTCATTCCAGCAGAGGCTCTCGTTAGGAAATGATTAGACTCATTCTGTCAAATATTCAAAGGAAAATTTTCACTAGGAAAGTGAATAGAAAGGAACCAATGGAAAAAAAAAAAAGAAAAGAAAACAAAAGGATAAGAGAGGTAGGAAAAAATGTCCCAAAGACTAACTGATCAAAGAGATGCAGGTGGCAACTTGAGAAGAGATGTTGTAATTAGCAGTCAGGTGGCAAAGGTTGGAAGGCTGGTGGTGCTCACTGCAGGTTGAACTGTGGGAAGAGACATTGTCGGTGGCCTGTCTACGTTTAGTAGGCCTTCTATAAGGGCAACCTGACGGTGTCTTCTCACACCACCATCCCACCCCTTCCCTGCTCCCTCTCCCCTTTGTCCCTGTACTGGGAATTGAACCTGGGGCTTTTGCACCAAGCTACATCCCCAACCATTCTTAAAAAAAAAAAAAAAAAAGTTAATTTTGAGTCAGGGTCTTACTGACTTGCCTAGGCTGAGCTCAAACTTTCAATCCTTCTGCTTCAGCACCCTAAAGTGCTGGGATTATAAGGATAAGCCACTGTACTTGGCCATGTGTGCACTTTTTAAAATATTTAAATGCTTCGGCTTGGAAATTGTTCTTTTGGGATTATATCTCAGGGAAGTAAGCCACATGTGCAAAGGCATGTGGACTTGGGTGCCTGTAACACCAATATAGGTGAAACAGCTTACTTTTTCCATATGAGATGATGTAAACAAATTGAAATATAGGTCGTGATTGCTAAAAGGCTGTCCCTACGTGCAGAGCTATGCATACTACATTGTTAAGTTAAAAACAGGTAAAGGGGCATGTAAAACAATCCCTATAAATAACTAAAATTAACATACTTTTGTGTATTTGCTCAAAACAGAAGGAAATGAACATTTATATATGCCAGGCTACCTATAGTATTTTCTTGAGGGAAGATTATTACCACCTACTTAATATTACCTTATGAATTTGTTTGATTATACAGTGGTGTTTCTGTTGGAAGGGAAACTTTTACACTAGGTTGTCAGGGACATGTTATGAACATTTGAAGTCTGATAGGGTTGGATCTAGAAGTCAGAGAGAGTCCTGTATCCTAGCCCAAATCCTTATGGTCAGTTTCTCTGCTAGAGACTCAGCTTTCCTATCTGTAAAATGAAGCTAAAAATCTCTCACCCGTGCTTTGACCACCTCTCTTCTCAACATTTGAGAAGGAACAGTAAGGTAATGGCTGTGGATGAGCTTTGAAACATAAAAAGATCATGAAAGTGTAAAAGGTTAGAGGTTTTTTCTGGCATATCTGCAGGCTACACTCTAAAAGATTGAGGCTCTGAGGTCCTGACCTTTTTCATTGCTAACAGTCAATCTGGAAGAAAGTTTCGCAGTTACCACCAGTAGAAAGTCTTCCTCATGCTTATCTAAGATGACACTAGCAGAGAGTATCTGCAGTGGTGTGAAATTGCTCATGCGTCTCCTTGACAGAGGGAGGGGAGCGTGTTGTAGGTCACGTAGAAAGTGCTTCTTTAGCCTCAAAACGGCTTCCAAACACAAGCACCAATCACATTTTGCTAGATTTCCTTCTGGTCCTTAATTAGCTATGCATGACAAGTTTTATCATTTTTTTACTAGTAGATCATGTCTAAAGAACAGGGATAGTTCCACGTGACATTTAACAGCAAAACAAAGTAATATAGTAAGCAGCACCACCCTCTTCACCTTGAGTCCCCAGATAGGAAACTAGGCTTGCATCTTTCCAGCCATTTGTTCTGATATTTGTCTCCATAAATCTAAGTAGTGGGCTTATCAGACTGTTTCTTGGTTTTTCAATTTATGACATTTTTTATTGATTACCTGTTTTGGAACATAAGGATTTAGCTCTTTTTACTTCCCATTTCTCCAGCACTTCCCAGTTCTCGCAGCTTTCCATAGTGGATTTCATACCTTTTGATAAAAATCAGTAATTTATGCTGTAATAGTAAAGAAACTGTGTTCAGCAGTGAGCCACAAAGTTCAGTATGAATGCATTCCTTTTCTCGTACAGCCTTTATTTTTTCTAGAGTTTGCAATGCCTTTTGTGGTACTAGGGACTGAACCCAGGGCCTTCGTGTTGAGCTCCATCACCTGCCTTTTTAATCTTTTAAAATTTGGGGGCAGAGTCTTGCTCTGTCACTCAGTTGCCTAGGCTGGGCTCAGACTTGAAGTCATCCTGTGGCCGTCTCCCATAGTGCTAGGATCACAGGTGTGTGCCACCATGCCTGGCTATCGATGTATTGTTGTTTGTATCCTTCGAACCTATCAAAAGCATCCCCAAAGAAAACCAGCAAAGCCTAAAACTCCTTAGAGAAACACTAACTTCATTATTCCTCTTTGACTTGGATTACTCTCTCTTCCTTGAAACCATTCCTCTTGAAGCCTGCTTGGTCTTCCTAGCCTTTGTCCCTGGGCCTGCTGGCTGGCTACCGACCGCAGGCGTGTCTGCTTCATCATCTTGGCAGTTAGGCTTGTCTGTGGCTTTTCTCCGTGTTGGTGGAGTATATCCAGTAGCTGGCAGAAAGAAGTGAGTGTGTGAATGCCTGTAAATGTTTTACTTCAGCCTCATTTGTATTAATAATTGGTTAGAAAGAAAGAGTTCTCAATTATGTTTCCACATTTGGGAAAGTGTTACTTCCTTGTCATTTAGCCGCTAATGTTGCTGCTGGTAGTTGAGTTCTCCATTTTTTCCCTCTTGAATTTTTAATGACAACTTTATTGAAATATGTCACATACTGGACACTCGCCCTTTTGGTGTGCATAGTTCACTCATTTTTAGTCTGTTCTCAGTTGTGTGACCATCATCATACTTACTGCTCTTAAGAATGTACATAAATGGAAGCATACAATACGTGGCCCTTCTGGTTGACTTCCTTGACCTAGCGTACCATTTTCACAGCTCATCTGTGTTACGGCATATGTCAGTTTTCTGTTCCTTTAGAGTTGAATAATCTTCCATACATCGATACCTCCCATTTGCTTATGTGTTCAGCAATTAAATGAGCATTTGAGTTTTAAGTTTTTAACTATCATGAACAATGCCTGTATGAACATGCATGCACAAGTTTTTCTATGTGAGTATGTGTTTTCGTTTCCTTGGGTGTTTATCTAGGAAAGGAAACGCTGGATATGTTGTGATATGGTTTAAAATTTTGAAGGACCTTCGAAATATATTCAGAAGAACCTATCTTGTTTTGAAAGTCTATTAGCCGTGCCTGAAGGTTATATTGTTTTCATGGTATTACTATCCCTTATTACAGCCTTCTTGGGTTAGCCATCCTATTGGGTATGTAGTGATATCTTTTGATTTGAATACTCCTAATAACTAATAATACTAAGTCTTTTCATTTGTATATTGTCTGTCTGCCTTCTTCTTTGGAGAAATGTCTATTCAAATTCTGTACCTCTAACTTTTTTTTTTGACTTTTAAAGAGTTGTTTTCTAGTTATAACTCCCTTATCAGATACTTACTTTGCTAAAATCTTCTGCCTTCCCATAAGTTGTGTGATTTTTTAACTTTCTAGCTGTATCCCTTGAGGTATATACATTTTTAATTTTGATTAAAAGCTTATAAAAATTTATTTCTGTTTCCTTCTAAGAGTTTTATAGATCTTATATCTTTGATCAATTTTGAGCTAATTATATAGTATAAGGTAGGAGTCCAACTTCATACCTTCTCATGTGAATACTAAATAATTGTACTTGCAATCATTGTAAAAGTGGTTTTGTCTTGTTTGTTTTGTTTGGGGAGAGTCTTTTGTTTGCTTGGTTATTTGGGGTTTTGTTTGGGGTTTTTTGTTTGTGTTTGTACTGGTATCTACCTACTGAGCTACATCCAAGCCCAGTTTTTAGTGTTGATTTTCAGATAGGGTTTTGCTCAATTGCCCAGGTTGGACTAGAATTTGCTGTCCTCCTGTCGTAAGCTCCCAGAGTGCTGGAATTACAGACCTGCGCCACCAGGACTGACTATTCTTTCTCCATGGAATTGTCTTGCTTCCCCTTGTAAACATCAGTTGACTATAAAAGGGAGAGTTTGTTTAATAACTTTCCAGTGCCTCTCTTACCTATACAACATTCCTTTCACTAGTACAGTGCTATTTTGATTAATTCAGTAAAAAATGTTAAATCAGGAAATCTTTAAATTTTTTCCATATTTTTCTGTAGAATTTTATATGCTCATTTCTGTTTTTATTTAACCAAAATTTTATTATAAGATGTCCCAACAAGGACCTTTTAACATTTATTGTTTTAGGTACTAAGTGGAAGCATATGTCTTTTAAGATTGAGACATTTCTTTATATCTTAATTTTGACAATTTCCTCCACTCTGCTTTCTCTCTTCTCTTTCTTGGTTTACTGTTAGCCAGATGTTGGGCAGCCAGGAGTTCATCTCTAGCTTTCTTTTCATCCTTCTAATGCTTCAGATATTAGTCTACTCTGTGAGATTCAGTCTTGAAGTTCATTTGGATTTTAATTCTGGCTGTCACATTTTTAATGCCAAGCACCATCTTATTATTCCTATGTTTGTTTTATTGCATCTTGGGTGTATGTCGTAATTGTTGTATCTCTATGAGGATATTGCAGTTTTGTGTCATTAGTTTAATTGAGGTGTACATAATTTATGTTCAGTAAACTGCATCCATTTAAAGTGATATAATTCAAAGAGTTTTCAATGTTGTGTACACTTATGGAAACTGCACCATGGTCTAGACACGGAACGGTCCCATATTCCCTGAAAGATATTTTATTCTGTTTTGTAATTCACCCCTCCCTCCATCCTAGCCCCAGGCGATCACCTGTTTGATTTTTGTTACCGTTACCATAGATTTGTTTTTATTTTCTTGAATTTTATGTGAATATAATCATGTTGGGTTTTGGCTTCTTTTGCTCAGCATCATATAATCTAAGAGTTTTATATATTTATAGGGTACAGTGTGGCCTCCCAGTACATCTGTATCGTATATAATGATAACAGTAACTTGCAAATCCATCTCATTAGGTGTTTTTTTTTTATGTTGAGAATATTCTAAATTGTCTCCAGTAGGCATTTTGATATATGCCATGAGTCACTGTCAGCCATAGCGACCCTGCTGTGCTAGGAGCATTGGGAGCCGAGCCTCCTGTGCAGCTGCATGGCTGTGCCCATTTACAGTCGTCTCTTAATTGTTTCTTTCCCCACACCATTCCCAGGCTCGATAACCACTGTCATATCCTTTACTTCTCGGAGGTCAACTTTGTGACTTTGTCATGTAGGTCGGATTAAGTGGCACTTGTGTTTCTGTGCCTGACTTCATTCTGTTCATATAATGCTCTTCAGTTCTGTTCATGTTGCTGTGGATGATAAAATTCCTTTCTGTTTTATGGATTAATAATTCGTTACGTGGACATACCACATTTTCTTTATTCATTCATCCATCCGTGGGCACCTCGGTCAGTTCCACATCCTGACTGGTGTGACCAGTGCTGTCACAAACCTGCAAGTGCCACACTTTCTTCAACCCATGATTTCATTTCCTATGGTTGTATACCCAGAGATGGGATTGCTGGATCTTATTACAGTTCTGTTTCTAGTTTCTTTGAGGACTGTCCATACGGTTTTCCATAATGGCGCACCTCACTTACATATATTCCCACCAGCAGTGTGTGAGAGACTCCTGTAGCAGGTTTTTGCTGATGAAGGAAGCAGAGTACTGACCTATGGGCATCTGCTGCACGTATCTGGACTAGCTGTGAACTGGCACTTCGAAGCTGCCCTTCGAGCTCTTGCATGTTTCACATGCTCCTCCATGTGGTGTGGTAAAGGGTGGAGGACAGGCCGACATGCTCAGAGGTGGGGAGCCTGACCCTGGATCTCTGCCTGGACAGGTGATTGCTATGATCAAGGGCCTGCAGGTGCTTATGGGCAGGATGGAGAGTGTCTTCAACCAAGCCATCCGGAACACCATCTACGCAGCTCTGCAGGACTTCGCCCAGGTGACCCTGCGTGAGCCCCTGAGGCAGGCAGTGCGCAAGAAGAAGAACGTCCTCATCAGGTGGGCTTCAGGTGGCCCCTCTCAGGGCACATCTGAGTGCAGCTAGAGAGGAACCTCCCGGCTCACAGCTTCCACGTTAACCTAGACCTTTCGAGCAAATTCTGTTAGGTTACTTTCGGAGACTGGACATCTGGGAAGAGTTAAGCCTCTAACTCTCAGTTTAAAGCCAGGGCTACCACACTGTCTAGTGTTATTAGCTTAGCCAGATTACTTCTCCAAACCTCAATTTCCTTATGTGTAAAATGGAGGTGATGACATCTACTTCATGGATGTGGGATGGTAAGATGAAATGACCTTTGTGTAGACATGTATACAGCAGGGCGGAATAAGCAGGCAACAAACAGAAACTACTGCTAAAACTTCAAATACTGCAGGATTTAATTAGACTGATGAGACTTCTGTAGAGCTCAAAAGAAAAAATCACCCTTGTACCTCCCCCCAAGTCCCATTCCAATGAATGACCTACATCTGAGCTTTTTAACATTCAGTGCGAATCGTAATTATGCAGGATACTTACTAAAAATACATACTCCTTATTGCAGCTTAACTGTGTTAAGCCAGTATCCCTGGGTTGGGCTCAGGAATGAGTATGCTTCCCAGGCATCCCGGGAGTTCTTATGCAGACAGTTCCGGGACCCAGTGGGCCCTGGAAACACAGGCTGATGGAGCCTTCTTCCACGGGAGATAACCTGATCTGAGTCTCAGTTCTTCCTTCCCCAGTGTCCTACAGGCAATTCGCAAGACCATCTGTGACTGGGAGGGGGGCCGGGAGCCCCCCAATGACCCATGCCTAAGAGGAGAGAAGGACCCCAAAGGTGGCTTTGATATTAAGGTGCCCCGGCGTGCCGTGGGGCCATCCAGCACACAGGTAAGCAGCTCCAAGCAGAGGCCAGCTACTTTGACTCAAAACCTAGCTGGATTGTGGAAGGTCATTATAGCTGCACCATGGGACAGCAAGGCTTGGGGGTCTTCTGTCGGGCGGGGCAGGGTGGAGCAGCCGCTCTGGCTTTCTCCCGATACCTTGTTTTGATATAGAGAAGGAGGACCGCTGGCCTAAGATTCAGGAGACCTGGATTCTAGTCCTAGGCACCTGTGTGGCCGGGCACGTTACGCAGTCTCTCTGTGCCTCAGTTGTCTTATCTGACCATTAGGGGTAACACTATATCCACCCTGTTGCCAGTTGTCTCCCAGACCTGTGAAGTTCAAATTCCAAAGTGTAGGAGGAGTTTAAAGTAATCGGTATGCATCTACTCTCTCCCCTATTAGTAAGCCCCACCCCCTTTCCCAGCAGTGGCATCTTAACATGGAAATCTGCAAGTTCTGCCCCTAACTTGCTGTGTGATCTTGGGCAAGCATCTTACCTCTCTGACCTTTGACTATCTTCTCTGAAAATGATAACCTTGGATGAGATCATATGGATGACCAAATACCACTTTTCTCATTCCCACACTGCCCCCTCCAAAAAAGCCTCAAGTTGTAAGAAAACCCTTGATGCTTAGACAAAGTCTAATAATCAGAAATAAGAGTTGCCAACCAGAGTTTGTGCCCAATAAAAACCTGCCTGTGGTTTACCTAAAGTTGGCATAAAATTACACATCAAACATAAATAAATAAACTGGGCAATGGAATTAAAACTTCTTGCAACCTCCATGAGGATAAATAATCCCTGGTCTGTGGCCTGCCCTCTCCCCTGTGTGTGTGTCTTGTCTGGCAGGGACTGGGCTGGGCCAAGCTGAGCTGGTGAGCGAGGGGAGGTCTCCACAGGGTCGTATAGCTTCCTTTGGCACCAGGACTGTAGGCTAGAGTGGGCTCATGTTTCCTTCTTGTGTGGGATGTCCTTGAGTTGCTTCTGCACACAGCTGTGTGCAGTATGGAGGGTCAGAGCCCTGGCAGGGCTTCCGGGTGCTTCCGTGCATACTGAGGAGCAAGTGAGGACACAACAGGGCACCAGAGGAACTGAGGAGGAGCATGAGAGAAGGTGGACTGCAGCCGGGGGTTGGGGGGGTGTTTGTCTGAATAATGTGGGGGTCACCAACAGTTAACCCCAAATGCCAGCAGGCACGTGAGGTAGCACAGACGTCCCTACTTTACCCCTAGTCAGTAAGAGGCCCAAGAGCCCTTAGAACTAGTCCCAGCCCCCTTCCCTGATTCACAGATGGGGAACTGAGGTCCAGAAAGGGGGAGTGACTTGTCCAAGTCACAAGGTGAGGCCCAGGAGGAGGTGGGACAAGAACCCAGGTCTTCTGACTCCCACCGCAAGGCTCTGCTGTGGCCTTGGGAGTACAACAGACATAGCTGGGCTATAGACTATTCTGTGACTTAAGTGTTTGTGTTAAAGTAGATGGGATAGTGAGTTGCCCTCTTGCGGATGAAACCAGTTTCCCACTAGGTAGAACTGGCCATAAATGAGCCAGCAGCCACGGTGAATGGGACTCATGAATCCCTTCTTTGAGGACTGGAGGCTGCCATTAGAAAATGCTTCTCAGTGCTCAGGGTTGGAGACAGACCCCTGGTACGGTGGTGCACCTCCAGCCATGGCCGTCCCCTCCCCATCCACGGAAGTCCTGCATAGGGAGGCACGGCCCTGTGACTGCACTGGCCCTGTCAGTGGCCTGCAGTGGAGGGGAAGACCCCAGGACAGGTCCCCAGGCAACAGAGCAGCGTGGTTGTTGGGAGGTTGGACCGTCTCGGAGGTGGCCCCAGCAGTCGCGATGGCTTTCCCACCGTATACAATACCTCTCGCTTTTCTCTCTCTCTTTCTTTCTCTCTCTCCCTCTTCCCTGTCTCTCCTGCCCTCCCATTCCCTCTTCCTTCTCTCCTACCTATGTCTTAGGCCTGCCAGTGGTCCCCGAGGGCTTTGTTTCACCCCACTGGTGGCACACAGGGCCGAAGAGGCTGCCGATCCCTGGTATCACTCCGCCTGGCTGGGTTGGTTTGGGTGCCCTTCTCCAGGAGGCAGCGGGAACGGACTAGCCCGGCTCCTCAAGGCCCCTGCAGCCCTCAGATTCACAGACAAATGATGTGGAAAGATCTAGATTAGCAGAGGACAGCCCTACTGCTCTTGCGCCCTTTGCATGCAGGGCACTCTGTAAGCAGGAGTTAAGTGTCTAGTGGTCTCTTGTGTAAGTACCTGTGTTAACCCGCGGTCCATCCGGAAACTGGCCAGGCTGTGCGATGCAGCCCGGGCCACCAGAGGGCGCTGATATTTCCTCGTGGAGTCCAAACGCTGAGGATCAGGATCAAGGTGGTTGGGGGGGGCTCGTCCTCACGTTCCCATTGCACAGTTCTTCTGAATGATAGATCTGAAAGGAACCCTTGTGAGAAAGCACCTGGCCCAGTCCTCTGGTGTTAGATAAGACAACTGAAGCCCAGAGTGGAGATTTTGTCGCCTAAGGTCACACAGCCAGTTAGTGGCAGTATCTGGCCTCGAACCTGGGTCTTTTGAGTCCCGGTCCAGTGCTCCACCTATGGTGCCCCCATGTCCATCTGGAACAGCAGGGAGTGACTTCAGTTACATGGTGGAATGAGGTTCTCCCCTGACGCCCACGCCCTTGGCTGAGCTGGGTGGGCAGAAACCTCTTCCTGGGCTTGCACTTCCTAGCGACGCTGTAAGGCCTTGGGAAGGTCTCCTTCCCAGGCTGGCCCGCCACCAGGGCTGGGGGAGTAGCTCAGCGGCAGAGCACTTGCCTAGCATGCATGAGGTCCTGGGTTTGATCCCCAGCACTGCAAAAGAAAAAAAGTTTCCATAGCTCCAAGATTACTTCTCCACCCAATCTGGTGCTTCCTGAAGACAGTTATTTCAAGAACAGTAAAAATAAGTAAAGAGCGTAGCATGACCTTCCTCCCCAGTGCAGAGAGCCAGGGCCTGACCTCGTCGTACCTTCTTCTTCAAGCTGTACATGGTGCGCACCATGCTGGAATCGCTCATCGCAGACAAGAGCGGCTCCAAGAAGACCCTGAGGAGCAGCCTGGACGGGCCAATCGTCCTGGCCATAGAGGACTTCCATAAGCATTCCTTCTTCTTCACGCATCTCCTGAACATCAGCGGTGAGCCATGGGACCTCGGCCTGGAGGGCAATCCGGGTGCTCCTAGCGGCTGGGCAGCTAAGGCTGTCGGGCTCAAAGCCTGGAGACTCGGGGGCGTCCATGGTCGCCAATGCGAAGAGAATGCTGTTTGGTGGGCTGAGAGAGGGAAAGACCGACCCAGTGTAGCTCTTCCGGTAACTGAATTGGTCTGGAGACACTTGTGGCTAATTTGTTATTATTCAGGTCTTAGGAAAGGGGAATGAAAACCAGGAGGGCATACGTTCTCTCACAGGCACTAGGCTCTAAATCTGCCCTTTTTTGTATATCCTCGTGCCAGAGATTAAGCTCAGGTCTGTGCGTGCTAGGTAAGAGCACTCACTATCAGCAAGCCACAGTCCCAGTCCTCTAAAATCAGCCCTGTGGTGCCAAGTGGCAGCCGGGCTAATTGGTAGTGTTGTTTCTCACAGAGGAGGTATCTGGACTGCGTCCCAATCCTGTGCGTTCCACTCTCCCCCTGTGCTTACTAAAAGGTTAGGCAGGTAGAGGAAGCATAGTATCCCAGGGACTGAGAGTTTTGATACGCGTTTTGGGATGGAAAGAATGATCTCAACATACAGTCCTAGACTCTTCATTGGCGAGTGGCCTTGCCAGGGTTTCCATGGCCTCTGAATAGTAAGGGTTCCAGAACTGCCACATAGAGGAGATCAGAAAGTCACAATCCAGGTAATCGGTGACTCTCTTGAGATGGTGTTGATGTGATAAACACGCCTTTTCCTGCTCTGAATGTGTGTTTTATAGTTGGCTCTGTAGGGAGATAGTGGGAATGGTAGAGAATCACCACCCCTCCCCTCATGTACTGCCCTTGCCTGCGAAGCGCGGCAGGTGCCGTTTCCAGTAGATGCTAAGCTTGCCTTGAAGCATGAGGCCCAGGATCTCCTGGTGGTTACTAATGGAAGCACCATGCTCCTGGCACAGTGATGATATCGGTCATAGTAACAACAGTGGGAACCCAGAAATGTTCCTTCCTACAGAGGTGCCACCCACAGGTAATGTGAGGCTCATTCCCTCTGCTTTCAGAAGCCCTGCAACAGTGTTGTGACCTTTCCCAGCTCTGGTTCCGAGAATTCTTCCTGGAGTTAACCATGGGTCGGCGAATCCAGTTTCCCATCGAGATGTCCATGCCCTGGATTCTAACAGATCACATCCTGGAAACCAAAGAACCTTCTATGATGGAGTAAGAGGCAGGAGTGGTCCAACAAGGAGGTCCCTGGGATGCAGGGGGAGGACACTTTGTCTGCACGCTTTGTTCTTTCCAGAAGAAAGCACTGACTGTACTAGAGGTGAGGCAGTGGACCTCACCTGAAGGAGAGTTCAGGCCAGGGACCAGGTCATGCAAGATCATTAATCTCTACCTGGCACACAGACCAGAAGTTTCCTAGCCCTGCTGTCCTGCCTGTCCTTTGTCAGTGCTTAGAAAATAACCATCTCTGGGGATCGGCACGCTCAGACCCTTAGCTGCCACCAGATTATGATTTTTGGTCCCAAACTAATTTTCTGTAGGCTTTGGTATTATTATCATCTGGACTTCTGATTGCCATGGGCAAACTACAGAATAAGGCCTCCTGTAGCAGAGGAGCGGGCAAGGCAGAGTTACCCTCTCCCGACACCGGAGCTGCTCGTCCCTCACCCCAGGCCTTGCCTTGCCCAGGTGGTGAGGGTGGCCTACCTAAGCAAGAGCGTCAGTAGCTGCTAGCCCTGTCTGTCTTCTTCAGGTATGTCCTCTACCCGCTGGATCTGTACAATGACAGCGCCTACTACGCTTTGACAAAGTTCAAGAAGCAGTTCCTTTATGATGAGATCGAAGCTGAGGCAAGTGGCACCCTTCTTTTTTCCTGAAGTCCTGTCCCAAGGTACTGGACTTTGCAAATATTTAGCTTTTGTCACAAAGTGGAGGCTTAGTGACTCATTCTAGAGGGTGAACTTCATAATCCCCGTGGCTGTCACATGTGCTTATGTGCAAATGGAGACCTCCTCCCCAGCTTGTGGCCTTTGAACTTGTGGCCCTTTCTCTGCTGATCTCCAAACCACTCCCCACCACAAAGTGCTTTATGTGTGTGTGGCAACATACTCAAGTTTTGTCTGCCAATTCTGCTTGCAAACGTTGCCCCTTGGCCAAGCCTAGAACCTGGGAGTTCACATCCTGCAGAACAGCCTGTCCTTTGAGTGACCCAGGGAAGAGACTGCGTAGCTGCCCAGAGCTGATTCTCCTAGGGAAGCCTGGCATCTGAGGGAATATCCACACTTTTACCCTGTACTCTCTTTGCCTGGAGTAGGGTACACTGGGGACCTTGAAGCTCAGAGGCCAGGGCAGAGACCTCAGTTCCCTGAGTATGAAGACAGTGGTGCACACATCACCATGTTTTTGTGTTCTGCATAATACATGGAGTATCAAAATATAGGATAGTGAAAGTTTCTGAATAAAGAGATAAACATATAAGCGTGTAGACATGAGAAAAGAAAGAAACATTCTCTAAGTATGATGTTTCCTGTGAAGTTATCTTCATATCCTGCAGCCACCAGACCCTGTCCTTCTAAGTCCTATCTTGGCCATTGCTTGCACTAGCCGTGGTTAGAAAATACAGTTTTGATTCTCCAAAGTGGATTTGTCTTGCCCCTGAGCTTAACATTTTATGACAGATATATAGATCTGCTGAAGTTTAAGTCTTGGTCCAATAAAAAACCAGAGATACTACAGCGAAGTTTGAAGAAAGGGGCTTTTACATTTCTAATGATGTCTTCATAATTGAATTTGCAAAGCAAGATAAGATCAAATGAAAGGAAAAGATAAATTTATCACAAGAGACTAAGGGATGTGGAGGGCTATTGCTGGGATATCCAGCTACTAGAATTAACCACAGGATATGATAAGGCCTTTCTGTCGTGTGCCCCTGCAAGGGTCATTCTGTAGCAGCTGGAAGGGAGGAGTGGGGGAAGTTGTACCATTGTGGACCTTTTGAACTTTGCCTTGTCTGTTGACTGAGGACCCTGAGAGCAAGAGGCCACACTCCCCACCCTTTGTCACAGATTCTTGTTTCCTGTCGCGATGCTCTGGGACATGCTTTGAGTCATCCCATTTTGCTGTCCTCTTTGATTTGTGTAAGTTTCTGTGATAATGCTAGGCAGTCAACAAGGACATTTCTTTCCTTTTTCTTTACCAGGTGAACCTGTGTTTTGATCAGTTTGTCTACAAGTTGGCAGACCAGATCTTTGCTTACTACAAAGCCATGGCTGGCAGGTAGGAGATTTCCAGGGCTGTCATCTAATATAGATTCCTGGAAAACATGGTTTTCTGTTTTTAATGCCTAAAGGAGATTGAATTCACCTTTGCATCTGGTCTGAGTGCTCAAGTTCCTTGAAAAGGAAAGTAGGCAATTATAGGGCTGTCTTAGTCCCTTTCTCAGTTGGTGGGACACAATACCCAACATCCACAACTTAAGGGAGGAAAGGCTTATTTGAGCTCACAGTTTCAGAAGGTCTCAGTCCATTCATGGGTGTCCAGTAATGGTGGGAGGATATGGCGAAGAATAGCTATTCAGAGCATCCCAAGAGGGAAGTTCTAGCTTTGGGGAGAAGCCAGTGCTGAGTACATCCTCGTTAATCTTCCCCTCCCTACCAGGCTCCAACTTTTAACATCATCTGAAATCCATAGATAATCGACAATATCGAAATACTTGAGGCTTTGAGGGAACATTCTGGATCTGAACGACACCCAGGGCTAGCCTCATGGAGCCTCTGGGCTAGCTGAGGAGTACAGGCATGGATACAGACTGATGAGTGCGTACCAAAAAGTGTGTGGTCTGTGAAGGAAAAGTTAACTCCTGGAACAGTGGGCACATCAGCCTGGAAAGCCCAGAGTGGTTTCTGGGGAGGGAATTAGAAGGCTGTCATAAGGAAGCAGCATCTTAGGAGTTAAGAAAGATGGGCTTAAGGATGGGTGAGGAAATTTCTGGCGAAAGGAACTACTTGTACAGTCTAGGGTGTGCATGACTAAGGGTGTGCATGCCTGCCTGTTCAGCCTGTGGAGAGGTTTAATGACCTGATACACAACAGTGTTCATTCATGGCCACAAGAGGGGGCAGCTGAGTCATGAGACTGGAGAGAACCCTAAGGCTGCATCTTGCGGCGTTTATCCCAGGACGAAGTGACACGCAGTGATTGCAGAGGCACAACAGTCCCTTCATTTAATGTTTATATTTTATAAATTAACTTTTTTACAGTATGAAGGTGTGGAGAATAGATTAGAAGTGAGCCACAGTGGCTGGGTAAAAGCCCGACAGGAGACCAGGGGAAAGCCCTGCTCAATACTTGACAGGCTCCTTGGTGGAGTTCCTGGGCTTGAGGAACCTGTATCAGTACTACTCAAGAAAAGCCTCGCATTTTACATTAAAATATTCTTATTGAAAATCCAGATATACCAGTTATTTTAAGTATAGTCTCTTACCTGATTTTTCTTTTATGGGAAAGAATTGCTTCATTTGCTTTTGACACCTGGAGTCAGTCTGAACACGGACATTGGTGTGCAGCATATGAGAGCTGCTGTTAGCTCGGGATGTGTGCTGAGTGAGCGAATGACTCTTAAGCACGGACAGTATAGAAAGCACATACTTCCGACTTCAAGAATGCACCAGGACGTGCTCTACCGTGAAGCACAGGGATTGGATAGGACGTGGGTCGGACTGTGAGCAAGGCTGCCAGCTTCTCTAGGGCAATTATGATTCCAAACATTGTTGGTCATTTATGTAGCAAACTTGGGACTTTTTAAACCCTAGATCCTCAGTATGCTTAGTTTATAAAATATCCTCCTATGAAATATGACCCCTAATCAGTACCCTTCCCTTCAGGAGATCAGGAAAGGAAGCTGGAGAAGGTTGGGAAGTTCAGAGAAAGCACAGGAGGAAAGTCGGTCACGTGTGTTAGAAATAAAATGCAGCCACGTAGGGAAGTCACATCATTTCAAAAATTTTAGTAGTCATATTTTAAAATGAAAAGTAACACATAAAATTGATTTTGAGAGTATATAATATTACACCCAACATATCCAAAATACTGCAATTTCAACACATAGTATAAAAGTTATGAAAGAGATGTCTTTCATCCTTTTTTTATTTCTCTAAACCTCAGAATCTAGAATGTATTTTTACAACACATACCAGTTTGGAACAGCATCATTTCAGATACTCAGTAGGCATATTAAATATCTGTAATTCCAGCTTCTCGGGAGGCTGAGACAGGAGGATTGCAAGTTTAATTAAGCTCAGCTTTGGCAACTTAGTAAAACCATCTCAACATAAAAAGTGCTGGGGTTCTAGCTCATGACAGTGCTAGAGTGTCTTTGGGTTCTTTTCTCAGTGCTGCCAAAGGAAAAAAAAAAAAAGAAAAAGAGGAAAGAAAAATCTGCTTGTCAGCTGTTACATATTAATATATTGAATAATGTCAACATAGAGTATGTCTCTTTCCTGCTTAAAACATTTAAATGGCTTCTGATTACATCTAGTAAACACCTCACCTCTCTGCTGGGGCTCACATGGTCCTCCCCACTCGAACCCCTCAACATTCATGATGAATTCATCTTAGTCTCACGTGTTCCAGGATGCCCGTCACTTTCCATGCTGGCCATCTTCCTTTTCTCAGACCTTGTTGATTGTCTCTATGACTATCTTTTCCCAGACCTTTTTGCTCTTTAATTATTCAGGCCTCTGTCCAAAAATACCTCTGTAGAGAGACTTTTTCGGATCGGCTAGCCCCAGGTGACAGAAACCTATTTTATGGCTTGTCAGTGCACTTGTTACTCTGAAATTCATCCCTCAAACAAAAAGATAATAGTAGTACTCCTAACTCCTAGGGGTGTTTTGAGGTTTCAAATGAACCTGTGTGTGCATGCGTGCTTATATGCGTGCTTATGCCTGGTGAACAATAAACACTATGTACAGCTTGTCAGGAATCATTTTATTCTCCTGCTTGCTTATATATTATTAGTCTTTCTCCATTAGAATGTAAATTTTGGCTGGCATAGCATAGCATAGCTCAGCAGGTACAGCCTAGCAAATTCAAGGCTCTCGGTTCATTCCCCAGCACCACATAAACTAGGCATGGTGGTGCACATCTACAGTCCCCACAATCAGGATGCTGAAGCAGGAGGATTGCTGTGAGCTCAAAGCCAGCCTGGACTGCTGTAGTGAGTTCAGCCTAGCCTATAGAATGAGGCCCTGTCTCAAAAGATAGAGACAAGAGGAAGAGAAAGAAGGATAGAATGTAAGTTCTGTGACAGGAACTTGATTTTCCTGGTACCCAAAGTTTTCCCTGAGAGATACTGGCATTCATCAGTTTTGTGGTAACCGAATAAAAGAAAGCAGCTCAATTTTCTGTTGCCCACCTTTAACTTAGAAGCTCTCTTTTACGTGTTGACCATCCTTCGGTGAAAAGAAATTTGAGGAAAAAAATCCTTGCTCTAAAGAAGATTAACAATTATATTTAAGATAAAAGGCATTTCTTCGTGTTTAGATCTTATGGTCTGGAATAAGTGGAGCTGGGCAGTTGGGAGTTATGAGTGACATACTGATGGCCTATTTAACTCTGATCCCTTCCAGTGTCCTTTTGGATAAACGTTTTAGAGCTGAATGTAAGAATTATGGAGTCATCATTCCGTACCCCCCATCCAACCGCTATGAGACGCTGCTGAAACAGAGGCATGTCCAGGTATGCGGCGAGAGAGTCCCAGTGGCCAGGGAATGGGCTGGAGTGAGGGTCCATGAAGTTACTGTGGAAATGAAAAATCAGGACTCGGGGATGGCCACCCTGGGAATAGCCTGGTGGCAGTTTCCAGGTGGAGATGTAACACTGCCTCTCGAGGTCACAACCAGGAGCTTTTGGTGGTAACCGTTTTAGGCTTCTCAGTTCGTCTGTGGGTTACTTCTGGCAGCTGGGGATCACCAGAGCCTTTGTCTTGCCATTATGAGCTGCAGACATTTGTTTCTGAGCTCTGCCGTGAAGCAGAGATGGGCACGCCTGTCCCTGTACAGAGCTCAGATGGGAGTGTAAGTGAATAAGTATAGAGCGCCTTTGAAATACAGCTCCTTCCGTTGAATCCACCCTACAAATTGGCTGGTTGTTGTGTTGTGTTGTGTTTGTAGGGTTTTATTTTTTAATGGTTTCTGTTCATATTTGACCCTAAATGTTGAACAAGCACTGCTGAGAAACATCTTTTTAAAAATATTAACATGAGCCAGACAGATATCGTAACATTGGCCCAAGTGGACTTCACAGCCTTCTGCTTTGGTCAGACTGGTGGTGAAAAGACTTTGTGTGGTGATCTCTGTGTATTTGTCTTATGGTTCTGGTCTCTGAAGGGCCAGCGGGGAGGCCAAGAAGATGCCCATGGTGAAAAGGAAGACCTCTACTTGGAAACCTTGTGCATTCCCATCACTATGGGGAATCCAGGGGAAATTAAATCATAAAAGGGATAAAAATATTTTCTCCTCTGCCAACACAGGCTTATTGAATGCTTTTTCTCACCCCTCAGAAGATTACTATTCTCAGTTACAATGCTCCAGAATTAGCCACAGGATATTTAATATTGAGGGCTTTATGTGCACATGAGATCACTATATGGCCATAGTCAGTGGTAGAAAATTTAAGAGAAAAATAGAAAAAGGAACACTTGCGAATAATCATTTGGCACCCAGCAAAGCACAGTGCATGCAGCAGGAGCTCCATAAATGTTTATTGTTATCTGCATGCCATCTGTGGTCATGCTTATGTGTGTCCCAAGCTTTATTTTCCATGCTTTAATCAGCCCTTCGTTCTCTTGCTTCCAAATTCCCCCCTCAGGAAAGGTACTAGAAGAACCTCAGGGCTAAATTCAGAATATTGGCAGAAATGCTTATAGGTGGCCAGAGTCCACCTGGACCCTAGTTCAGCAGCCTGGTTGAATTGTGGGTTTTTCTCATTGTTATATATCAATCCTACAAGAAAGGCAAAAGGATAGTACAGTAAGCACCCATGTACCTGATAGCCATGTTCATGGTTTTTACCATATTTAGCTCAATTTTTCTTTCTTACGTATCTTTTCCTGTCACTTAAACACATAGTGTCTGTGTGTGTATGTATGTATCAATACGTACTTCCTTTCTTAACCATTTGATAATTTGAATACAGATAATGTGACCTTTCACCCCACATGCCTTGGCCTATATCCCATAAGATCAAAGTAGTCTCTGAGGGAATTAGTTACTGTACCCTAGAAATGGAGCAGTGCTGCTTTCTACACATGGTCCCCACATGACATTTAGTGTTCTTTATCCAGTTTTCTTTCAGTGCATTGCATTTACTTGTTGAATGCCATTTGTGAATATTAAGTAACTTCTTCCTCTCCCTGCCCCCTTCTCTTTCTCTCTCTTCCATCCAGCTGTTAGGTAGATCCATTGACCTGAACAGGCTCATCACCCAGCGCATTTCTGCCGCCATGTATAAATCCCTGGACCAGGCCATCAGCCGCTTTGAGAGTGAGGACCTGACCTCCATTGTGGTAAGAGCCTGGGGACTCGTGGAATTTCTGCTCTGGGATGGAACATACTAGAAGTGAAGGTGGGATTGTTGTTAGCTGGTTCTGAGCCAGCTAAAAAGAAGCAGTGGGTCTCTTTCCTCTCTGAACAGGGCAGGGGAAAGAAAGACTTAAATACAGAATGAGAATCATCATATCCTTCCCAGGACAGGGCAAAGGGTGGGGAGCAGAGAACTACCAGGCACAGTCACTTGTCCTTAGAGTCCACAGAGAGAAGGTGCGTGGTCCCCAGAAGGTGCATGGCCCCAAGAGAGATGACACTGCAGGCTTCATGGGCTCAGCATTAGTTTATTGCTCTGTTGTCACCATTGTGAAATTCTTAATAATTTTTTAACATGAGACCCACCTGCATTTTCATTTCACGTTGTGTCTGGTGGATTATATAACCAAATGACAGTTTAAGATGCCTCTTTCATTCTCCTCAAAAACAGCAGTTGGAACTGCTCTGTGTTTATCACTTTTCTCCAAGAATTAGTCAGCTTGATTGATGAGGTTCAAGTGAGTCAAGGAAAGACTCAGTACTTCCAGAGCAGATGAGTAGAAGGAGTGAAAGGCATTAGAAAATTGCTAATAGAATACCATAGTAATATATAGTGTGGACAAAACCCTTCCAGGCCAGGATTAGTGGGAACAAACTTTAAAAAATATATATTGTGTTATTCATCTTACAGTTCCTAGAGTGGAGACATTTAAAGAGACAGAAAGGTTAGTGTATAATGGATAGAGCTTCAGTTGAGGAAGATGTTTCTAGAGATGAGCCACAGTCGTGTGAATATAGTTAATGTAAAATGCCTTAAACATATATCACATGTATGCATAATTTTCTGCTGTACAAAAAATTGCTCAATAACAAAGAAAAAGTGAGAAGAAACAGGATATTGTGTAGACTCAGTCTATTTTCCTGAATATATTTATTAACTTCAAGGGGAAAGGGAGTAACTCTACAGGGAGAGAAAGCTTACAGGCACCATCTCACCACCTAAGGTTAATGTCACTAGTCCTAAAATACATTATTTTGTTTCCATCATGGGTCTTTGGCAAAATCATAATCTAATCAGGAGAAAACATGAAACCCAAATCAAGCGCCATTCTTTAAAAGATGAAGTGGACAGTATTTTTCAGAAAATACACAGAAAGTGTGAAAACTGTAGAAATTGTAAATCAATGACAATTAAAAACGGCAACTAAATATCATATGGGACCCTGAATTGATTCCTAGCATGGGAAAAGAACCTTAGTGGAAAAAGTAATAAGATCTAAATGAAGCCTGTTGTTCAATTAATAGTGCCTTATCTAAGTTAATGTCCTGCTTTTGATAAATGTACAACAGTCATGCAGGTTATTAACAGTGAGTAAGCAGGGTCAAGAGTATGCAGGTTAGGCCATTTTAACAACTTCTCTTTAAGTGAACAATTATTTAAAAATTAAGAGTTTTTGTTTTAAGTGAACAAAGAGGTAAAAAATAAAGTGACTAAGAACTGAGACTCTAGAGTCAGGCGTATCTGGGGTCGAGATCACCAGCGGCGTGGCCTTGGCAAGTGAGTCCTCTTCTCCAACTCTGTTTCCTTGACTATGGAATGGAGGAAAATTAGAATCCACTTCATGGGGTTGTTAGAAGGATCCAATGAGATAATACCTGGAAAGAATGTGGCATTGTTTTTTGTACTTAATAAATAATAGCTTAAAAATGAGAAGAAAAGGAAAAAAGTTGGAGCTGTAAATCAGTGCTCTAATAGAGAATTTTCAGCATCATAGGAAGACTGGCCACAGCCACCTGTCTGAGTCATGAGTCACTCATGTCAAGACTAAAGAATTGCATACATTCTTCTAGAAAGTAACTTTTCACCCCTAGTTTGAGAAATCAGTTTCCATTTATGTTGGTAGGGATGATCTCCAAATGGTGGAAATGTGGTTTGCGTTTTGTTTGCCTTTTTTTTTTCAGTGTTATCTATATCCTCTAGTTTTCTAACACTGAGCATGTCTTATGGGAAAAAAAAAAATTATTCTGGGTGTGTCTTAGTTACTCTTTCATGGGTGAAACACAACACCCACCATCCACAATTTAAGGGAGGAAAGGTTTATTTTAGCTCACGGTCTCAGAAGGTCTCAGTCCGTTCGCAGGTGGCTGTCAGTGTTGGAAGCACATGGCGGAGGCCCAGCTGGGGAAGAGCTGTTGGCAGCATGGCAGTTAGGAAGCCAGAAGAGAAGGAGGGTGGATCTGGCATATTCCCTTTCCGGTCACGTCCCAGCAGTCTACCCCTTCTGAGTCAAGCTCCGGCGATCCTTCCTGATCAGGCCCTGCTTCCAGATAGCACATGACATTCATAATTCACAACATCCAAACTCATGAGGCTTTTGGAAGATATTCCAGATTAACAGGGCTATTCTGTGTTCCCGGCATAATAGCGTCTGTGTGTCTTTGTGTGTCTTCCCACCTCTTGAAGGACACCAAATACTCCCTTAGTGGCAACAAAATCAAAACAAGCAGTGGAAACGCTTGTTCATCAGCTGAGGCAGCATCCCCCACCGGAACACACCCTTCCCATCAAGTCGAAAGAGAGGAGCTTCCAAGGGTCAGATGGCCTCCCAATGCCTTGGCTGAAAGCTCCTGCCTCTCGAAAGAAACAAACCAATGACTGTGCCCTTCCTCCCCCTTAAAAACTCCAGCCTAAGTGGTTAAGGGGGAGGAAGGGAAACCGATGCTTGTGAGCTGGAAGGAATTGCAGAAACTTGGGGATTTCTCTGCTGTGTTTTGTACAGCTGAGCAGCAGAGTCTGAGTCAGATCTGATACTGAAGTTGAAAATTGGCAGCCTGCAGCCCTTGTTTTATTTAGGCTGCATGGTATATTTGAAATTTGAGCCAACATCCAACATTTGGGAGAACTCCAACGAAACTTGAGAATCTCTGACAACACCACCAACCTGGCATTCCCAGATGGCACTGATTGCCCAGAAATGACTACCCATTCCCTTAGACAGGCAGAGCTGTCTTCTGCTTGCTTCAAGCCTCACAGGTGTACGGGAATCACATGTGGCCACCCCGGCCTTGCTGCCCCTTGGCTCACCGGCTTGAGCTCCCAGAGCTGGCCAGCGCGAGATGCAGCTGGCGCTCAAGTCTCCTCCTTCCCGCTGAGTGCTCTTTCCACAGTTCTCTGAACTTTCTCGTCTCACTGCTTTGTTTTCCCTTTTTGCTTCACTGTGTTGCCTCGCCTGCTTCGCTGGCAGAAGGTCAGGTCCTCTTGGAAGGCACCTAAACTCCTCCTGTGGTCTTCACAACTGTTCCCCGCGCCTTGGCAGCCCACCCCTGTGCAGCAAGGCCATTCCCGCTTGACCTATAGAACTCATCTGGAACGTGACGCTGGAGCGTGGGTTACCTGCAGTGGAGCAAGCAGTGGTCCTGCTGTGCCAGCTGCCTTCGCCTCAGTAGGACTGGGAGTGTGTGCCATCTCATAAGTGCCAGTATGCTCATGTGAAAGGTGAAACCCTGGAATGATAGGCCGGAGTTTCTTACCCAGTTTTTCATCTGCGATTATTTCCCCCAGAACAGAACACTACCATGTACCAGGGGACCCAGTGATCTTAGAAATAAAGTCTTTAGTAGTTACCTGTTCATTATTTATGTGCTTGTCACCTGTCCTAAGCAAATGGGAGCACAGGCCCAGTGGAGCCGCTAGGCCCCACGAGACTGACGCAGAAAGCCAGTGCTGTGTTTGTGTCCTTCGATTTCGTTATGATGCACAGAGACTGCAGGCTTGTTGTTCTTGCTCTGTTCTAGAATTGAATTCGAGATAATGATCTTGGACAGTGTGGGATTTGCCATCACTAGCCCGTTCTGACTTGGTGGCCGTGGGCTGGGATAGCAGCAGGTCCACAGAGAACCTGCCCCTGGGCTTCCTCTCCACCCCAGCTTGTCTCCCTCACGTGGACTTTCTGGCCCCTGTCATTTTTTTTTTTTTTTTTTTTTTTGGTCTGGTACTGGAGGTTGATCCCAGAACCTTACACTGAGGTACATCTCCAAGCCCCCTTTTATCATGCATTTTGAGGTAGGATTTCACTGAATTGCCTCAGCCTTCCAGAGTGCCGGAATTGTAAGTGTATGTCACCATGCCCAGCCTTGTAACCATGTATGTGTGTTAAGTTCCCACCAGTCTGCACTCCCAGCTGACAGCCGTAGTCTGAGTTCCAGAGTGGCCCATCTCTAAGGTTAGCCGTGGTTAGGCCCCACACCCTCTGGGCAGATTCCCACCAGGATTAGGGTCGTTGGGGTTAATGAGACTGGATCTGAATCTCTTCCTCCTGTGACTAACTTAGCTGTCTCTCTCATTAAAGCTGACCCTCAGACAGTCCCACTCAGCCATGCCCAGATGGACCACCCTGACCATGTTCTTTCAACATGAAAAAACCTCATAGGGTTGTTAGAAGGATACAGTGAGAACATTCAGAACACTTGAATGTTTTTTTAGGCGACTGTGTCGTGTGGGTCAGCGGTGCATGATTTGGATGCAGAAAAGCTGGGCTTGCTTTCTAATTCCTGTTAACGTATTTCTGCTGTGACCTAGGGCAAACTCCTTGCTTTGCCAAGCCTCATTTTCCTTCCTCTGAAGCAGATACAGTCACACCTATCTCACAAGATGTCTTACCCAAAACCATGTCAGAGTACTAGAGCATTGGGACTGTCTTCTCTTTCTCTCGAGCCTGTCACAGTAATCAACAGTGACAGTAAGAAACCAAGGTGAGCCAGGAGGATCTCGCTCTGCTCCTGTGTTCTGACAGTTGCCCTCCTATGTACAGATACCTGCTCTCATCCCACTCCACCTGGAGGTGAATTCTGAATGATCCTGACTTCATCTCCTGTAGGTCCCTGGGACCAACTGTAGACTGCTTGCTTGTGGCTTATAGCTGTTCCTTTACTTATCCCAGTGGACCAGAGGAAGAAGCCTTCTGTCCTACTTCCTTTAAATATTCCCGTGGAAGTTGTGTAGTGGTTAAGAATGTATACCTTGGGACCCAATTTCCTGGAATCAAAGTTAATTTCTTAAATGCTCAGTTTTCGCTGTTGGTAAATTATAGATAGCACTGACTTTACAGAACTTTGATGCGCATTCAGTCAGCATGTTAGAACGTATTAATTTAAACTAGATGAAGTTGCCAATATTTGAAAGCATTTGACCTAAAAAGAAACACAGAAATTTCATATGGTTCAGCCTAATAATAAACACTAAGCAGTTGGTAGCTCTTACTATTGCTTTCTGCAGAGTAGAGAAATATCACTTGTGACAGAGTCACAGCTTTTTAAAAATTTGATTTACAACACTGAGGGACAAGCTCTAACCCCAAATACTGAAACTGAAAAACATATTGTTTCTCCCCTGAGGATTACAGACTGGATTTGCATGTGGTTGGTGGTCTTCCAGGTGGCAGACATGCAGCCACCACTACCAGCCCTCCCCCATCCTTGTCCCCAAAATAGCCTGGGAATTTTCTCTGCTACTCAGAAGAAAGGAACACTGTGACATGCCAATGTGAGAGGATCCTTGTTGTCGTGTAGAAGGTCAAGAAGTTGTTTGTGAGGCTCTCATCTGCCTGAAAGGAGTTCATAAGATAACCTACTCCAGATTGGGGTTTATTAGTCAGTCCTCAGCAGCCTCAGTTTTCTGTGTAGGAGCTGGAGTGGCTGCTGGAGATTAACCGGCTCACACATCGGCTGCTCTGCAAGCACATGACACTGGACAGCTTTGATGCAATGTTCCGGGAGGCCAACCACAATGTGTCGGCCCCCTACGGCCGCATCACCCTGCATGTCTTCTGGGAGTTGAACTTTGACTTCCTCCCCAACTACTGCTACAATGGATCCACAAACCGGTATGGGAGACCCTGTGCCCAGGGGGCTGGGCTGGGTGGGTGTTGGAGTTGTAGCCGCCTGCCTCCTCCAAACTGGCCCCAGCAGTGTGTCATTTCATTCCTGTGAAAAGCATCTCTCAGAGCCCCTCCTGGGTGTGGGCTGTGTGCTGTGGTGATCATGCCATGCCATGGTGACCAAGAAGACATTGTCCTGCTTCTGGGAGCCTCCAGGATAGTGGAAGGCTCAAGTGATCACAGGACAAAAATACTACAGCACTGAGTAAGGAGAAGAAGGAAAGCCACAGGGCTCTGAGACGTGACACCGCCGCTTGGTTCAGTCCAGGAAGTGAAGCAAACCTCCTTCCTCAGGGAAGTAATGCTGGGGTTGAGATACAAAGAAAGTAGGAAGGAATAAGGTGAAACAGCAGGAGAAAAAAATTCCAAGCAAGGTTTCAAAGGAACTGAGAGGTTGGTAGGGGCACTAGTGGAGTGGGCAGTGGTTCCATTAAAAATAAAACAGGACTAGACCTACATTACCCCATAGGCCACGTGGATCAAGCATTTTTAATGCTGGAAAAGCTTGTGTGTGTTGGACAGGGGTGCTGTAGTCCCCCTGTACATCTGTCAGGATATTTGCATATCTGAACATGTGCATGCAAACAGGCCTGTGTTTGCAGAGCACACATATGTGTGGTAGAACAGAACTCTATTCCAACAAGGAAGAGCTTTGGGCTAGGCACTGAGGCAGAGACACCTAATCCTTTTGTTCCTACAGAATTTCTTCATAACCTGGTGGAAGAGATAAGATCTTTGTTCATGGGGTATGCTGAAAAGCATGAGTCTGCAGATCCTCTCAGTGCGCCAGAGTGTAGGTCAGGGTTAACATTAAGTCTAGGAGTTGAATGAATGGAAGGGTGTGGGAAGAATCTACATGAGTGCCTGAATCCATACACGAAGACAGATTCAGTTCTGAGAAGATTCAACACACTTGAAGCAGCACACAGCGTTTTGGGGCCCAGGCCATATACTGTAGACACATCTGGTGGGTAATTGTTTTTCTACACCCCATGAGCCAAGAATGGTATTGATAATTTTGGATGGTTGGGAGAAACCCTTAAGAAGAATAGTATTTGGTGACATCTGAAAATTATTTGAAATTCATCCAGTTTTATTGGAATTCAACTGTGGCTCATCTGTTAACTCCTGCCTGTGGGTGTTTTCATGCTCAGCGAGGGAATTGAGTACTTGTGGCAGAGACTGTCTGGTTTGCAAAGTTGGAAATATTTACACCTGGCCCTTCACAGAAAGAGTTTGCTGAACTCAGATGTTGAAACCCAACTGGAGGTGGGGGTGGAGCCCCAGAGTACCCGTTTGCAGCGCAGCATACTTACTATCGTGCCCAATGTCCTCTGATTAGCCCCAAGCACTAAAGTGAGCCCAGAAATCTGAGCTGCGAGTTTCCCCATTTATGGAAAGGAGATAGTAGTTGAGCAGAATGTTAGAAGAGTCTAGTATTAATACCTTTGTAGGTAATTATCTAGAAGAGTGCATTTGTACCAGTATGAGCCTTTACCTGGTAGGGAGTTAGGGGGGTCCTGCTGTCTTGTGTCCCGTGAAGGATACCATTGTGTCCCAGTTAACTCTTTCCCCACCTCTTTTCTTCTGCTAGTTTTGTCCGAACTGCCATTCCTTTTACCCAAGAGCCACAACGAGATAAACCCGCCAATGTCCAGCCTTATTACCTCTATGGATCCAAGGTGAGTAGCCCTACCCTGTCCCACCGTGCAAGGGCTGAGAGAAAGCCAGTGGGAGAATGTACCTAGAATCAGAAAAGCATGAAGGCTGAGAGGCAGCAGTGATAACCAGGCAGACACAGTGTGACACATTCATCTTTATTTGCTCACAGCTATTGGGAATGGGAGTGGAGCAGGGTGGGGCTAGGAGCCGGGCAGACAGCACGAGGCGAGGCCTGTGCTGAAGTGGCCGGGAGCAAGGTCTGTGGGGCTACTACTCTTGGCTTCCCCGCTCTTCTCATTTCTCGTTTGACCCATTGCACTGTTCTGGGATTTTGTGCTCCATAAATGTAAGGGGTTTGCATACAGAAGGGGGTTGGCAGGCAGAGCCTTGAAGGGAATCCCAGGTGCCTGGTGCCAGACCTGGGGGACAGGTCTGCCCATCTCACTGATGTTTTGGTTCACATGTAAGCCTCAGGCTTACCAACCCCCTCCAGTGGTGCCCAGTCCTAAACCACCTTTTTATTTATCAGACATTGACATATGCACCTATGGTAGGCCAGACACCGGCTTGAATTTCTGTACTGGTGATGCATAAGAGATCAAGTGAATATAATTCCAGCCTCCTAGATTTGCTGGGGACAGGGGAACAGAGTTTATGAAGTCTCACCAGTACCATAGTACATGTAAGAGATTCATATCTGATCATAGGGCTTCATGTGGGAGGAATGGGGATGCTACCCAAAATATGGCCCACAACAGAAAAGAGGCCATCGTTTTCCTTCTGATAGAATAAAAATAGCTACATCTGACCCCATTTCCAAAAAGTAAGCAGGGATGGACCCAGAGGAGGAACTGACAAGACAGAGATACCCGTGAGAAAGACGCCTCTCCCGTTTAGGCTGTTGACTCTGGATTGAAGATCTGAGCAGCCCAGATGAGTTCCTCTCACTTGGCCTAGCGGGGAGCAAGGTGGCTCTTAGAAAGGGAAACCAGTCCAGGCCTTTCAGTTCTCTCTCAAAGCTTATGGGATATCGAGGAGAATTACACTGGTGCTAACATGACTTTATACCTCTTGAGCACTGTCTCATCTCTCTCAAACACAGTTGAGCAGATCTTAAGCTCAGAGTCACTGGCAGGAAATAGCTGCTAAGTTCAATTTAATCTTACTTGGTTTTCATTAATTCTTAGGTCTCCTCCATTCTATTTGTAGCAAGGGAGTACTGGTTTTTCATTTGTGGAGTAATGTAAGGCCAGCTTTTAAAGTAAGTTTAAGTTTTTTTAAATGAGGCAACTTAAAAAATATTGTTAGTAATAATGAAGATAGCCTATGATTTTAAAAAAGCAAAAGAAAAGAAAACAAAATGTGGGGTATATGTGATTGATTGACTGAAAAATACTCTAGGGCAAGACTTTTCGAACTTTCCTGAAGGAATGGCAAAAGCAAAGCTCTAAGAAGCTACCTGTAACTAAAACATTTTCTTCTAGTATTGTGTGTAAATCATACAAGGCCTTACTTTCTGCTGTGTAATTAATACATTTGTGTTTGATTTAATGTTAAAATAATGCCTGTAGTTCTGAACTAGAGTGCCCTCAGATGGACACCGGTGTGGTGAAGCCAAGCCTATCCCTTACCGCACGTTGAGAGCCTGTGTTTTCTAGTTGGAGAAGCTATGGGGTCAGGCATTTGTCCAACCCCAGGGATCCACTGTAGCACTGACATTTGAGGGGAAAGAAATGGGTAGTCTGTAGACAAATTTTTACAGAAGACCTCCTGTGGGGGTCTTTATGTTACATGAAGGGGCTGTCTCACTCCCCGCAGTGAGGCAGTATGGCAGGTTGATCTCCACCCTCCCTGGGTAAGGCTCCCAAGTCAGGCGCATCCCGCTGGGCTCCATCTTCAGGTTCGGCTCCAGAGTCCTGGCGTGGCAGCTCCACCAAGGGGAGCCCGTGCAGGTCGTCCTCCCTCTGGCCAAAAGCTGGGGCCTCCTCCGGCCATCTCACTAGCCCATTGGCTTCCTCCATGTGGCCAGCTCTGTACGACCAGCGAGGCTCATGGCAACGGATGCACCAGAACTGGAGGCAGATGAAGGCCAAAACAGCTGTGAAGCAGGCCAGCAGAATGGCCATCAGCACCCAGAGGGAGATCTGGGGGTCAACCAAGGAGCTCCCAGCCGCCAGTGGGCTCTTATCCAGAGTGTGGAACATGGTGCAGTAGTGCCTGTAAGGGAAGGCAACCTTCTTACAGCTGATGCAGAGGAAGTAGAGAGTGGAGGGCGCGAGGTGTTCCAGCGCCACGGAGCTGATGGTTCGAGGCACCTTCTCCTCGTGGTGGAAGCTGTAGCGAAGATAGCCAGAGGAGATGCTGTTCCAGTTGGGCCTGTACATAATATGGTAATAGTCCTCCAGGCAGGGCTCCGAGGATGACCAGGAGATGATGGCGCCCGTATAAGAAACGTTCCCAACCTCGATGTTCATCCTGATTCTGAAACCAGAATCAAAGGGAAGAGTGACACCCCTGCTTACACGTCCACTCAGCATAATCACAGCCACCAGGAACTGAGCAGAGGAGGTGGCCACAAGAGTGATCCCATTTCAAAGGGAAAGCAGCAGAGGCCCACAGGTGATGTTACCTAGCTAGGCTGGCAGAGAAGTGGCAGAACTTAACTGCCTATCAGGACTGTCTCACTCCAGAGCTGGTAGCCTTCAGGCTGAACAGAGATCTACCCAGCTATGTAGCCCAGCCACAGCCCACCTGGCTGAAATCCTTTAGATATAACAGAAATAATGAATAATGAAAAAAAAAAAATCAGCCTGTCGAGGACCCACCTTAGTTACCCCGGGTCTGTGACCTACCCTCAGGCAATTAGTTCACCCCAGATTTTCCTTCCTGACCTGCCTTAGCTCCAGATGCCTAGGCATCCTGCGTCGTGCCGTTTTTAGATTCCCTGTTATGTAGCCCATAACAAAGAGAGATGTGCCTCATCACTCGTTGACAGCTAATCTTTTTAAACCTCTACTCATTATATTTGATCACTCAAGCCCAAAGTTACCAGGAAGTTAGTTTCATAGGTCACAGCACTTGTTCCCACATACAGCATAACTACTACCATTCAGTATTCCTGGCACTATGTTAATGATGGTAATTACCAACCCCAGCCAGTAGGCATTGCCCTGGCCAGCTCCTGCTAGAGGTTTCATGTGCTGTAGTGAATTTCCCTCATCCTTTATCATACCCTTAGAGCTAGTTCCCATGATTCAGATGGGCAACCCAAGGCCACTCAGCAAATACATAGAAAGAGAATTCAGGATTCACAACCACAGTCCTTCCAACTGCAAGAATGCTGGGTTTGGTGCCGACATTAATGCAAAATGAGGTGGCTGTGCTAAGTCCTGGGTGCAGTGTTTGCAGCCAAACCGCAAGTCCTCCTCAGATTGCCAGCCTTCCTGCCTTGGCGAGAGAGCGCCATCTTCAAGGCTTGTTTGTCTGTCTTGTCCTCCCTCTCTCTGCCTCCTTTTCTCTGTCTGTCTGTCTGTCTGTCTGTCTGTCTGTCTCTCTCTCCCTCCCCTTCTTCCTCCCTCCCTCTCCTTTCCTTTTTCATTCCTTCTGAAAGATGCAGTTCCCCTCCACTGACTTTCCCCAAATCAAAAATCCAGAGGCAGCTGTGCGGCCCCTGTGTGCGCTCTGGTAAACATCTCCCCCTGTGGTTTTCTCCACCCCTCCCGCATGAAGCACAGGTTTCATTTTAGGCTGCAGTGACATAGTGAAAAGCAGCCATTCCAGCTCTAAAACCCAAAATGGATATTAAGCCAAACTGATGCCCATTCTGACCTGCCTTTCTCTCTGGTTTTGCCTCCCCCCAAACTTATTTTTGTGTCCAAGTTCTAAGGGTAGTTGAGTTACAGAAAAATACACAGCAGAGTCATTCCTCACTTTCTCTCTCTAAAGATGGCAGTGAACTAAAATGCTTATTTAGCTGAACATTTCTTCCTAGAATATGGAAATGAAGGCTGACACAGGTGTGCTCACATCCTGCCCGGGAAGGCTGCATAGGAGACAAATCTGGGAAGGAGATTTGGGCTGCTCCCCGCTCTCCTCGTGCACACTCCCACTCCCCACACATCCTACACACACGTCTCCAACCACAGGGAATAGAGCATAATTCGTTCCCTGTGATAACGTAAGGAGCAGCCTCTGTGAAACCCTTCCATCCGGAGTAAACAGGGACCCTGGTCTTGTCACGCATGAATTCTGTGAAACCCTTCCATCCGGAGTAAACAGGGACCCTGGTCTTGTCACGCATGAATCTTTTTATCTGTTTGCCTCATATCTGCCGCTGATTGCTTTTCCAGCCTGAGTTCCCTACAGCAGACATTTTAAGAGCATTCTTGCAGGTTGCTAGCATCCTCAGCTCTCAGGATCAAATCTGTGGCCCTTATTTATTTTTCATTTTCTTTTCTGCTTCTAAATTCTCCCTGTTTTTAGCTATTCATTTACTATTACTTGGCCCTCCTCCAAGCAGAGCGTGAGAGGAAAAAGTCTCTTCCATTCCCAGGTCGAGCCAGCTATGTCTCTTACCTGGTGTTGGCAGCGTATCTGGTTGGACCCGTACCCTCCGAGACAGAGTGGACCAACGCTGAAGGAATGGTGCCTTCTCCCTCCTCCGCTCTGGGCTCTCCTTGATGTCTCTCTCGCCACTGAGTAATCCCACTGTCGCCCCCAGTGCTCACATTATTCATTTCTTCAGATCAGCATCATTCACCATGGCAACCGGCAGGCAACTACGCACAACGCTTTCAGGGACCAGTCTGTAAAGGCGTTTGCCCAGAGAGAGGAACTCTCATTCCTTTGGCCAAAAAAGGGCAAGCTGTCCCCTGCAGATTGATCCTGGGGTGGTACTAATTCTTCATTGCTTCCACATCTCTTCTCTAAGTGGCTACTGATTCTTTCCTTGCCCCTTCTAGATCCTCTTTGGACAATGTCTTCAAAGGCAAAGAAACCCTTCTCAGTTACTCCACCGTTAGCAGTAAAACATTCTCATCGTCCCCACCTCTTCCCCATCTCCTACCCCATCTACATATCTTATTCTTTCTGAGTCTTTTTTTTTTTTTTATTCAACATTGTCTAGTTACATGGCCTTTATGTTATCACCCTGGCCAAGGCCCTTTTATTTCCTGAATCCCATTTCCATTTTTGGTAAAGCATGGCTGAGTTTGGGGCCACAGAGAAAGTGTAAGTATGATCTCTTCCTAGTTCTGAAAGTCTTACCAAGCTTCATAGTGCTTCTGCTGGGTTAGCTGCTGTCCCCTCAAAATACATGTACACCCAGAATCTAAGCATGTTATTGTATGTAGAAATAGGGTCTTTCTAGAAGTAATAACCAAAGATCTCAAGATGAAATCATCCTGGATTTAAGGCGAGCCCTGACTCAGGGTAAACCCTGCAGACCATGACAGGAGTCTATGTAAAAGAAAAAAGGGAGATTTGTACTCAGAGACATAGAAAAGGAAGAAACCATGTGAAGGCAGAGGCAGTGTTGGAGTGACACTGCTATAAGTCACAGAGCACCAGAAGCCACCAGAATCTGGAAGAAACAAAAAAGATTCTTCCCCAGAACCTTTGGAAGGAGTGTGGCTCTTGATTTTAGGCTTCTGGTCTCCAAAACTGTGAGAAAACTAATTTGTCATTTTAGGCCCCCAATTTTGTGTTCACTGGTCACCATAATACCAGGAATGTGAAACAGCACTCTTTCTAATCAAACTCAAAAGGAGTTTCAGATTTCTGAAAGCCTTCTTGAGCAATTGCCTACCAGTCAGTCACCTGGATGGAGTTCACCCTGCAAATGGAACCTGTTTATTGGCCCTTGGTTTGATGGTCCCCACCATTCCCGTCTTTTCACAACTCCTGACTGCCTCTCTGCGTTTCCCACAAAGGTATTCCAGCCAGACGTTTGCTTCCTTGTTGTTCCCTCAACCGTTAAGAACACGCATCTGTGTTGTATGCAAGGGATGCCGAGCATGATGGAAATAGAGGATAGGGAGAAGCTGAGGAACAGTTTTGCACAAATTATATCTTCTTATTTTTTGCTTTGTTTGTCTCTTAGTAGAACTGGGAATAGAACCCAGAGTCTTCACAGTGAGCTATATCCCCGTCCTTATTTTTGAGACAGGGTCTTAGTAAGTCATAAAGTTGCCCAGGCTGGTTTTTGGAGTTTTTTGGTATGCTTTGAAGCCAGGGTTTCATTCTGTAGTCTAGGCTAGTCCTGAACTCATTATGTAGCTCAAGATGGCCTCAAATTCACAGTAATCCTCCAGCTTCAGCCTGCTGAGCACTGAGATTACAGGCATACACCACTATGCTCAGCTTCCAGGCTGTCTTTTAAAGGTCAGCTTTAGCCAAGTGTACTGGTACAGGCCTGTAATCCTAGCACTCTGAGAGGCTTAAGTAGAGGACCATGAGTTCAAACCCTGTCTTATGAACTTAGCAACTTGGCAAGACCTTGTTTCAAAATAAAAATAAATAAGGAAATAAATAGGCTGGGTTCAATCCACAAAAAAAGTTCATATGGGCTGGATTCAATCCACACACACACACACACACACACACACACACACACACACACACACAAAAAAAAAATCATCTCCTTTGCTTTCTGTGCCTGACTAGAATATAACATCCATATATGTAGAAGCTAAAAATTTGATCTCAAAAGAAGATGAACTTGATTACCAAAACAAGTGGTTAGCAGAGACTGGGAAGGAAGAAATGGAGAAAGGATGGCTACCGGGTCATGTGTAGGGGGAGGGAGAGAGGGCAGCTCCTGGGCCCACGGGTCACGTGCAGAAGGAGGTAGGGAGGGTGGCGTCTGGGTCCAGGGTCAGCTATAGTGGAAGAGCAGCTCTGATATTCTGAAGCCCAGTGGGATAACTGTAGTTGGCAGTAATTGATTATTTTAAAGTAGTGAGGACAGGGAACTGAAGAAAAGTAAGTCCCTCAAAGTCAAAGACCCTGTTGAAAAAATGGGCAAAGGAAATGAATAGGCAGATATCAGATGAAGAAGTTCAAATGGCCAATAAATACACAAAAAGATGTTCAACATCCTTAGCCATAAGAGAAATGCAAACCAAAACATCACTAAGATACCATATGACTCCAAAGAGAACGGTGTATATCAAGAACACAAACAGTAATTAGTGCTGGCGAGGCTGTAGGGAAAAAGGAACCCTCCTGCACTTCTGGTGGGAATGTAAACTGGTACAACTACTATGGAAAGCAGTATGGAAGCCTCTCAAAAGACTAGAAATAAATATCCCCTTTGATCCAGTGATACCTTTTCTGAGAATTTTCCCAAAATAGTTAAAAACACATAACAGAAACAAATGTATACCCATGTTCATAGCAGCACAACTAACAGTAGCTAAATTGTGGAAGACACCAAAATACCCGTCAACAGACCAATGGATACATAAATTGTGGTATTTATACACAATGGAATACTGCTCATCTATAAAGTCAGATAGGTTGGAGGCTTTTATAGGTAAATGGATGCAACTTTTGAAACCATCATGGTTAGTGATGTGAGTCAGAAGCAGAAGGTGAAATATCAAATGGTTTCTCTAATATGAGAAACCCAGATCACATTGTACAGAGAACATAATGTGGGGAATAGGGGAACTGGAAGGGCAGGGGAGAGAGTAGGAGGGTCAAAAGAGAAAAGGGAAGAATTTGTAACTTTGCCATAATATATGTGTCCACAGAGTGTTCAAGGTCAGTGTAAACTTTATGTATTGCACTTATACATATCAATAAAATGGAGAAAGAAAATAAATAAGTAAATAAATAAATAAAAATAAAGTAGTGAGGAGAGAGGACTTTGAGTGTCCCCCACAAAAAGAAATGCACTATGTGTGAGGTGGTAGATTAAGCCAGTTATCTTGACTTGATTGTTACATATTGTATACTTATATGTTACTATGTGTCAATTACATACATATTTTTTTCAGTACTGGGCACTGATCCCAGAGCTCTGCGTTACATCTCCAGACCCCCATTTTATTGTTTGTGACAGTTTTGATAAGTTGCCCGTGCTGGGCTCTAATTTGAAGTTCTCCTGCTTCAGCCTCCCAAACTGCTGGGAGTACTTTGTGCCTCCAGGCCCAGCTTATCAATGTATTTTGTTCAAAGTCGGCTTGCTTCTCCTTGGTCCTTGGCCAGAGTGTCCAGCTGGGTTCTTACAGGTCGCCTGTGGGTCATGTCAGTGGTGACACAAGGTCAGGAAGAGCTGCCCGGGGAGCAGAGACGCTGCCCCAGCCATGGTCTCTGGGAGTGCGGAGCCCTGTGACTTCTGGTGTCCTCCATCTGACGGTTGCTCTGTGGCCTTTAGTGGCATTCAGTCTTTCCAGGGCCGTTCTTAAATCTGCTCTCAAACATACAGTGGGTCTCTTCTGAAAGGCTAATGGCGATGCCCTGCTGAGCATAAAGGCTCCTCTCCATGGAAAGACCAGTGCTGCGTTTGCTATTGCCTTTTGAAAAGGTTATTTTGAGGGGAATAAAAATACCAAAGATAAAGGGCATGAGAAGAACGTATGTCAAATTCAACCCATATTCCCCTGAAAGTAGGAATTCATTTTTAATGAACCTAGGTGGTATTTCTTTATTCTTTTTAAAAACTTTTTCCCCCATTTCATTGATATGTATATGTGCAAAATTTAAGGTTTACAATGGAGTTGAGCCTTTTATGCACATATGTATCTTGTCAAGGTGACAAGGGCTTTCCCACTCTCCTTTTGTCCCTCCCCCCTACCCTACCCGACCCACCCTCCCTCCTCCCTTACCCGACCCCCCTGTTTCACTTTGTTTTTCGCTTTAAGTTCCCTAATAGTTGTGCTCTGGGTCTCTCATATCAGAGAGACCATTCGATGTTTCACCTTCAGCTTCTGACTCACTTCACTAAGCATGATGTTCTCAAGTTTCTTCCATTTGCCTGTAAAAACCTCCACATTGTTGGACTTTATATTATAGATGCATAGTGTTCCATTCTAGGTGGTATTTCTAACCATGAGCTTTTTACTTGAGAAATTGAAATGCCCAGAGCATGTGGGGCCTCACGGCCTTCCTGTTTCACAATCCCATGAGAAGATAGGGGATTCCTCTAGCTGCATAACTCCATCAGTGACAGAGCGGGATATCGGGTCCCTGACTGCAAGGTCAGGGCCTCGTCCTGTCTCTTTGGGTTGCTACCGCTTTGCAGCAGTGTCCACAGGAGCTAGTGCAGCTTGTGGCCAGTGAGGTAAATCATCCTGTTCTTTCTTCACTGAGAAGAGCCCTTCCTCAGGACGGCTGCTGTAGCCTCTTCAGCTGGCTTGCATCTGTACTAAATTACTACCAAAGAAAATCAGCCTTGGGTGAAGTTCCTGAACCTTTCCTGAAGGTGGCAGTGAAGGCATGGCACAAGGATGTGCTTCTGCCTCAGAGTTGGCTGCTGTAGAGGGAAAGGGAGGGACTCAGCAGGCCCTGGAATTGCCAAAACCTGGATGTGTGGCCCTACACACATGGCCTCTCTTTGCTGTGCCTTGGTTTATCCAGCTGTGAAATGGAAGTAACAGTAACAACTGCCTCGTCGTGTTACAGCAGTGAGGCCAACCCATGCCTGTGCAGTGCTGCACCTGGGAACAGGAGTTGTTACTCCTAAGGGAGGGTCATTGTATCCGAGCTGAGACCTGACTTGCTCGTAGCTTCATCCAGAGATGAGAATGAGCAAGGTTTGCACCCTGGACGGTACTTTTCTTTCTTCTAAAATACATATTAAAAGATAAAAGTGAAAAATGAAAGTAAAATTCTTACTGTACAGCTCAAAAGTAACCACTGGGAACATTTTGGTGCATTTGGCATGTGTTCTTTTTCTGCTGTCATGGCGGTTCTCTGAGCTAGACCCTCCTGTAACCACTGTGCACAGAGGGAGCAAAGCTCAGATAGCTGACTTGAGCACTTACCACAAAGCAGAGCTTCAGGGCAGCCATTCTTTACACCTGGGCCAGCAGATCCCAGCACCAGAGGTCCTGGTAGCCTCTCTGATGCGAGGCTGGGTAGGTTGTCTCCGTCTGCAAGCTATGTCCCCAATAGGCCTTTGTCTTGAGGTTATCAACTCTTGAAACGTAGAACAGCACTTTGCGGTATAATTGATGGAACATGCAGAACTGAGAGAACCTGCAGGGAATGTCCAGCCGCCTGAGTGCAGCTGACTGACGCAAGGGACACCTCAGCTTATTTGGAGAAACACAGTCAGCAGGTATTTTCTTGCTGGGACATACTGTGCTCTGGACTCCACGGACACCAGCTGAAGAGCTCTGTTCACTGAGAGGTGGTCTTAATGTGAGGAGGAGGAGAAGTAGAGGGAATAAGAGGAGAGAAACACTTTAATTACTGGTCCAGTGGTCAGAATCAATATATCAAAAGTATATTCTCTAAATTAACTTGTACAAAGGTCATAAAACTGCCTTTCAGGTTATATAGATTATGACATAAATTTGATTATTTCAATCATTTCCTAGTAATTTTTGGGCCAGTAGAAACTGTTGTGATCTTTTGTTTATCATGGTCATTATGAGCGAGGTGACACCCAGGTCCAAGCCATCATCACTTGGCGTCAAGGAAATTTACCCTCCCCTGGCAGTGCTGTCCCCATGAAGTCAGGGTTCTTAGGCCCAGCACCAGCCTTGCTGCAGCAAGCTGGGCGTACCTCAAGTGGGCGCCTTCCTGGACAGTAGAATTTACCACCCTGGCTGACCAGGGAACTCTCCATCGCCCAAGTGACATTACCAGAGGCCTGGAGAACGTCACAGCCGCCACCTTTCCCCATGTTTGCGCCGTGCCACTCCTGAGCTCCACAGCGTCGCAGCCCCACAGTCTAGAAGGCTTCTGTGATTTTGGCAGCTCATACATGTGGCAGAACGTCACCTTCTGTGTCAGACCAGGCTAGTCACTTGATTTGGACTTTGGATTCTTCCTCTGCCAAGAGAGATTTTTTTATCTGCCGTACTGTTGATAAGGATCGCTGTACATAGCAGGTCCTGGTCTTGGAGCCTGTAAATGTAATGCACAGGTCTTTGCAGATAAGATTGAGTAAGACATCTTTAGGTGGGAAAAGAATTCTGGGTTACGTAGATGAGCCCTAAAGGCTATCACAAGCATCCTTCTACGTGAAAAGTACACATAGAAGAAAAGGCAACCTGGAGACTTGGCAGCACGCAGTGGTCACAGCCAGGAATGGTGACTGTCACTAGCTCCTGAAAGAAGCAAGGACCAGACCCTTCCCTGGAGCTTCTGGAAAGAATATGGCCCTGCAACCCCTTAATTGAGGTCTGGCGATACTGATTTATGACTTCCAGAGATATGGAAGAATACATTTGTTATGTCAAGCTACCAGATTTGTGGTCGTTTGTTATAGCATCCACAAAATGAAAAAACTTACCTTGGCAGTCATAAAGGAATTCCTATGTGAAAACACAGAGAGGAAACATAGGAGTGTGCCATCATGTGGATATCCGTGGCAATGTGAGGATGCTGATCTTCTCTAAAACTTCTGCCATCTATGTGTGGTAAGAGGGACATGATGGCTCAGACCAGAAGGCTGAGTTCTTTTCTTCTTGCCTTTCCAAAAGCACTTTACTCCTGGCCAAGAAAGGCGGTACTATTTCCTGAGATTTCTGTAGCAAGTCCCTTGGGTCTTTCAGCCTGTAAGCTGAGAAGTCCAACAAGGAACCTGTATGTTGGAGACCGTCTCTGCAGTTCGCCAGTGCTTGTGGAGCAAGGCAAAGGCAGGCGCGTTAGCAGTTGTGCCCAAGCTCTAGCTGTGGATTTGCACCAGTTGAAGGACTTGTCAGTCCTCTGAGTCCTTTTTCTGACTGGGACGATGCTGCTTGCTGTTCATTACTTCATTTGTATTTACCTGTGGTGATCTGAGAGAGAGAGAGCGGGGCTGCAGCTCTTCAACCCGAATCACAGGGCTGTGTTTGTGTTTGTGGGCTGGTGGCATTCATTAGAGAAACTGTAATGAAAACAGGAAATTAGGAACCGTTTTAATTCCTCTTGGGATTTGTGAAAACAGCAGTTGGGACTCTAGAGAGCAGAGATGCAAATTGCTTACAAAATCAGTTTGCCAAATCAATAGTAGGCTTCGTTGTTTGGAGAGGCCGACCGTGTTCACCATCTGTGGGGGAGATGGAGGCCTTGTTGCTGCAGGTTCTTATACAATAGCTGTAAATGGTGAGAACAGTAAATGTTACACATATTTGCCACAGCTTCTTTTCTGAGACATGGCCTTTCTTTGTAGTCCAGGCTGGTCTTGAACACACTCGGTCATCCAGACTCATATAGGGTTCACAGCCATCCTCTTGTCTCAGCCCGCCTTGTGTTGGGATTGCAGGTGTGTGCCACCACACCTGGCTAACTTTTTTATATGGTGTTAGATAATCAAACCCAGGGCCTTACCTTATGCTAGAAAAGTGTTTTAAAAACTGGGTTATGCCCCCAGCTCCTTACCACAATTTTCTAAAAGTCCATATCCAGATAGTACTATGGTATCCACAGTCCACCAGGTGAAACTTAATGTATTTTTTCTCTTAAAATTCCATTTGCTTTTTCAGAAAATATAATGTGTTATGCAGTAATAATGTGGCACAAATTCCTTAGTCAAGACCTCATATAGCTATTTTGTGTAGCATGGGTCAAAATAAGTTTGATTTTCAGCAGGCTCTCCTGAGTACATAAAGATACGTAATAGTTTCCGACTGGGTCCATGGAGTGTAACCTGAGTCAGTGAACAGAGTTGGTTCAGTATGTTAGGTGAGTGGCCAGTGGTCATTGTCTCAAATCACATTGAATTCCTGTTTTTTCCTTTGTCAAACCTCAGAAAATGCCCAGGCTCCCCTATTCCCACATTTTCTCAATAGGGCCCCGCCTCCTGTTGAGCCAGCAGGTCAGATGGGTGCCCCGCGGGGCTGTGTGTGCATGAGCCCTTCAGCACGTGTGTGCGTTGCCTCCCTCCTGCATGCGTGTGGTGTGCCTTGGGCGCTGGGGGGCGGCAGGAGCTTGTTCACTTCGGAGGATCTGAACTCTGCATATTTCGTGCTGGTTCTTCCCGCACGGAATACAGTGTGCACCGTTAAACAAGGCCTTGTTTTCTCATCAGATGGGAACCCCAGGTGGACATGGTGGTGCCATCCAAGGGCCTCCTAAGTGCACCAAGTGGGGCATTTTTAAACCCTTGTGTGCCAAAACAGTTCCAAACTTCTTCTCTTCCACCTAGAACTGGGAAAGTCTACTGAACCATTCTGATGTTACTGAACACGCACTGATTTGTACTTGCTGGGAAGTATTAAGGGCAATCTTGGGTGAGAGCGAGGCTCAGGAAACTCAGCAGGGTGAGCATCCAGGAAGAGGGCAGTAGAGGCTGGTCCTCGAAGGGGAGCAAAAGAGTGTAGCTGTTCTAGCCTCTGGTGAGCGAGGGACTCTGCCCAGCAGAGGCTTGTTGGGCAGCTCTTGCTTTTTTAATGTTCTAAAATTGAGCAAAGTGTTCATCTGGGGTGCATGTTCAGTCAGCTGGTCCCAGTTCTGACTTCTGCTGTATCCTCTGTGGGATGGCCACTGTGTCACATCAAGTCACAGCCCACATACACACTTGCCTCTCCACATTCAGAGGACCCTAGTGGCCGCCACAGCCACTCGGGGGATCTGAGCAGGAGGCTATACTTGCTTAGTTTCTCCTTACCACGTAATCAGATCGAGTCAAACTCAGGGCTCTTATTTTTGTGAGTCCTTCCAGTGTGCCAAGCACTATGCTTACCACTCATTGTATCTGGTAAACGGCCAACTATTTTGGTGATATGATATCATCGTGTTCTTTGGGGAAACCAAGGTTTAAGTAACTTCGCCAGGAACATCCAACTAATTAGTAAGGGAACTGTGATTTCTGAACTCAACTGTATCAGTGCCTACCCTAGCGTCCATTCTCTAGACTCAGAGAAAGTGAAAAAAAAAGGCAGAAAATGTGAAAAAAATATACACACAGCTGATTATTGTTCACTTACCAGGTTGTTCATTTTGAGGCTCTGTGCTATTTAGAAATTTCCTTTCATAGGACATATGAAAATGGGATAAAGGAGAATGTGCTTTCCTGAATTTAGAGGAGAATCCCACAGCCCTCTCTGTGAGCAGGAGTGAGGCCATTACGGCAGTCCAGGAGCTCTGTCATGTGCCCATGGCCCTGAGCCTGCCAGGGTGTGGTCCCCTTGGTGCTGAGCTACAGACCTTTGCAGAAGAAAACTCAGCATAATTCTGTACTTTGATCTTTGGATAATACATACTGGGAAGTGAATTAAGCTATAACTTAAGCAAGTGGAGTTTTAAAATTTATTTTTATAATAGAATGTGGTCATCTGTAGTAAAATGTGCAGTGTGCCATGGATTGGATGACTTGAACAACACGCGTTTATTTCTTATAATTCTGGAGGCTGAAAGTCTGACAAGAATGTGCTGGCCTATCTGGGTCTGGCTTGCAGGTGACTGCCTTCTTGTTATACCCTCACAGGGCAGAGAGAGGGACCAAGCTCTTCTGCCTCCTCTTCTGATGATACTAATTCCATTCATGAGGGCTCTAAAGTCATGACTGAATCACCTCCCAAGGACTCTCCACCTTAAATACTGTCCTATTTGAGGTTGGAACTTTAGTGTATGAAGATAGGTCACACACGAACATAAGTCTATCACTGCACAGGTTTGTTTAGTCAGCAATCCAATCAAGATGTTAGAACATTTCCGCCACGTTTGGAAGTTCTCTCATGCCCCTTTCCAGCTGGTATCCTTTGCTCACAGTTGGTTTGGTGTTAGCTATGGACGCTTCTTATCTGAAGAGGGAAACAAGCAGACAGAGTAGGGTTTTGATGGCGTAGCCAGAGCTAGCCTGCACTCACACAGGACAGTAAGCACCTCCTAGCACGTGGTGGCGTATGTGCCTCACACAACTCACCCTTGCCCCAGCCTTGTTAGATAGGGTGCCTTCTTGGCTAGGCAGCAGGATAGGTTCCCTCCACGTGGAGAATACATGGCCCAACCCCAGGGTTGGCTCAGGGTCAACAATTCTTTTGCTTCCAGGATTTGCTAAATATCAGCTTTACTGAGCCTCAGACTTTGAAGTCAGTTACATTTCCCACTCTACATAAACCACTCATGACCCATACATTTTAAAAATATAAACTGTGGTCCTCCTCTAGGTTCAGGCAGAGTTCACTGTGACAGCTCTTCAGCCCTGAGAATAGAATGCTGCCCTTTGCCACATTCCAAGCCTCCCAGTAGGGAAACCTGGGTGTACCCAACACACACTTACTCAGCTTGGTGAGTGGGTATTCTAAATTGCCATAATCCTTGTAATTAATGGAGACTGTAATTTTGTTCTCTGTGTATCCTTAGTATTAAAGGGCATGTGGATTGTGATGCTTGTTTTGTAAGGTTTAGGGTAATTCATGTATAACAAAATCTACTTAACCCAAAACTTATGCTGAATATAGTTAAGAACTTCCTCACAGGCTCTGAAAGGAATAGAATCTTTTAGTCTTCCAAAAAGCATTCATATATTTTCTATCTAACTCATGTAGAATTTCTAATTAGCCAGCTAGTACAAAATTATTTGCAAGTTTGCACACAAGGTTTTTATAATTCCACATAAGAAAACTATACTCAGAAATAAGTTTCAAGATGAAATTATATAAAAAAGAAACAAGTATGGTTTATAGAATTAGGCTTCCATAGTCTTGGTAGGACTAAGTGCATGGGCTTCAGATTCAGCCATACCTGACATAGATTGGGACCTTGTTATCCACAAACTTTGTGACCTTTAACAAGCTGTTGACCACCCAGAGGCCCAGTTCCCTCACCTGTAAAATGGGTGTGATAATGGTTTGTTGTATGTATTACATTGCACAGGGGAGAGGGCGCTTACAAAACTTGGGCCTACTCCATATGAAGTATTTTAAATGTGGAGTGTTCGGATCAGTGATAACTTTTGTAGCCCCACCAACCACATGACACCATATTTTGGCCATGTTTTCTCAGACAGAAAGGGAACCTAAAGAGATGCCTCTAGTTCAGTAAGGGTGTTTCATGGGGTCCAGAGAAGGATGACGGAATGATGGCCAGCTCTCTTCTGCCAGTTTCACACACCAGCTTACATGACCTCTTTCCTTCGGACTTCTGCTCCAGAAGTTACAAAACCACTGACTTAAGCCAACTCGTCATGTCAGAGAATAAGAAACGGAGGTTCAAAAGGCTAAAGTGAATTTCCCAGGCACTCAGAGGCCTCTCTTGACTCCCTGTTTGTTCCCAGGACCCCAGAAATGAAAACAACCAGCAGTAGAAGATGAGTCAACTACTCATTTTTGACATGGCTGTTCTAAGCCCATTTCTAGTACTGAAGTGCCTCTAGAAAAGGAAAACCATCCCTGTTCCATGCTGCATTTGGGAACGTCCCTGCAGGGGGAGTTTTTGCCTAGATGCCCTCTTCCTTCTTCCACTAGGGAATGGCTCCTCCATCTAGTGACCATTTTTCTGTCCACTAATCGCTGACCATACCTCTCCCCACGACCAATTGTGCAGACATATTCTTGTGATCCCTGTTGAGAGAGCTCTGATGACATCAGATTCTCATCCCTTTTATGAGTAAAATATCCCCTGCCATGACTTGACCAGCATCCACTCAGTACTCTCACTCCGGCACAATCTCTGTTTTCCAGCCTCTGAACATTGCGTACAGCCACATCTACAGCTCCTACAGGAACTTCGTAGGGCCCCCGCATTTCAAGACCATCTGCAGACTCCTGGGTTATCAGGGCATCGCTGTGGTGATGGAGGAACTGCTGAAAATTGTCAAGAGCCTGGTAAGGAAAAGCCTCAGTGCAACCTGGGACTCACCTGGGTTGGGTGGATATGAACAAATCTGCTTTCACTTACAACTGTGCTGCAAAAACAAATCCCAGGCACTGTAGTTCTTCCTAGGGAAATTACTGAAGGAATCCTTGGCCTTTACTGCTTGGTGATTCCCACATATTGTCCTGATACATTTCTGTGCATCTTTAACCCATGGCTTTGCTTCCCTTTTTATGGCCCTGAAATCCTTGTTTTTATGATGTGCTTGGACCACCAGGGCTTGCAAATAGCTGCTCATGATGCCCAGCTATCCTGCAGTATCTCATAGGAGCATGGGCACTCCAAGAGGCTTTAGCTGCCATTTTCTACTACCATGTCTATGGCAGACATCTCTAATGAATCAACATTCTTTGTCCCTTGGGATTTCTTTGTGAACACTCTTACCAGTACTACACTAGCTTCAAGGGAATTCTGTACCAGAATTCCTCCATCCTGCATCAGCCCCAGGTATGGTCCTCTGAACCTTTGTTATATTTCCTCCTAGAAGCAAGGCCAAAACACATAAATAAGACTTTCCTCAAAATACGAACTGACACAGATAAAGTGTAACCAAGTCAGGAATAATAAGCAACTTCACCTGCTAACTTTTAAGTCTTATGTAGTAGCTATAGGAAGCCATGAGTGGTCCAGGGTTGTAAAGATAAATTAAGAATAAAGCAGGAAAGTGTGGTAATTGATGAGCAATCTGCCTGGGCACAGGAGGGAATGGAGGCATTATGAATATTCAGTGGTCAATTTAGGTAATATGTCTTAATCTCTGGTGTTCCCTAACCACATTTGTTTTCACTTAGTCTGGATATCATAAACATCCTGAACTCCAAGAGGACCCTGCACCTAGAAATGTGCCATTCTTAAAGTTCATAAACCCAGTTGTACAAAGGTTTACCTTAACAAGGAGAGTGGAGCTATGCCCTTCTTTCAGGGAAGAACTTGCTCCATCCTCTCCGGGAATAATACCTTCTATCATGGGTCTCAACAGAACCTCCATAGCTCCCAGTAGCCCAGCATTCAGCAGAGTTGCTCCTAAGCCACAGCAGTGGGTTGTCTCACACGCCTCTCCTCTTCTTTTGTAGCTCCAGGGAACTATACTACAGTACGTGAAAACGCTGATAGAGGTGATGCCCAAGATCTGCCGCTTGCCCCGGCACGAGTATGGCTCCCCAGGTTGGTGGAAGGGAAAAATGCAAACCCATCGCAGGATGGGGTGGGGTTCTGGACATCCACTTTGGACCATTTGCTTCTCTGACCTGCTAGTAAGCTCACAGAGCTGTCTGTACTTTGCATCTTGCCCCTGAGACCAGCTAGAGCCTTAAACTCTTCATACACTCCCCTCCCCAGAACAAAACCAGAATCACCTTCCATCAGAGAGGTAAGTGATTCCTGCTTGCTGCACTCGACTGCCAGAGGACAGCATGTGAGCAGTGAGTAGCGATCATTCTTGGAAAGGTCTTCATGACCTCAGCAGTTCTAGGAGATCTTTTCTTGTTTGGAGAGACTGGTTCCCAGAGGGTATCAAGTTACATATCGAAGGTCAAGTCAAGAAACAGGCTTTTTTTTTTTTTCTTTTCCACTTAGTATCGGTCCTGATTCATAGAATAGAGAAAGTTTGCTGCCTGATTCCCCTACTCCCCCCACCACCCCCCCCACACACACACAACAAACCAAGATGTGTGCTAGGTCCATGCGATTCAGAATAGGAGAAAGATGATTTCTAGCCATACCACTGTGTGACTGGGCATGTCATGTCACCTTCTCTGAGCCCCTCGTGAAAACTTAAGTCATCTACCCAGTTTATGGTTTTCTGAGTAATAAAATGAGATATTATAGATAGAGTATATACCATAGTATCTCATATCTGTATGGAAATTAATTCCTGCTATTGTTAATAATCAGGCAATTGATGCGAGGGAAAGTATTTAGGTAATTTTTTGGAGGCACAAACAGACCAGGGCTGTTCCATTTGTGTTTCTGTATTTTATTTGGTTACAAGTAAGTTGCACCAACTTCCAGAGCTTTTTCTAGTACTGGGCACAGCAAAAAATCCCACCTGTGGGCCTACAGATAGGACACATGGTTCTGACCCTTTGATAGCCAAGAGTCAGATTTGGGGCTCCTGCTCAGTCCTCATATCCATAAGCCCGGCTGAACAGTGACAGCTCCCCACTGATCATCCCCCTTCGTCTCCCAGGGATCTTGGAGTTCTTCCACCACCAGCTGAAGGACATCATTGAGTATGCCGAGCTCAAGACCGATGTGTTCCAGAGCCTCCGGGAGGTGGGCAATGCCATCCTGTTCTGCCTCCTCATCGAGCAAGCTCTGGTAAGTCCATGCGCCGGGTATGTGCTCTTTGCCTCTGAGTCCAGACTGCTCTTGCTTCTAGCCCCAGCCTCACCATTTGCTAGACCTCAGTGCAGTTGTCTGCATTTGAGCCTTTCTTTTGTTTGTGGGTTAGTTATTCCACGGCTATCCTGGGCCAGCCAGCAGCCAGTCCCTGCCTTGGGTCCTATTTGTGTTGACATAGAATTGATGTTTGCAGGGACAGTGGGAACATAAAACAGAGTTGGATGTGGTCCTGGGCCAAAAGGGGGCTTTTCCTGATGGATGTCTTAGAGAATGAGCAGCAGTCCGCTTGGAGAACTTTCAGGACAAGGGAAGAGTGTGCAGTGTTGTCTTAATTTGAGGGGATGGAGACAGTGTTTTTACTGTATTTGCGAGATTGAAGGCCGAAGAAAGATAATGCACGTAAAAACAAGCAGTAAGAATGAATTAGTAGCTGTCGCTGCAAGCAAAATCATGCCTCACCTCCCACAGGGGCATTGCTCTGCCCTCCCAGCCCTGTTCCGTGACGGGGCCTGTGCAGAGGGTATGTCCTCCGTGTTCTTCCTCAGTATGCGCCACGTGGGTTGGGCCAGGTCTCCATGTGGGGGAAGTGGGAGAGGCTGTCTCTCGGGGCATGTGTTGCTCTCGGGCTACAGCGGGGCACGCGGAGTGTCTGGGCCTCACTCAGCGCAGCCAACTGACTCACTGCCGAGAGTGGTGTAGGGTGTGGGCACTGGCCCTGAAGGCAAGGCTTCACCGTCTTGATTCTGAAGGGGCGAAGCTGCACCCTGTGACTGCAGGTGGTCATGTGTGTGAAGGCAGAGGCAGCCAATGCATGGCTTGTTTCATGGGCTACCACCAGAAGTCAGGGGGCATATGAGGAGATCTGACCTCATCAGAGGCCCTGCTGCCAGTTGAGGGAGGAACCCCACGGACGGGGAGTGGAGGACAAGGCCATTGCAGGCTCGGGATCACCAGGGAGACAGCAGGTACAGGAAGGACACGGGACAAAGAGGGGCAGGAAGAGGCAGTCTGCACACAGAGCTTCAAAAGAAGAGCCAGGGAGGATTCGTGCCCCACCTGTGTGACCCGGGGAGGCAAGGCACTCCTTCCCTCACAGCGTCATCTTGATGTCAAGGTCTTGGACCAGCTGCTCTCAGACCGTTACCCGCCCCACAGGCTCCGAAAGAGAGACTGCCTTTCCTCTGTCGGGGATAATTGCTTCTCTGTTGCCCCCTTTAAATGGACTCTGGAGACCGCTAAGGGCTCCTCTTTATGGTAACAGGTTGTTAACACGGTTAGTGGGCCTGGGTTGCTATAGCAACGCCTTAAGCCACGTCAGGGGTGAGGAGGACAGACTGCCCACAGGGGTGTTAGGATCACTAAGAGGAGAAGGCCGAGGGGCGGGCTCATCCCCAGTCCGGTTCCCGCCTCCTTTCTTGAGGAGCTGTGAGGGAGCATTGGTTCCGACCAGGAAGGCTATTCGTGAGGAAAGAGAAGTGTTTCTCTTCTGCTTCCCCATTGTCCCTGCCTTCATGGTGACTTGCATATATCACTGAGGACACTAGGACTCCCAGGACCAAAGGCGTCGAGGGCTGAGAGACCCCAACAACATTCTGACCTATGAGTGAGGACGTGGGAATAGGTAGGAGCGCCTCACCTGCGGTCACACAGGTCATCAGCAGCGGGGGCACAAGTAGAGCGCAGAGTTCCGTTCCTCCATTCCAGTGCTGATCCCAGTCCTTGGGAGCTGGGTGTGCTGACACAAGAATGAATCAGGACTCCCTGAAGCTGTGCCCTGTTTTCCACTTTGACAATTAGGGAAATTTCCCACCTAAGGCTTTGCTTTCTGAGATTAAAAAGAGACATGAACTTTCTGGGGCTGTGCCCTTTAGGAAGCCAAAATTAAATGAGTGACTTATCACTTGCTCTCTTTAAAAGGGAGTATTAGTAGCAGAAAGAAAACAAGTAATGAGTGAATGGTGCCAAGTGGACATCCCTAGAAGAGAAAATATATAATAAACTGTGGAACATTGATGTTCCTGGGCTACTGCAGAACATTTTAAAAATTAGGTTGGGCTGGGTTTTAATAGAGAACTTGCTTAGCAAGTGTGAGGCCTTAGTTTTAATCCCAGCACTACCAAGTAAATAAAGTGATCCAGTTCATTAATATCAACATAAGAAATCAGATGATCTAGGATTATTTTCTTTTTCAAATCTGGCCTCTATTACTCCACACTGCCTCTGCATTTTCAGCAATGTTGTGTATGATTCATTTTTAGCACTGTGTACAGCATGAGTAGACTCACTAAATCATCTTTAATTGTAGATAGACATTTGGGTTGTTTACATTTGGGTACTCTGATGAGGACACAGCCATGCACTCTCTTCTACGTGGTTGTTGGTGTATATATGATCTCATTTTTGTTAGAGAAACATAGAATTTCTACTGATACCAAGCCATTTCACAAATCAGTTGCATCAATTTGTATTCCCATTCAGCAGTGTGGGAGAGTTGTGAATTAGTCCACTTTTTTATTTAAAGCCAGTCTAGGGTGAATATCTGAGTACCTCATTTTGGTTTCTTTCCATAATGATGCTGAACTCTTTCACGGGGCATTGAGTATCTGGATGCCCTTCTTGGCAAAGTGTTTTTTAACCTCTTTGTCTAATTTTTTGAGTGGTATTTAATATATAAATAATGGCTACAAACCCATCACCAGTGTGTGTATATTGCAAGAATAGGTCTATAGCTTATGTTTGACCTGTAGTAGTTCTTAAGGGCATTTGCACATATATTTTTTTCCTTGTGTGGTTACTGCTCTTGTGACTTGCTTACAGGCTTCCATACTCTAACATCATGAAGATAAAATTAGCTTTAGAGTTTTAGCCTCTTGAAGAAAAGGAAATCTTTAAGTATGTTGGTCGTCTCGAACTCATGTTTGATGAGAGTTTCAAAATCCAATTCCATTTCTTTTTCTGTTGAAAAAGACCTCTTCCTTCCCATCTGTAGGATTGATGCTATGTTGATTGTTTCTTAAAGACCATAAATGGTCTGGTCACCCTGGGCTCTAATCTGAATCATTTGTTAAGCATTAGTTTATATATTTCTCATGTTTTACAGACATGTAGTTCTTCTTGTGACATCTTCCACCACAGGAAATCATAAGAGCAATGGGAATTACTACAGTGTTGGTCAGATTTTCTGTGGCTTCCGGGCATTAGCTCATTGTCTCTGTGCACACACACCAGGAGAGAACCCTGACTGCACACACACACACACACACACACACACACACACACACACACACAAGCCTTGAGGGCCCACTCTTGGAAAGGAGGTAACCACCACTGCTGCCTTTCCTGTGAGCCTCCCTCCGGCCTAGGGAGGGGGCGAGCTCTGCCTTTGTGTCCTGCCGCTGCTCTGCTCGTTGTCCCTGTCCTTAGGGTGGAGTTGGTCATAGTAACACTCCAGGCATTTTAGAGTATTACTTTTTTTTTTCAGGAGATGAGAATCTGAACACGAAGTCAAAGATTTAAGTACCACTGGGACCGGAGAAAGGCCCCAGGTAGCAGCCAAAACAAGTTAACTCAGCCGCTGACACTGGGGCGGAATAATCCTTTGCTGTAGATGGTTTCCTGTGATTTGTAGGCCGCCGAGCAGCATTCCTACTCCATACCACTAGGTGTCAGTAGCACTCTCTCCTCAGATGTGACCACCAAGGAGGACTCTAGATAAGCCTAATTGTCCTTTGAGGGACAACCCCCCACCGACACCCCACTGAAAATCACTTATTAGTGCAACTTTGTTCAGAACACTGAGGCCCTGAGAGGGCTCTGATTTCCCCAGGGTTACAGCTAGTGCGGGAGCTGGAACAGGCCTCAGAGGTCCATGAGGCAACAAGGTGCAGGGGATGGAGCTGAGCTCGGCAGATTGTGCTGCTTGGTCGGTCCAGTGCCCTCGGACCTGCTTCTGCTTTGGAGTCCATTTTCTCTCATTTGTTTACAGAGTTGGAGTGATTTTTTTTTTTAAGAGAAAGCAGAAAGACATTGTCTCACTAATAACTAATATAAGCCCTGTTTCACCTTCTGGCATAAATTTATAAAGTATTAATATAACTTAACCTATAAAAGTCATATCCAGCAAGCTTACAACAGGAGGGTGCAGTGAGGGCAGAGGTGGGAGACGAGTTGCTCCGTTTTTAATTTTCACTTTAAATTCTTGTCTTAATTCATTGCAACAATTGTGTATTACTTTTCCTTAAGTACTTGTGCCCTTAAATACCTAGAATCTAGTTTCAAGGAAAGAACAAGTCTGAAGCCACCCTCTGCTGTCCAACTCGGGCCCTCGTGCCCTATGCCCCCTTGATTCAGAATTTTATTTTTTAATTATTTTTTGCCCATCACCTCAAGATAAAGTCTTCCACTTACCCAAGAAACACGCTGTCACAGTCAGTTGTGCCATTGGCCTGTCTGCAAGAGGGCCTGGCATCAGAGTTGAGAATGAGCCAGGCTCTGCACAGCGGTGGCATGTGGACTCTTCAGACTCTTTCCTTGCATGGCCTTATGGTCTCAGCTATATTTTGCTCTCCTTTGACACAGCCTAATTTGAAAACAAACTTAGGGTCACCAGCCTTCGGGATGCAGCAGAATAGCCTGAGAAGTAGAGTCATTGGTTCTGTACGTACCTGAGAGGCCCATGGGCCAGGCAGTCCACAGAGCTCAGATGTAATCGCACAATGGCGTATGCCCTCCTCCACTGTAGACAAGAGATTGCACTTCCTGGGTGGGCAAGATGATCACAGAGCTCTTAACTGTTTTACTGAAGAAGACCTAGAAAGTAAGCCCTAGTGCTTATTAACACATTGTTTGACAATGATGGTCTAGATTGAGCTGATCAAATGGGTGTGTCAGTATTTGCTCAGAGTTCTACTGATGGAATCTTATGAACAGAATAGCCTGATGTCTGTCATCTTTAATAGCCTTCTCAGAGTAAAATAAAGCATAGAATTAGAAGTGATCTGTTGAAATAGAGGAGGGGATAGGAAAGGCTTTCTGAAAGCACCCTTACTGTATCTTCAGCACCTAAGACAGGGCTCCTCACTATGAATGGATGGATAGATGTTTCAGCCAGATCCTAGACAGAAGTTCCTGTTTGGCCTCTAAAATCTTCAACATGTCACCATTCATTTTGAAACAAGGAAGGTTGTCACCTTCATGCAGACAGGTCAGGCCTTGCTATTTCACTATATTTCCAATAGCTGCCAAGAGAGCAAAGCCTTGGTCCTGTGTTTCTGTACCGATGCCTTTTCTGTGAGGAGACCCTAGTGAACAGAGAGCCTGGAAGCTAGAGGCGTGGAACCATCATACAGTTGGGCCAAATTGACTGTGCTTATAGGCAAACATTTCCAAACACCAGGTGGGCAGAATGGTGTGGTATGGTGGTCTCACCTTGGGCTGCTCATTAAGATTATTTAGAAAGGGTCTAAAAAATGTATTGATGTCAGTGGGGCCTGGTGGCGCAGGCCTGTAGGTCCAACACTATATGGAAGCATTTAGCTCAAAGGAAAGGCTGTGTGTTCAGGCCCTAGTATGGGGGGCGGGGGGGGGGGGGCGGTGGAGTCCCAAGGCCTGTCCATTGGAAGGAAAACAAACTCGTTGGGAACAGACATAGGAATTGTAAAAAGCCCTGACCCTAGTGTGCATCTGGAGTGGGCACTCCTAATCTAAAATCAGTCTTTTTGGACTAGTGTTGCCAAAACTGAGGCACCATCAGGACTTGTCATGATTTTTCCTGTTTCTACAGATTTTGATTCTGTGTAATCATTTATTTAAATCAACATTATAATTTAAATGTAGCTAACAAGAAACTGTCATTTTCATTTTAAAAAATTACTTCCTGCTATTTTGAGAAAGCAACAGAAGAAATTTAATAGAAGTTCAGGGAGTAGGTAGTCAGTGTTAGAGCACTTGTCTAGCATACACAAGGCCTGGGTTTGATTCCCAGCTCCATGGGGAAAAAAAGAAAAATGAAACATTCCAGTTGGTACCAAGCCTGACCTCTAAACCTGAGGACAATGTTTATTAAAGGAAAAATTAGCATGTTAAAAAAGGTGGTAACACCTGGTTAGAAATGAAGACTTTAAAGTGCTAAGAAAGATGGATAGGAAACTCCAAAGGTAAGACCGGATCGTTACTATTAAATAATGATCTCATTCTCTTGAGAGCCCCTGCTTCCTACCTTGGAAAATGTTAACCTTGGGAGACATTGGCATGCACTTGGGGTGGTGGGGTGAGGATAGCTATTTTCTAGGCCAAGTTTTTGGCTGTGGAGCTTTTCCCAGTCAACTAGACATGATTCTGACCCAGATAGTAATTTTATTCTCCCCTTGGTGGTTCCGGGCAGGGGAGAAGAAGTGCTAATGATATACAGCAGTGCTCAGGCAAGGCACAGATGGCCGAGAGAACACAGCCCACAGACGAGGGTAGGATGGCATGGCGCATTTAGCGAGGGCTCCAGAGACTACTGGAAGGAGAGACCCACGTAGCAGGAACAGATGTAGTGTACGTTATCTTAGCTACAATTGGTGTCACAAATCAGGGACTGGAAGCTACAGCTGGCCCCCTCCGTGCACAGGAGGGTCCTGTGGCTGCGGGAAGCTTAATCTCTCGCCTGCTTCACTGGCCCTGTCACCTTCGGGCTTAACATCAGTATGCAGACGTACACCAACAACAGGCATCCATATAAGGGAATGTTTAGAGCACCAGGCTCTCTGGTTCAGCCCAAGCCCCCTCGGATCAGAAGGCCAGAACCCAGCCTCTAGGGCTGTAGCTCCTTTCTCTTCACTTACTTGACAAAAAGAAAATCAGAATACATTAGCATTGTCTTTGTTGCCTCAAAACTCAGAGATAAAAGTTGTTCTTTAAAAATTCCTTTGAGATAAGTTTGACAATTCCTTCAGTAACTCAGCTAAAAATGATAGGGTTTTTGTTTGTTTTACCCAGGAACAGAGCCTAAAGATAGAAAAAGTCAAATGCTATTCTACATAAATCTGACACCCTTAGGATCGCGAGCAATCTGCTTTTCTATATACGTACCCTAAATGTTTACAAGACCATGGAGCAAAAAAAGAGAGAAAATCCCTGTTTAGCCTCATACAGTAAGTGAGTCGGGAACACTCTGCGAAGCTTATAGGTTTTTTATGGAAATCCTCCCAATCTAATCTTCCGATTTTTGCCAATATAAAGGAAAAAATTAAGACTGAAAGTAACACTGAAAGAAAATGCAAATCCTGCAAAGAAGTTTGACGTGGGTTCTATGCAATGAATTCTTGTCTCCTGACTCCAAAAATCCTGTTCACTTTCATTTATTCCCTTGACAGTCAGCAATTTTATAGCAGGTCTCTGTTCTGATCTATCACCCGGCGATGACTTCTCGTGATCACAATATGCTGGTGGTTGGCATATTGCGAAAATACCAAGCATTCTCATGACACTTACCCGTGGCCCACTGCAGTTCCCTCATGAGGTAATCGTGGAAGCATATTTTTTGTAGAGCAATTGCATATTATTCACACTTAAGAAAACTCTGTCATGGTTGGATTCTGGTTCCAGTAAAAGTTGAAGAAGCAATGAAAGAAACATTTTAATAACAACTCGGGAAGTTTTAGTATTGATTACATATTATATGATATTAAGAAGCTTTTGGCATTTGAGTGATGCCAGTGCTAAGGCTGTGTAAGAGGGTGCTCTTGTTTTCAGCAGCTGCGTGCTTAGGTATATACGGCTGGAATACCTCAATGTATTTTCAAATGATTCCATGTAACAGTTACACATCAGGCTATCTACTATCCTTTCAGATGCTTTCCATAATTAGATTTTTTGTAATGCAAAAAAACTGAAGGGAGGAGCACAGCCACTTCATGGGATCAGAAAGTGAGGAAGGAGAAGGACCACCGTGGTGACACTCATGCATAAGGAGGACAAGAAGCTAGGAGGGTTTTGTTTCTTCCAGCTACTTTTGCTCGTTGGTGAGATTTATTCCTGGTAACATATGCCTTGGGGCTACTTCTGGCCTCATTTTTAAAGTTTATAAAAGGCATCTACTTGCACTGAGCCCAGATGTGACTCTCACAATGAACATCCATTTGACTTACCACCAGGAAATACCAGGCTAGGACTATAGGAAATGACAGATGACACTGGGGAAGCTGACTGGTCCCAATCAGAGGCCGTGTGGGATTTGTGAGGGGCCATAGAGAGCACCCCATCAGCCATCTTCCTCCCATTGGCCATGTGAGAGGCTGGCCTTCTGCTTTCCGGCTCTTACAGGAAAAACCAATAATGCTTTCTCCTTGTGCTCGTTTTAAAAAGAGGTATGTCTTAACCCCGGCTTCTTCCAAGTCTCCAAAGTTTAATGAAGCAGGTCCTCAGTTACCATGAGCCTACTTCCTTGCTCTTCCCGCAAGGTAGAGAACAAATTGGCCCTTTTGTGTGAGTCCTCTGAGAACCAAGAGCCTGCACCCATGTGCCGTCCGTGCTGCAGCCCACAGCTGGCTCCCAGCCCATGACTGGTCATCCCAGCCCTCTCACTGATCAGTCAGTCACTCCTCTAACCCACAGTTACATACATCCTCCCTCTGCTGGGCCTCACGCCTTCCCTGGCAGTTCGCAATCCTGCCTGACGTCTCAGCACCCACCAGCACCCTTGCTCCTTCCCCATTCTGCCCACCTCACCTGCAGTTCTCTTACTTCACGCACATTTTCTCAAATGACTTTCTCTGCAAGGGACTTGGGGTTCTTTCTTCGTCCTATCACCCAAGCCTTTCGTTGGCAGCCTTTCCTGTTTTATCAGTTCTGGCTTCTCGGCCAGTCACAGGAGTCCTTAGCTATCTTTCTCCTTGGATTGTAAGCTCTGTTCATCTGGTTCTTCTCGAGCCCTACCTGTTGTGTCTCCTGCTGTGTCTGGACTCTCCTCCAGCTCTACAGAGCATGTCATCCTGTAGCTGTGCCTCGGAGTTCTCCACCAGACCAAAGAGCAAGTGGTCATGTGTTTGATGACCTGGAAAAAAAGAGGAAAGAGGCAGCGCTCGATGGATTAAGAGTGGCATTCTGCCCTACACCTGGTTTGAAAAGTAGCTTTCATGCATGGTCAGTTTCTTTCCTCTCGCTGGTGCATCCCAGGTTCGTATCTGCTCCCTACTCCACAGCACCTCCGACCTTGTATCCAGTTGCCCTGCAGACATGTTTCCTCCGATGTCCACTGACGCTCCTCCTACCCCTAGCCCACCTGCTCACTTGGACTCTTCCAATCCTCCTTTCCTCCCCCTCTTCTCCCTTACAGCTATAAGGTCAAACTGCAGATCTGATGATGCCCTTTCCCTGATCTAAAGGGTCAGGAGAATTCGTCCAACACCCAAGGGGTATACTAGGGTCTTCCCTGGGTACGTCCTCCGTACCCCTCCTTTGCTTCTCATCCTCTGCTAGTAGGGAACGTATCAGGCTGCATCAGTGCTTTGGGGCCTGTGCACCTGCCGCCCCCTCCCTTCACTTGTCCAGCTTACCTCTGCCTCAGCCGCTGCCTAGAGCTCCCATCTCCCAAAGGGCCTCCCTGCTGTCTGCCCCCACACTCACCAGAAAGTGAATTGCTTGCCCATGGCCCTCAGTCATTCCCTAATTTTAGCTCTTAGTAGAATTGCCCGTGCCTGTGCTTTCCTCATAAGGATCGGGCATCAGGCCTGCCTCACGTACGGCTCTCTCACCCGCACCTTGCAGAAAGTTTTGAGTGTAGTAGACACATATTACTTATTAATAATTGAAAGGCTCAGTTAATCTTTGCTCTGTCTCAGTGAAAGGGTTCAAAATTTGGTACTTAGTTTGATCTCTGGATCACACTATACTCATGTTTTCTATATTCATCTCATTGATCTCTCCTATCAGATCAAGTGTAGGTCATGCACAGTGGTCTGTCCACGATGGTTCAGCAGCATTTGCAGGAGACAAGGGTCACCGTCCTAACTCCCAACAGGAAGGAGCACAGGCTGCAGCTGGGGCGGCTTAGCTGGGCTTTGACTTAGTAAGGTCCCTAGATCAGTTTTTGGTGTTCGAAAAGATACTGTGACATGGAGGGCCTTGAGAAGCTCCAAGGTGAAATTTGAAGAGAGCTTTGTGTAGAGTAAGATTGGGAAGCAAACTCTGGGAGATACAGGGTAGAAGAAATTGGGAGGCAATTTTCTTGTGTTTTTTCTACTTTTTCATAATGTATATATAATGAGGAAAATCTTTCAAGTGTCTTAGTCTGTTTACTGTGTTTTAACTAAATACCTGTGTCTGGATAGTATATAAAGAAAATAAGTTTGTTTCTTACAGTTCTAGAGGCTGGGAAGTCCAAGGTCAGGGATCACATCTGGCAAAAGCCTCATTGCTGATGAAAACTCTCTGGAGTCCTGGGGTGGTACAGGGCCTGTCATGGCAAGGGCTCCTACACAAAACACAAAGCCAAAGTGGCTTTTGTAATAGACTTATCCTTTGTATAATCCACTAACTCATTACCCACGCTCTCGTGACCCACTCACCTCTCAAACTTCCCAACCCACTCACTTCCCACGTTTCCCACCTCCCCCACCTCCAGCTGCCATTACCACCTCACATTGAGGATTATGTTTCAACCACTTCCCTAGCTGCTTGCAGTACCATAGAGAAGCAGCAGATGCTGAGTGAGGCGGCCTCGTCAGTCTTACGGCTTACTCAGTAGCTGTGTGGACCTAGGTAGGAAACTTCACAGAGTGCCTCAGTGCCCTCCTCCACAGCATGGGGACAGTAAGACCTCCCTCTAGAGCACAGAGTAGAGAACAGCAGTACAGCACCTGGCGCATACTGACTGCCTTGAATGCTCACTACCCCAACTTCCCTGAAGGGCACAGCAGTTGTGACCTCGTAGACTGTGTTCTAGAAAAAGGCCCTTTGAAATGATGGAATCCAGACTCTTCATTTTGCTCCACTTAAGTTGTCCTTAATTTCACATGATAAAAAAAAATCAAGAAATACAAATGTACTTATGGCAAACCACCTCATCCTTGCCCCGCGCACCTCTCCTCGCCTGCCCCGGCCTCGGGCAGCCTGCTGCAGTCATTTCCATCTCCAGGTCGTCTTCTCACTGTGGTATCTGTAATGCTGAGTATGAGGATGAGCAGTGTTTCATAATTAGACAGTTTAGCTGCGAGGAGATGACTCCCTAGTCGTTGCTGCTTGACTCCCTGAGGGCCCAGGCCTGTGTCCTTCAAGGAATGATGTTTACATTGAGATCTGTGGGAAGAGAATTAGCGCAGCACAGGGGCAGGGAGGAAGCATTCCAGGGGGGAGGCTCTGTGATGGCCACACAGGCAGGAAGGATGAGGGTGTAGCTCACTCCTCTTGCTCTTCTCTCTTTCTCTCATAGGTGATTATACTACTTACCGCTCCCCTTGTTTTCCCTCCTGATCACAGATAATGTACTTACACTTCCTTTTGGTAAAACTGCCATTTAGTTTTTAGGGTTTCTTGGCTCCTTTCCTTGAAGGACCGAAAGGCAGAGGATTGGCACTCCCCTTCCCTCTTATCAGCTCTACTTTACCTTCATGTCATCACAGCTGTATTTTTAAGTATTTGTATTTCGTTCTGCCTCTTTGGTTCATCCTTCATTGCAGCCACTCTTTGTGTCGCCTGAGAGGATATCGTTCCCTGTGTACCAAGCGGTGTTATTTCCTTCTCTGATTCCAGAAGCTGGTTCTAAAAACTTTTAAAATTAAGTTTTTGAAGCAATATATACTCGATGTGGAAAAGGGAGTAAACATGAAGAGGAAAAACAGAAAGGGAGGGAGAATGCGATAGAAAATGTAAAACACCAGAAAATCACAATATATGGAGAGTTTGGTAGAGTTATTTCCTACAGTGTGTGCAGGGAAGTCAGTACCCTTGAAGAGGAAATGCTTCCCTTATTAGTAAGGAGACGCATCCAGACCTGCTGAGGAAGACTCAAGGTGGAGAGCCTGTCCCGCATCTCAGTTCTCTGCCGTGCCACACATCCACTTTTTATTCCACATCATTTTTAAGCATTACTGTATTCTAGACACAGTGCTCACTTTTGGGAAAAAAAAATACAATAAAAAAGTGGATGTTGCCTCTGCCTTTATGGTGGTTAAATTCCGGTGTGGGGAGAGGTAAATATTAATCAAATAGTTGCCTGTAGGATGCTACATGCAGTGTAGATTGAGCTCACATTGAGCTGAAAAGGAAGATTCTTTGAAGAGATTTATCAAAGGAATCTGAGAGGTCAGGAGGGTGTTGAAGGGACACGGCCATGTTCTTCAAGGAATGACATTTACATGGAAATCTAAAGGAAGAGAATTTATTCAGCACAGGGCCAAGGAGGAAGCATTGCAAAAACAAAGGGGACGCTCTGTGATGGCCACGCAAGGCAGCTTATCCCATGTGAGAAAGCTACTGTGGCTGGGCGTACAGAGCCCGGGTGAGCAGGAGATGAGCCAAGGCTGGGAGGGCTTCACAGGCTGGGCCCAGGAGCGCTGAGCCAGTGGGACACTTCAGACCCTCAGCCATTGGCCAGCACCCCAAGAGGAAACTTGTGCTTACCCCTCATGGAGCCCTTTGTGTGCTCCCAACTGGCTATTTTTATCAGTAACAGGATCCTAGGTGAAGAATACCAAAGACATACCTTTCCCAAAAGGTGTTGCAGAGGGTGAGGCTGCCCCATTATGCAAATAGACATTAAGCTGCTCCTCTGGACGCTTCCAGGCAACCACATCCTCATCTCCTTCCCCACCTTCCTAGATAAGTGGCACTGCAAAGTAGAGAACACGCGGGAAGCAGGAAGCCCCCCAAGAATCTCGGGGCTGCAGCTGGCCAACTTGACCGGTGGGGGGAGGGATTCGGAGTGACAAAGTGAAACACTCATCTACTCAAAAGAAACCTGAAGTCGAAGCTGACCGCATAGCGTGAAGACAGCAGCAGCATTGCTGTTGTTGTTGAGGCCCGGAGCTTCCTCTAGCTCCTCCGTCCTCTACCACAGCTTCTGGGGTCAGTTCGCCCCACTGACAGACAGAAATGGAGAGCTAACAGTGGGCCACCTTAGAGTAAAGACATTCCTAGAAGCAACTGAAATATTCAAAAAAAAGAAAAGAAAGAAAGAAAGAAAGGTCAGAAAACTAGGCAGTGTGGCTGTACCAGACCAGATCCTGAGACAACTGGAATTTGTACCTCCCCATTACACCTGAAAGAAAATGCACACTTAGTACTGGGCCTACAAGGCCCAACAGGATTTAGTTGCTCTCTGCCTTTTTAGGGCCTGCTGCTATATGTACTGTGATTCTCTTCATCACTATACTCCAGCTTGTTCCCTGCCCCGGGGCCTTTGCACGGAATGCTCTTACCTCGAATCTACGTGAGAGCTTCTTCGCATTCTCTCTTCAGATGTCAGTCCCTGAAGGATTTCTCCTCGCCATCCTTCCTCAATCCTGGCCACCCTATCCAATGGCATTTGTCACTATCTGAAATCTGATCTTTGTTTATTGTCTGTATATGTCTTTTTCAACTAGAATTTAAATTCCATGGGGACAGAAATCTAGTCTGACTTGTTCAACATCATGTCTGAGAAGTCTAAAATAGTGCCTGTGCTTAGTATTTGTTAGATGAATAAGTGAATGGATAAAATAGCAACATTCTCCTTCTTAAAGACTGTCATGTGGACACATAGCTCATTTACTTATCCAAGAAACACTTATGGGATAACAGGCATTCAATCATTGAATAAACAATTTTTAAGAAACCGTTACATCAAAATACCCATCGACAGACCAGTGGATACACATACTGTGGTACTTATACACAATGGAATACTACGCATCTGTAAGGTCCAACAGCATGAAGGTTTTCACAGGCAGATGGAAGAAACTTGAGAATATCATGCTTAGTGAAGTGAGTCAGAAGCAGAAGGTGAAACATCGGATGGTCTCTCTGATATGAGAGACCCAGACCACAACTATCTTATGGAACTTTAGATGAAAGACAAAGCGAAAGAGGGGCACAGGGTGGGAACGGAGGGAGGGAAGGGAGGGGGGAGGGGGAGGGACAAAAGGAGAGCGGGAAAGCCCTTGTCACTTTGACAGGAAACGTATGTGCACAAAATGCTCAACTCCATTGTAAACCTTAAATTCTGTACTTGTACATATCTATAAAATGGGGGAAAAAAACTTTTACATGCCATGCATACAGTACTGTATTAATTTATTGGGAATAAGAGGCAAAAATACAGAGCCCTGCCTAACCCTTAGGAGTGTACAGTGTTGTAATAGTGGTCAGTGTGGAAGAATTAAAGAGACTCAGAAAGCAACAGGACACAGACTGACTGGTCTTGCAAGCACTTCCAGGTGACGAGGGGAGGTCAGGTTTGGTAGTCCCAAGTCATGAAATATCCATGGGAGACATCCAGAAAGGAGTTGAGTAGCCGTTTTCAGGTCTAAGCTTCATAGAGAAATCTAGACAAAAGTACAGGTTTAGGAAAAACCATAGGCAACGAGTGGTAGAGGATGCTGGCTAGAAACACATTCAGTGTTAGTCTAAAGGACAGAAAAGAATGTAGAGTGAAAATATTGGGAGGCAGGTTTGGCTTAGTGCAAAATGAAACTCACCCATTACAGTTGATCAAAAAATGGATTGGGCTGCTACTTCCAGAAAAATAAGCTGTCAGTTATTGGAGGTTTGCCTGTATGACATATTAGAAAAGATTAAAGATGTTAAATCCGAAATGTTAGGCTTCTACCTCGGAAAACTAGAGAAAGATGAGCACATAAAACCCAAATTAAGCAGAAGAAAGGAAATGATAAAAGCAAATATCAACAACACTGAAAAGTGGATAATATGAATGGAACTAAAAGCTGTTTCTTTGGGTGGGGGGGAGGCCAATAAAATTGATAAACCTCTAGCCAGATGGCTATGAGAGAGAGAGAGAGAGAGAACATAATGAAGAAAAGAATATCACAAGAAACAACACAGTGCTCATAAGTTGAACTTGAATAAATGTAACAGAGTTCTTAAACACAAATCACAATATTCACCCAAGGGGAAATAAAAATCAACCTGATTTTCCTATGTCTATTTAAAGAAATATAATTCCTAATTATTAAAAAACTTCCAACCTAAAAAATTCCAAATGTAGATGGTTTTACCTGTGAACTCCATCAAACATTTAAGAAATACTCATTCTTCACAATTTTCTCCAAAAACAGAAGAAACCCTTCCTACTTACACCAGTACCAGAAACAAAGACAATTGAAATGAAAACTTTAAATCAATCTCTCTCATGACTATAAAGATCCTTAACAAATTACTAGGAAATAAAATCAAGAATTAAATAAGGAGGAAAATACACTGCGATCAGGTGAGGCTTATTTTAGTAATGCAAGCCTCATTCGTTGATCAGATAACAATGTGATTCACATTATGTACATGAAAGCATAATCTGCCTGGTCAGTAAGCCCAGGTGTCAGGTTACATGGTGAACTGAAGCCCAGACACAGCGATGAAGCTGGTATTGAGAGAAATAATTAAGAAACAAGGACACTGCATCCTCTGACAAACTGAAAAGTGTAGTCAGGTCAGACAGATCCATTGAAGGGCGTTTGAGTATCTTGGTTTCTAGGGCTGACCTGAAGTTTTCAAAAGGTGATGGCAGGCTCCATCCCCGTGGGGGATGAGGAAGCCAGCCGCCCCTGCAGTCCTGACCTTTTTTAGAGGTTTAGTATCCCAGACTGCTACGAGTTTGAAGGAGGCCTAAGCCTTAGCTACTTTACTTGCCCACGTTGAGAGAGAAGGGAAGCTCCAGTGGAGGGGGCTTCCTCAGACCCTTGTATCTGGAAATTCAGCCATCCTGAGCTGTTCCCAGACAATAAGCCTGTTAGCATTTATCTTCCCTTTTGCCCTAAGGGAACCTTCCCCCCCCCCCCCCAAAAAACACTGCAGTGTATGTTAACTTTTCAGCTTACTTTTGTGCATACTAGTCCTCATTAAATCCTGTCTGACTCCTGGTCAGTTTCTTTTCTGTCACTACTTAGTGTCTGGTGTGGAGAAAACCAGTTCCCTCAGAACCAGGCCTTGGCACAGGGACATCCGGATTAAGGGTTTAGGAGATTGGCCAGCTGCCTCCTTTAATCCTGCAGACCTCACAACCAACCAGACAGAAGCCTGGGCCCATCATATACCTGATCCCTCTGTCCTTCCCCTAATTCTTCAATAAATTCCATATGAGATTCTAGCAAAAAAATGAAATGGAGCTCTCATTACCCACAGGGGGAGGGGGAACCGCACTGTGAGATTACAGCATGTCTCATTTAATCCTTATAACATATAAAAGAGAATCTCCTGTTCTTGTCCTCATTTTGCAAACAGATAAATACACTGAGAGAGGCCAAGTAATTGGCCAGGGTGTCACAGCTGGTAAGTACAAGAGTCAGGATTTGAGTTCAGGCCTGGCTGTGACACTAATGCTCAACTTTTTAGGAAAGAGAAATTTTCCAGGTTTAAAATGAAAATTGTTTTCTCTTTCTTTATCTCCGCAGTCTCAAGAGGAAGTCTGTGATTTGCTCCACGCTGCACCCTTCCAAAACATCTTGCCTCGGGTCTACATCAAAGGTAAGGAGCACTAACAGCAACTGAATTACTGAAACTTACATTTGAACCTTATGCTTCCCGCCCCCTTTTTTGGGGTGGTGGTGGATATTGAACCCAGAGCCTTTGGACTGAGATATATCCCAGCTCTTTTTATTTTGAGATAGTGTCTTGCTAAGTCACTAAGTTGTCCCAGCTGGGTAACTGTGATTTCAGGGCGGTGGGGGGAGGTGTCACCATACCCAGTATATTCTCGCTTCTTAATCCCACTGAACTCAAATCCTCAGCTGGCACCGATGGAATCGTCAGTCACAGAATTAGTAAAGACACTCTGGACCTTGGTCCTCATTCTTTCTAGATTTACCAGAGCGAAGCTGCTTTAATTTCCTCCTGGGATGATAAGCTCACCACTCCACCGAGTAAATGATTCTGTGATTGGATGGAACTCATAGGACATGTTCCTCGTATCGAACCCTAGTCCCTTTTTCCAGAACCAAGGAGAAAGTTCCATGGTTTGGAATATACCTGCATATGTGGGCCCCTGAGAGTGGCTCCCTCCCCACTCCCCACTCCCCGGTGTGCCCCAGATCTCATTTCCTGCCCCAATGCCCTTTGACAGAGGGAGAACGCCTGGAGGTCCGGATGAAGCGCCTTGAGGCCAAGTATGCCCCACTCCACCTGGTGCCCCTGATAGAGCGGCTGGGAACCCCACAGGTACGAACCCTTTGTCACAGGCCTGGGGACCCCATGGAACTCCAGGGGGAAAGCAGTTGATAAACAGGGAAGCAGGCCCAGCGAAGGCGAGATCGCGTCCAGTACCCACTGGCAGTGGCGGGCGCAGTCCTGAATGAGCCGTGCTGACTCTCAGGCCTGAGGTTTGTCTTCTGCACCCGAAACGGTCACGTGTCCTGCCGAGAAAGCAGAAAGTCAGTTCATTTAAGCAAATACCTGTTATACTGCTACTGGATTTCAAGAATCCTGCTACACGATCTCTCAAAATTAAAACTTCGCATCTTCGGAGCTGCAGTTCGAGTCTGGGTAAAGAAGTACAAAAACAAGACTCACATGGTCACTGTGTGCTAAAGCGAACACTGGAAAGAAAACACCTACCAGCAGGGTGCTACTCAAAAATGTGGCACAGTCACTAGAGCACCACCACATGGGGCGGATTCGGGGTCTGCTTCATATATAATAGTGAAAAGGGAAAGGAGCTCTAGGTGCCTCAGTCAGTGTGGATGGACCTTAAATGTGTGGTTAGGTGGGTAAAAGGAAGTCCACTAGAGTTCACGTGGAATGATGCCGGGTTTTTCCCTGCTGCCTACCCAAAATGTAAGTAAAACGTTTCCTTAAAATATTTGAGATGATACCTTGGGAGGAGGTTGCCTCTGAGGAGATGGAAGACACAGTGACTGGGGGAAAGAGAGGGAATCCAAGATAACACTAGCTTCATCTCTAGTCTTCTGCTTTTTATTTGTTTATTGGGGTAGAAGGACAGTGTCTCACCCTGCAGTTCAGGCATATCCTGAACTCACTAACCCAGACTGGCCTCAGACTCACAGCAGTCCTCCTGCTTCAGCCTAAGTGCTGGGATTAGAGATGTGCACCACCATGCCCAGCTTAGTGGGGAATCAAACTCAGGACCTTGTAATTGCTGGACAAGCGCTATAACCTCTCAGCTGTTCTCTAGCCCTTCTTGTACTATTCTCAAAGGTGGGTGGTCTTGTTAGTTCTGTAATTAAAATTTAATTTTCGGAGCCAGTACCTGTTTATTATAATGAAAGACAGGACCTGTCTTCAGAGAAGTCATGGATTGTGCAGGAAGACGGAAGGAAGGAGATACATGGCGGGGAGGAGGGAGGCAACACAGAACACGTGGTGTTTCCCTTCGACTTGATGTAAGCAAGCTTTCCATCTTGGGATGAGCAGGAAAAGAATTCGGGAGGAAGGGAACCGGGACAGCATGGCGACACGAGATTGTTGAGAAGATTTAGAGTTTGAGGCCACTCTCGGTCTGGTGTTCTTCCCTGGAGTTACCACCAGAGGCAGATGTGCCCACACCCTCCACAGGGCAGTGGCAGAGGCAGCCTTTCTTCAGGCATAACATGGCAGGTAGTAAAATGAGTAAGATGAGACCACACATGCACCAGATCCCCCACATGGAATGTAATTACTATGTATTACAAATATGTACAAATTAAGATAATTATGGGGAGAAAATAGGGTAGGTCTTTGGAGCACAGTGCAGAGCCCTGTCTGCCCAGGTGTTCCATCGATGAAGCCACCATCTCAGGGCCCCATTGGCCACCAATCTTCTTCCAAAAATGGTGACCAAAAGCCAAGCAGTGTTTAGGTTCCTTGCAGAGAGAACTGAGATGCTCTAGAGAATGCACATTTTCTTTTTTTGGCCTTCAAAAGTTGAACCGAGGAGATCCTCTAAAATGATTTCCTTTTAGGGAGAAATCCCCCAAGCCAGTAACATGTGAATGTGTGCTCCTCTGGTGGTGTCATCCTGCAAGAATTCAGCTTCTCGAGCCCCAGGCTTGGCGCGTGTTTCCACTTAGCGAACTGTGAATTCCTTCCCTGTTCTGGTGAACACCACTGCTTCGGAATTGATAGAAATCTCAGTTTGTCAAACACTGAGCTTGAATAAACACAAGCTTAGACATTCTCTGAGAGGAAATGCCACTTGAATAAGTCCCCCATTACTCAATGCATAGTCAAAAACTAAAATCAACTGTAGAGTAAGGTTACGAGGAATGGGAAGAGGCAGGGCGAGAGTGGAAGGCGGCTGTTTGGATATGATCAATGCATGTTGCGTGTGTGGGTGGAAATGCCATACTAAATCCTATGAAATGCATGCAGGATTAATGTTAAGTTAAAATAGGTTACCCATAGACCAAAGAAAATTAACAAGATATTAACTTCCATGCTAGCCAAGGTCTGTATGTCTAAATATGTCAGGTCACTCTGTCTAGGTATGTACTGTGTAGGCCAGTAGCAGAAGAAATGTCAGGGATATTGAGAGCAAGAGAGCTTGAGCAGTGCTGCGTGGCTGCATTTATTTGAGACAAATTGAAGTGACCTGGCTTGTCCAGAGCTATTGTGAAAATAACACAGGTCAAAAGCATTGGGCCATCTCCCAGCTTCACCCCAGAATTAATGTATTTTCTAGTATTAACCATTTACTTTCTTTCTTATCTACAAAATGGGATAATAGCTTACCTCCATAATTGAGCTGCCTTCCAATTAGAATGAATAAATACTAATTTCCAAAAACACAAAAGATCATATAATGTTGAGATGTGCTCCTCCAAAGGGTACTAAATGTAATGAAAGGCCTCCCAGCAGAAGGCACTTCAGAGAGACCAGTACCCCACCTCATAGAGTAGATCACCAGGGCGCAGTTGGGGGTGTTTATAGGAAACAGGCTATAAAACACCTTTTCAACACAAAATGAACAACAATAAAAGAATAGAAAGCATGAAAGACAAAATACCAGTACTCAGTGAGCTTCAACCCCAAAGAACTAGGTAGACTTTTCATTCAAGTTGATAAGGAGCTTTTCTTAATTATAGCAAACTATTGATGACAATACAAGGAACAGGCTTCACACAGATAGAGGTACTGAGGTGCTGTGTTTCAGACTTTTTTTTTTTTTTTTGAGACTCGTTTGCTACTTTGTAGGGTAAAAACGTAAAAATATTTACATTCTTCAATCTTTCTGTTATTAGGGCCTTATCCTACAAAATGGTTAGGATGGTTCACAGAGATAGTTCACAAAATTCTGTGTGTAAGCATGGTTGTTAGAACTGTTCACTATAATGAGAATTTGTAAACAATTTAACCAGTAACAGTAGAGAGCTAAATTGGAATATCTAAGGTTACTTTATGTAGCCAATAAAAATAATCTTATAGAAATATTGAAGGAAATGAAATTTTAAATTGGTGATATCTAAAAAGAAAGAAAACAAGATAGTTTGGTTTAAGTTGTAATAAACCTGCATGTGCATACTTACATGACCACGATATTCATGTGGTACTAGTTTTTTTTTTAAAAGTTCATCTCAGAATGACTGCAAATAGAAGATTTTAGTTTTCTTAAATTTTTAATTTACACATTTTTCAAAACTATATAGTGATAATTTTATAGTTCACAGAACTAGAAGGTTAACACTTTTTTAAAGGAAGGGTAGAAGACTCCTTTTATTGGCTATCATGATTGGGGCCAGAGGTCAGAGTCTGCCCACTTTTCTAGTACTCCCAATAGAACCATCTGAAGACTGATTCAGACTAACCATATGCACAGATTATTTTGTAAGCGAGTACCTCTACGAATTTGCCAAACTGGAGAGTGAATTTTGGTCCTCTGTTTCCTAAGCATCTGTCCTCTTCCAGATAGTCTGTCTGACCTGGAGAGGCATTTGGGGGGCCAAGGGGAACAGACAAGAGGAAATAGAATAAAAACAAAAGGAAGAAATCAAATTATCCTTATTTGTAGATGACGTGATTCTGTACATAGAACACCCCAACAACTCCACCATGAAACTCATAGAAGACAAATTCAGCCAAATTGCACGTTACAAAATTAATAAAAGAAAACAGCAGCATTCCTCTACATTAATAACGAAATCACTGAGGAAAAAGCTGAGAAGAATAATCCTGTTCTCAGTAGCCCCTCAAAACTTAAATGCCTAGGAGTAAAACTAAGGAAGTGAAGGACCTCTATAAAGAAGACTGTATTATACTGAAAAAAGAAATTGAAGAGGATATTAAAAATGGAAAGACATCTCCTGTTTCTGGATAGGCAGAATATTGCCAAAATGGGTATACTGCCAAAACTGAAATACAGATTCAATGCACTTCCTATCAAAATACCAAGAACTTTCTTCACAGAACTTGAAAAAGCAATCCTTAAATTCATATAGAACCAGAAGAAACCTAGAATAGCCAAAGCATCCTGAGTAGCAAGACAAAACCAGGTGGGATTAGGATTCCAGACATCAAGTTATATTTTACGTGGCAACAGTGGTTAAAAACAAAACAAAAAAGCCTAAATGGCACTGGCACAAAAACTGACAGGTTGGACAGTGGAACAGAACTGAGGAGGCAGAGACAATCCCAGGTACTTTGAGCTACCTGATTTTTTACAAAGCAGCCAAAAACACTGAAAAAAGGACAACCTCTTCAAAAAAATGGTGCTGGGAAACCTGGTTTTCCTTGTGCTGAAGGATGAATGTAGATATACACATAACACCCTATACCAAAATCAAACCAAAGAGGAGGGAAACGCAGAGCCTTCTGGAGGATCAAACAGGCAAGACTCTCCAAGAGGATGAAATGGCAAGGACTTTCTAAATGGGACCCTGATGCAGAAGAAACAGCGCCCAGAATCAACATAGGGGATTGTATCAAAGTGAAACGTTTCTGCACGATGAAGGGAAACATATCAACAGAGTGGAGAGAGAATCAACAAAATGGGAAAAATTTTACCACCTTTATCTCAGACAGGAGGATAGTAACCAGAACATACACGGGACTGAGAAACATAGGCCCCTCAAAATCAAACCTGATTAAAAACCGGGCAACTGAAGTGAGGAGGCAGTTCTTTCTAAGGGCCAGCAAATAACACGAAAGGATGCTCAACATCCTCAGCCATTAGAGAAATGCAAATCAAAACATCACTAAGGTACCATCTTGTCCCAGTGGGGATGATGCATACCAACAAGTTGAGCAGCAGTCGGTGCTGGCGAGGTTGTGGGGGTAAACGAACCCTTTTACATTGCTGGCTAGACTGTCAAGTGATACAACCACTATGGAAAGCAGTATGGAGATTCCTCCAAGGTGGAAGTAAATATTCCACTCAATCCAGTGATACTTCTTCTGGGAATCTTTCCAGAAGACTTAAAAGAAATATATAACAGAGATATTTGTATACCCATGTTTATAGCAGCACAACTCCTAATGGCTAAGTTGTAGAAGATGTTAAAATATCTGTCAACAGATCAATGGATAGAAAAACTGTGGTGTATGTACAGCATGGCATACTGCTCTTCTATAAAGACAGATAAATTTGAGGCTTTTGTAGGTAAATGGACACAACTTGAGACCATCATGCTTAGTGAGGTGATGTTAGTGAGTTCTTCAAACTCTAAAGGTAAAGTGTCACTTGGCTTCTCTAATATGAGAAACCCAGAACACATGCATTTTACAGAACCAAATGGGTATGATAGTGGTAGTCAAGGGAGGATGGGAGGGAGAGTGGGAGGCTCAGTAGGGGGAGAGGGAGGGTTGGTAATGTCATGATACATATGTGCACAAAAATCCTCCAGCTCAATGTAACCATTGTATTATCACATATCTATACTAATATTGGGGGAATAAGAACAATCCAGCAGAAGGCTCATGATTTAGAGAGCTTTCTAGCTACTGGTGGCAGCCTGCAAAGAATCACCTCTGCTCAAGAGCCTTTTCTTCCGGAATCAATATACTGTTTAAAACATACGCTGACAAACTCTTCTCCAGTTCGTTTTTTTCCTAGACTACTTTTGCATTACAGTTGTCCTGACAAGGGCGCTCATGGCCCACGTTCCTAAGAGGCTTGAGTGTTGGGTATCTCCTGATTTCTTTCCTTTCAGGGAGTCACTTAAAGGAGGCCCTCTTTCAGGGGACCTCCAGGGTGGGAGATAAGCGGGGTGGCTAGACAGGGACCCCTCAGTCACCTGTGCAATGGACTTTTAGGGAGGCCTTTCACCAGGAAGCTAATCCCACGAGCACCCTGTGGATCTGGCTCAGAAACCAACTCGTTAGTTTTATTCCCAGACTAGGAGACCTAACTTTGACCTTAGATTTTTAATAGTTACTTTGCTTTGCAAGTGACTTTCTGCACCTTTGCCCTTAGATATCTTTACTGATAATTCGTTGGTAATGTGTTCTAGTGTGTCTGCCTAGCCTTCTGATGATTAGATATGCAGTGACCAGAGCTCAGATGAGAAGCCAGTTTAAATTACTAATTCGGTTAATATACAGTGGCCAAAGACAAAATCTCTAACCAGAGAAAATTCTGTGACGTCAGTGGTGCATTTTTCAATACTAACATAAGCTCCTTGTAGATTTAGAAGCAAGCACTGAAAATCTCACCCATTTCTGCAAGTCCATCTGTCTCTACAACTGATTTTTTTCTGCCTAATTTTTTTTAACCTAAAAGCACACACCCTGCATCTACCTTTGCTATATGTAGGGTTGTGTGACATTTGCTAATAGGACAGCTATATACATCATTTATGCAACTTGCTTTCTTCACTTTACAGTTTATCCTAGAGATCTAACTACCAAGAAGGAAAGCCCAGCTTTACCCCTCACCAGATGCCAGAGTCTCAGTTTCCTCATCTGTAAATGCGGATAATAATGAGAGACTGTTGAACAAGTCAGTACCCATCAGGTGCTTAGAAGAGAAGCTGGTGTATTTCAAATGCTGAGTAGGAGCCAACTGTAGTAGCAACACAGTAGTACTGATAGTATCACTTGAGATTTTTCAGTGCCTACTTAGTGTTTCATTGCATGGTGAATCATAATTTTTAAAAGTCATTTCTCTATAGATGGCTCCTGCTTTTTACTTAACCCCAAATCAGACTTACCCTGCTAAAGCCATTAAGTTTATACAGTTAGTCAAGTCTGTGCTGATGTCTGGGCAGGACGTTGGTCCTGGTGAGTGAACTTCAGGTGCACAAGCTCCACTGTTTGCAATTTCTTGGGGGAAGGTGGCAGATGGTTCAGAGAAGTGTGCAGAAGTTTGTATAATTTTCCATTCCCAGCAAATCGCTATTGCACGCGAGGGTGACCTGCTGACCAAGGAGCGGCTGTGCTGTGGCCTGTCCATGTTCGAGGTCATTTTGACTCGCATCCGGAGCTACCTGCAGGACCCGATTTGGCGGGGCCCACCACCCACGAACGGCGTCATGCACGTTGACGAGTGTGTAGAGTTCCACCGGCTGTGGAGCGCCATGCAGTTCGTCTACTGCATCCCTGTGGGGACCAACGAGTTCACAGCTGAGTGAGTCCCACTGGGGAGGGCAAGGCTACCCACCAAACGTGCTTGTCTCTGTGAAAGTCACTGGGCTGCCACAGTTCAGCCTGAGGGTAGGCAAGGACCAGGTGGCCCACACTATTATGCTGAGATCATAGGGACTGTGCCAAGGGATGAGCCTAAAATAGTACCCAGAAAAAGAATGCTTTCTGTCCTCCTAAAGGGCCAAGGTAGAGAGAGAGGATACATAGACAGAAAGTACATCAAATGGGGCTGCTTTACAGCCAGGACAGAAAGATGCCACAGAATAGAAGTTACCAGATTTTAAATCAGACAAGGATAGAACCACTAGCAGTGCCTGGAATTTGGATCCACAGAGGGAAGGGGGGAAATTTCAAGAAGGCAGCAAATGACTGGAGGCAGAAGTGTAATGTGTGGGTACTTAGTTGAGATTAGAGTGCCTGGGGCCGAGAGCTGGGTTAACTGTGTAGACAGAAGGAGCCCATGAGGAGATGATGTTAAGAAACTCATTGCTCACCTCCCTGTCGCTCCCGGCTTTACCCCTAGACAACAAGGACTCTTTGGTCACGCAGTCCTGTCCCTAAAGCACACAGCAGCAGGGTCCGCGCTCTGCCAGTGGTAGAGAAGACGACAAGGCCTACATTCTTAGAGCCAAGAGCAATGAAGAAAACTTGTGAGGGCCTGAGAAGCGCTGGTGCCAAGGCCAGCCCGGTGCCGCGGGGCGTGTGAAGAGCACCTGGGTGTCCCTGCTTCCAGCACAGTAATGGGGAAGAGGGGGCCTGCTGCACGAGCACAGTGAACACAGCCAAGGGCTGGCTCCACGGTCGTCTGCGCTGCCCACGTCTGGAGACGTGGGCCTGTGGTCAGAGCTTTTTCAGAGCCAGGAGGACCCCTGGCCTCCTCGTGCCGCAGCGTCTGCTCACCTGACCACACACCGTGGCCCCGTCTCTCCCTTCCCAGCCTACTCTGACCAGTCAGTCTCCTAGTTTGAAATGATCCTTACCCTCAGTGAGCTGAGACAGCCTCCTTTGAGTTACCTGAACAATTCCTTAAATCCCAGGGACTGGTTGGGATTTTTCCTTGCAAATTCTTCACTGCTGACTTTTGTTACCTCAGTGGGATCAATACCTCTTCGTTCTTCGAAGGGCTTATAACCAGCGTCCCTACAGCTTCTCTGTACCCATTTTATAGAATCAAAGTCTTGGCCCAAAGGTCTTGGTTCACAAGAGAATCCTTCCCCTGCTACTTCTCTGGCCTCCGACCTAGCTCTTCCTCTCTCTACCCTAGGCAGTGTTTTGGTGATGGCTTGAACTGGGCTGGCTGCTCCATCATCGTCCTGCTGGGCCAGCAGCGTCGCTTTGACCTGTTTGACTTCTGTTACCACCTGCTGAAAGTGCAGAGGCAGGACGGGAAGGATGAGATCATTAAGAACGTGGTAAGCAGGCTGTGGGTGGGGCCTGGGAGGTGAGGCCGGCCTGACATCAGGCTGTCACATGGAAAAGGAGAAGCTGCTCCGAGAAGGTGACGCCCTGGGCTGGAGGTAAATAGATACTCAGCTGCTGAGAGCTTAGACCTGCGCATAGTCCAATGGCATGAAGTGTGTCCCTTGACCTAAAATACCCTCCCTGTCCCAGCAGACTGCTGGTGCTGGCTCCTCATCGGCACACACACCAGGCATTGGAATTATGCCAGGGGCTGGGCTGGCTAAGCAGGGCCGCTGTGGGAGAGGTACAGGCAGAAAGCAGTCAGAGAAGGCTTCACAGGAGGCAATTCTACAGCGTGGTCACCTGCACATGAGATGTAGGGTGTGGGAGGATGCTGCAGGCAGAGGCACCAGCTAGAGCAAAGGCACTGTGGTGTAAGGTAGATAGCTAACGGAGTAGAACCCAGGGACCAGCTGAGAGGGAAAAGGTACAGGAGCCATCTTAGAAAGGATGCTACAAAAATCGTGGTTAGTTAAACATAAGATTTACCATTACGACCACTATTATGTACACAGGTCAGGGTTATTCAGCACACTCACATTGTTGGGCAACTATTCCTACATCCAGAACTTAGACTTTGCCTAACAAAAATTGTATTTATTTAAAAACAAAATCCCAGTCTCTGGCAGTAAGCATCCTACTTCATCTCTATGAATCTGACCATTCTGAGTACCATATGTAAGTACACTTTAGAATATTCTTTTACAGTTGGCTTACTTCATTTAAAGTCACAATTTATCCATGTTGTACCAGCTGTCAATTTCCTTTTATAGCTATATTACAGTGCATATATGTATGCACCATGTTTTGTTTATCCAAAATGAAATCTACTGATGGACCCTGAGTTTGTATTCACCTTTTAGTTACTGCAGATAACACTGCTATGAACACAGGTGTACACATATCTGAACTGCTGTTTTCAGTTCTTTGGAGTATGTACTCAAAAGTAGAATTCCTAGGGAATTCTGTTTGAGGAACCATACTTGGCTTCATAATGACTACCATAGTATATTTCAAGCAACAATGTCTAGTTTCTCCATATTTTCATTATGATTTCTAAGAATTTTATAATTATATTCCTATATTTAGGTTTTCTATCAATTTTGAACTAGTTTAGGGAATTGCATAAGAGTCCCTAATATTTTTCTTCACTGAGTTATCCAATTTTTTCAGCACCACTTTTTGAAGACTGTCCTTTCCCCTTTGAATGGACTTGACACCTCTGTTGCAAATCATTTGGTCATATATGTAACACTATTTCTGGGATCTCTATTTCATCAGTCTAAATGGCTTTCTTTATCCCAGTACCACAGTTTTGATCACAGTAGCTTTGTAGTAAGCTTTGAAACTTGCAAAAATTTTAGTGGCCTCTAGAATTTAATTTAGGAACCCATAGAAGGCCTTTAAGCAGAAGAGTGACATAATCATTGAAATATCTCACTGAATTCTTTCTCTCCCTTAATTTCTCCACCCCTTACTCCACCTTAACACAAACCTCTTCATCCTTCTGCAGCCCCTGAAGAAGATGGCTGACCGGATCAGGAAGTACCAGATCCTGAACAATGAGGTTTTTGCCATCCTGAACAAGTACATGAAGTCTGTGGAGACAGACAGTTCCACCGTGGAGCACGTGCGCTGCTTCCAGCCACCCATCCACCAGTCCCTAGCGACCACCTGCTAGGCAGAGGTCCTGCAGACCCTCAATCTGGGGGCGGAGGAGGAGCAGGAGAGAGAAAGCAGCACTCAACCTGCAGTGAGGTCCAGCCAGCCAGTGTGTGGGATGGACCTGGAAGAAAATAAGAACCTCCCAAACACCTACACCACTCCCAAGGGACGGGCTTGTGCATGCTGTCCCCTGACATCTTCATGGTGGTTTTTCCATAGTGTAAATGAAAACAAAACCAAAACAGTGGGGCGGTATGTGCTTTCTTTCTTCCTTCACCTGTATTCAAAGAGTTCTCCAGTTTACCCTCTGTCCATCCCGCCGTCTCCCCAGCGTGGTTGCTTCTCATGACCACTTCCCAAAATGGTGGCCTTCCATCCGGTGCCCACATGTAACCCAAGGTCTGAACTCTTAGTGTGAATATGCCAGAGACGTCAGCCTGGCCTGATTGTCTTCTCTGTCTCCCCCAGCCCCTCCCTCCAGTTTCCCTGGTGGCATCTCTTGAGCTCTAGATGTTAGCGATACTACCTCTACCACCAAGAATGTACTTGGACCAGGGGCTGAGAACCATGGTAAACCAAGAAGAGGTTCATGATTTGGCGTGACAAAATAGCTCCTTCTCAGAACATTCCTAGAGAGAAGTCAAAAATGCTTTTAAAACTATTTCGTTGAGTGGATCTAGATTAGGAAGATGGTCAGGTCTGCTCTGTGGAAGCAGTATCTGAATACAGCCAGGAATTCCATAGCCAAAAACAAAGCAATTAAGCCCTCTCATCAGCTTTATGGAGAGAGGGCTCTTTGTTCATTAAGCAAACGCATAGCACTAGGCCACCCGGTGCACTGGACACTGAGAAGGCTGCATTAGGTTCGCCATGGCACTTCCCACAGTCACCAAATTAATGTCCACTTCTTGGTGTAGAATCTGTCATTAATAAAACTCCCACAAGAAAGAAAATAAGTGCTTATTTTAACAGAGGTATCTTAGGGACAGGAAGGTAAGGAGCAAAGATAATATTCATCAAGTCTTTTAATAAGATATAGTCCTGAAAAGGTTTGTTTTAGTGGGAAAGACCTTTGTCTGTTTGGCTTTCCATTTCCTGTTTTCTTAACGTTCTAGTTAGATTTTGAAGTATAGATTCTCTCATAGAAGTATATTCCCATTTTCCCGAATGAACCAAAGTTCCTTCCCAGAATCTCTTGCTGAATGTGGGGAGACCTTAAGGAAGGAAGTCCCAGGGATGCTAACCATGAAACACATCTGTAAAGGGATCTGTGTCCCTGAGTTACGTGAGACGTTGATACTTCTCCACCAGCTTAGGGAGAAAAAGAACAAAGGGAAAAACTGAAGACTAAAGATGTCCTTCCTCAGCAAGATGAATGAAATGGGTAACAATCAGATGGTTCATTTTGACCATGGGAATAATAAAGGAAGGATCCATAGCTAGAGTTTTGTGTGATATATGATACACTCACCACCCTCCAGCCATGGGTAACATTAATCAGATGGTTCATCTAGACCCCAGGGGAAGAACAAAGGAAGTATATCCATAACCAGAGTTTTGTGTGATATGCTCCCATCCCCCAGTGAGGGATAGGCCAAAGGTCACCCAAGTCAGCTTTCTGAGGTAAGCTTATCTGTGTACAGATCTCTGGGCCCCACCTCAGCCCTCCTAGTTCTTAGTCTTGGCTGTGTAGTGCTATGACAGTCTTCAGTTTCCACACGCTCTCCGAGTTATTCTCTTGTGCATCAGAGTTTGAGAGCCAATGCCAGAGTGGAATCATTCTGCTAATTTGTACTTTGAGATTATCTCTGAGCCATGAAAGAAATATTTGTACTTTAGGAAGATGGTTCAGAGTAGAAACGTCAGTTCCTTCTATCCAGCACTGCCCCTTCTTCTCTTGATTTCATTTTTTTTTTCTTGATGGCCATGGACAAAAAGAGAGGCAGAGGAGAGTTTTTACCACATGCCAAAACAACACACTATCAAAACCCATGTAAAAAAAAAAAAATCTCGTAAGCTCCAGAACCTTCCAAATCACCATTCCTGTCTGAGAACAGTAGCTGGCTCTTTCAGACAGACTACCAGCTTTTAAGTTCCAGAGTTCCTTCAAATTCTTAACCATTGCTTTGTAAAGATTTGGGTTATCCATCAAATGAAATTACAGTTTCAACATCTCATCCCTCCTACCCAGCATTCCTAACCCCGAAGTCGACCTTCTGGAAAGCATCACATTGTCCTCAAGAGATTTGAACCCAGTTAATTGAGGTCTTCATTTTCACAAGAGATATCACTTTCTCAGCTCTTCAGCAGTGCTTATTCATAAACACTGGACAAGTTTAATATCTTTCCTTCTCTAGGATTGTTACTGACCCCATTTTGATTTTTTATGTGTCTAAGAACCAAGAAAAAAAAAGAGCTTAGTTTTAAAAAGTTAAAAATTCTGTTTGAGAAACTGTCAAATGTACCATATTTGTATTAAGAGTTGTTGGGGATTTTTGTACAATGAATTTACATTTATTTATGGTGACTTATATTTACGCTTGTGATCAAATAGTGATGTTAAAATTCTTAAATCATATTTGCTATGCAGCTGAAGATGGTATTTTGATTTGTATTTTGAGGGTACCTGTGTTGAATTGAGAAACATTTCATCTCCATTAAAACTGCACTAGTAAAACCAGCAGTTTGGTCTTAATTCCAGTCATATTCTGATCCTTATTGGTCTGTGGAGGCACATCAAGATAAATGACTAGGGACACAGCTTGAAAGAGAAGTCAAGAAAATAAAAATAGATCAGTACATCCTGAACTGATGGCTTATTTTACTGTGTTATTGAGAGAATTACATCCTAAAAATTGATTTGAACTGGCAAGAAACAATAATATCCACTCTTGGGGATTCCATAGTTCCCTCAGTATAACTACACACTGTACATCCTAGTTTTAGAAGGAACAAGAAACTGACATTTGATAAAGCCTAATTAGACACCATGCTAAATTCTATCTCTTCATTCCTTTTAATCATCCATAATCACTAGTATATTATACATTTTACAGAGAGGTCACGGATTCTCTGTGTAAAAATAAACACACGAAGTGACAAACTAGAATCTGAACCTAGTTCCATATCCTGCCTTTTTTTTTTTTTTTTTTTTTTTTTTTTTTTTTTTTTTTTTTTTTTTTTTTTTTTTTTTTTTTTTTTTTTTTTTTTTTTTTTTTTTTTTTGTCATTAATGAGCTGACCATCCTGCTCAGACTTTAAATTCAGGCTTGGAGGTTTGGTCACCAGATGTTGTAAGGCTTTGGGGTGGTAAAATTAACCAGCATCAAGTAGGGAAAGGGAGCCCAATTATGATGTCTGGGGAATTCCCAGGGTCAAGAAAGTAGGCTAGTACTTGGGAGTCTGTCGCTGTTGGATCAGGAATGTGCCCAGAGGGCCCTGTGGTGGAGGCTTGGTTACACATTCATGTGTTTTCATGTGAGTAACTACATTCTTTTTTGTTTCTATGTGAAGAACTCCCTTAAGGGGAAAGTCATCACTATTCATAGATGATATAATCTTATATTTGATTTTTGTGCATATTTCATGTAAACAATGTTACAACTAATGAACTACACCAAGTAGAATTTGAAGCCAGCAAACAGTTGCAGTTTTACACAATAATTAACAATCTGAAAATTAAATTTGAATTAAATGATCAAGTATGATTCTTTCCAAATTCACATCAACAGAATGAAGGACAAAAACCGTATGATCATCTCAACAGGCAAAAACATATGGTAAGATTCAGCATCCTTCATGATACAAATTAGTGTCGAAGGAACACGCAGAATGCTAACGGCTGTTCATGAAAACCCCACAACCAATGACATACTGAATAGGGAAAAGCTGAAATCATTTCCTCTAAGATCAGAAACAAGACAAAGATATCCACTTATATTGCAATTGTTTAGTATAGTACCGTAAGTCTTCGTAAGAGCAGGTAGGCAAGAGAAAGAAAAAACAACCCAAACTATAAAGGAAGAATATAAATCTTATTTGCAGGTGACATGTTTTTTGCACAGAGAAAAAACAAACTTAATCAAAAACCGTCACTTCTAATACATTCAGGAAAGTTGCAGAATATAAAATCAGCTACCAAAAAGAGTCACCAAGAACATATAGTGGAGAAAAATATTCTTTTTAATGAATAGTGCTGGCAAAGTTAGATATAGATTTGCAGAAGAATAAAAAATAGATCCTTTCATCATAAAAGTAAAAAATGGATCAAGAACCCAAATGGAAAATGCAAACTGAAATTACAAGAAAACATAAGTGAAACACCTCAAGACTTCAGAATTTCTCTGAAAGAATTTTTTGTAGTAATTTTATAGTGTTGGGCTTTTCATTTAGTTCTCAAAACCCAAAAACAAGACAACCAAAATAAAAATGCATAGGATATATCAAACTAAGACTCTCTCTACAAAGAAAACAAACAGAATCAAGAAACAATCTACAGAATGGGAGGATATATTTGCAAACTGTTTACCTGACAGAAACTTTACAGTACATAAGAGATTCAACAGAAAAAAAACACTATCTGAATAAAGTATGGGTGAATGACATGACATTATTAAGACATAAGAAGTGGCCAACAAGAATGTGGGGGAAAAAATGCAACATCGCTAACTGTCAAGGGAATACAAATCAAAGCCACAAGCTCTCACCTCACTCCAGTTAGACCTATCAGCAAAAATAAAAACAAATATTGATAAGAATATAAAGTAGAAATTTCATTCACTGTTGGTATGACTGTAAGTACAGTCTATTACAGTTTGAATCTGCAGTGTCCCCCCAAAAGTCTCATATATTTGGACGTTATGGATTATCTATGGAACCACATGCTGTTGGGAGATTGGAGCCTGGTCTGGACGGGTGAATTTTGGGCATGTGGTAGATTGTAGGTGTGTAGTGGAAGACAGGTGTGTGATAGATAATAGGTAACAACAGTGTAGGTGATTAGGGGCTTAAGCCTGGAAAGAGAGAATGGTGAGGCTGGACCTAGAAGGGGACAAAATCGAGAAGGGTATATGCTACTTCCTTCCTTCTGGGACTTGACTTCCTGTTTGCAATGCTGTGAGAAGCTGCCTGAAATCACCACCCTCGTCCCGCCATGTGCTTCCACTGTTGCTGGCTGTCCCAAATAGACTTGAAACTGAGCTAAAATAAACTTGTCCTCCCTAACTTGTGTATGTTAAGTATTGAGTAACAGCAATGAAAAAGTAACTAAGACACACCATTATGGAACACAATAGGAAGATTCCTCAAAAATTTAAAATAGAATTATCACAAAACCCAGGAATTTGGGGCTGGATAAATGGCCCAGTGGTTAAAGTGCTTGCCTTGGAAGTGCAAGGCCCTGAGTTGGATTCCCAGCACCACATGAAGCTAGGTGTGGTTGTGCACACCTGTAATCCCCAAACTCAGGAGGCTGAGGCAGGTGGATTGTCCTGAGTGTAGGGCCAGCCTGGGCTACACCAGGGAGTTCAGGACCAGCCTGGGCTACAGAGCAAGACCCTGTCTCAAAACAAACAGGAATTCCACTATGGGCTATACATGTGAAGTAAGGTCATTACACTAAACGGACATGTGATACATAGTTCTGACAGTACTGTTTACAATAGCCCTGATTCAGAATCAACCTATGCGTCCACAGTGGATGATAAGTGGATAAGGTATGGTACATATACATTGCGAAATAATATTTCTGCCATAGAAATTTTCAGAAACAGGTGAAATTGGAGAGCACTGTGTTAAGTGAAGTAACTCAGGTACAGAAAGACAAACACCACGTATGCTCACTTATATGTGGAGGCAAAAATGCTGATCTTAAACAGAAAATGTAATGATGGTTACCAGAGCCTGAGTAGAATGTGGGGTAGAGAAGATGGAGAGAGGATGGTTGATGGGTAGAGTTAGATAAGAAATGCTCCAATATTGAACAGCACAGTAAGATAAGTATGGTTGACAATTTGTTTTTACTATTTCAAAATAGCGAGTAAAGAGGATTTCAAATGTTTCCAAAACAACTGAGAGGGACTGGGGGGCATAGCTCAACAGATAAGCACTTGCCTAGCAAAGGAAAGGCCCTGAGTTTGATTCCCCCACACCTCATAAGCTGATCACAACCACATACTCCTGTAATCCACTCAGGAAGGTGAGACAGGAGGAATGCGGTGTGTTCGAGTCCAATCTGGACTACACAGTGAATTCAACCTAGACTACAGTGAGAACCTATATAAAGAGGAGGAGGAGGGGAAGGAAGTGAAATACATGGTGATTGTATTAATTAGGGCTCTTTAAAGAAACAAAATCAAAAGAAATATACGTATAAGTATGCAATGGGATTAAGTAGGCTCACAAGATCCAAGACAGAGAGTCTACAGTGGCCATCCGAAGAAGGGCATGATCTAGGAGCTCCTCAGCAAAACTGTAGAACAAGAGGAATAAGGAGGCAGCACTAAACCGAGTTGGAAGGCCTGCCACTCCCTGGAGCGTCGCCCTTTCGGATCGGCGTTGGAAGGCTAAAGAGACGGAGGCAGTGTCCAACGGCAGTTCAAAGCCTACCTGTTTGGGAAACTGAAGTTCTTCAAAACAGTCACACACCCTTCTGTTCCTTTGTTTTCCATCTTGGCTATAAGCCTATTGGTTCGTAGCACCAAACTGAAGCGGGTCACTCCCTGCACAGTTGGCTGGCCTACATGTCAATCATTCATAGGCGGACCCAGGACTATGCTTTCCTAAACTGCTAGAGATCTTAACCTATTTGTGATTAAGAGCCATCAGGTCTGAGGTGATAGCTAAGTCTATAACTCCGATCTGGCCACAATAAATGTATATATGTATTGAAATATCACATGCACATAAACAAAAAGTATATCAAAAATAAATTTAAAAATGGAGCCTTCTGAAAATTAAAATTGTGTGTCTTAAAGCTCATCGAAATGTCCCTGCAAAAAAAAATCACAAACACCTGCAAATTATTTATTTGTGAAGAGATCAGTATCCAAAATATATAGAGAAGGAAAACGGAACAACCAAATAAATATACAATTAAAACACAGGCAGGAGAGGCAGCAAATGGCAGTGAACACCTTCTCACGGAAGCATCCAAAAGGCAGAGACCCCGCAATAAAACTATCCGGACAACTTGGCTACGAGAAAGAGAAGTGTTCTAGCAAACGGAGGCCAACAGAAAAGCCAGAAACCACAGAGAAAGCGCACAGACCGAGGGCCAGATGGAAACGAGCGAGAGAACACGGGCACGCCAGGAGGGCAATGCTTCCGCTCGGCGGCCGCCATTTAAAAACTAATCCTTGGCGGTGCCTTATCGGGGTCGTCCTAATAGAGAGGGGGCTTAGTGTTTCGGGCTGATCTGCTTTGAGATTCAGAAGTCAGAGAGCAGTCACACTGCAGGTCTCTGGGTGACCCTGACACGTGCAGGAGGAAGTGGCCACTGGCCAATGTCGAAGGCAGGGAGGGCCAGCCACAGGCGTCCTGAATGGATGGGCTGTGGGGGGATCAGGTCATGAATGGCGGAGAAGTTCTGCCCACTGCAGAGCGAAGCCAGGGGCACAGGTGGTTTTCTGAGGTTCAGAAACTGCTAGCACTGAGTCCAGTGGGCTGCTTGGCCCCCCCTCCTTGCTGTTGACTTACAGCACTAAACTCAGTGACCTATTGCTGTTCCCCTAAAATGCCTACACACACAATATTTGGGGGTTTGCCTTTTTTTCTGTTAGTCTTATGAGCCTGAATTATTTCATTTTTTCTCTTGTTTTTCTCTATTAATTTTGCCTAATTAATGCTATTTAGTCTTTTTTTTTTTTTGAGACAGTGTCTAACTCTGTAGTCCAGGCTGTCCTAAACTCACTATGGAGCCCAGGCTGGCCTTAGATTCAAGGCAGTCTTCCTGACTCAGCCTCCCAAGTGCTGGGATTACAGGCGTGCACCACCAAGCCCAGCTTATGTGATGCTGGGGAATGAAAGTCGGGTACTTAATGCTTGCCGTAGAGCTTGTTAGGCAAGCACTTCAGCCACTGAGCCATTCTTCCAGCCCGCTATTTAGTCTTTGATTGAATTTTCATCTCAATTTTCTCTCTTCCTTCTCTTCTTCCTCTTCTTCCTCTAAAATTAGCTTCTCTCAGTTCCCCCGATTTGCACCTTCAGTTTTTATTAGTACTATCAAGTATTAATAATTTTCATCTATTTAGTCTAGCTCCGTAAGCATTAATGTTTTTTAGCTAATATGTTTACCCTTGGCTATTAGGGCAGATTTCTTTCCCATTGTTAGTGGTAGTATATAGTGTTGTCTTTAGTAAATCTACCCAACGTATCAATATTTAGTTTATTTTTGTGCCTATACTAATAGTGTAGACCTCAATTTTATTATTAAGATTGGAATAGTTGTAGGATTTAAATGGTTATTAGGCTATGACAGTAATTTGTGTGTCAAACTAACAATACTGCTGATTCCAATTGTTAATGGGAGCATAGTGGCTAATGGTTTTTCACTGAATGGCAATATCTGGCTCATCTTGGGTCACCAACATTATTGTAAATCATTTTTTCCCTCACTGACTGATGCTAAGGATCAAGGACCCAACAAAGGTTGCACACTAACAAGATCCTCAACAATAGCTGAATAAGGGGTCTGGAGGACCATCAGTTAAAGCACTTGCTTAGCAAGCACTAAGACAAGTGCTAAGTACCCGAGTTCAATTTTCCAGCACCACATAAGCCAGGTGTAGTGGCACATGCCTCTAATCCCAGCACTTAGGAGGCTGAGACGAAGGATTACCATGAGTCCAAGGCCAGCCTGGGCTCCATAGTGAGCTCAAGTCCAGCCTGGGCTACAGAGTGAGACCTTGTCTCAAAAAATAAAAAAAGTTGAGTAGGTTGAAGATATGCATAACTACCAAAACATAACCAAACTCACAGAAACTTGAAAGAGAAACAAACTACAGAGCTCTCTACAGTAGGGACACTTTTTCTCCCCCAGCTAGCCTGCACAATTAAAAAGTTCCTCAGCACAAAAGTAATAGAAATTGGAGGTAATCAGATGCCTATTCCCTAAAAGTCAACCTTCACAGGCCTAAAGCAGACAAACTCTATCTCACACACACACACACCCCTTTAATAACATACAGTTCAAATGTTTGAAGAACTCGAAGAAATATTTAGACAAATCCAAAAGATATTTGAAGAGTTTACAATGGAATTAAACATGCAATGGTCTTGGTATTTGAAGAATATTTTGATAAAGAATTGTAAATTGTGAAAACAACCCCAAAAATTTAGGATATAACAACTTCAATCAAAAGCCAACTCAAGCATTGTGAGGACAGAGGACTGAACCTTGACAATTAATATAGTAAATTACCTACTCAGTGACACTCTAAAAACAGCAAGACAGCAGGGAAGCTGGATATAACACAGCTGCTAGATGACTCAAAAAAGGCCAACCTCAGAACTACATGAATAAAATAAAAATAAGAGGACAACATAAAATGTATAAAACCTTTACTCACCCAAATCATGGAAAGAAGTTTTTTTAAATGTAGGAAAAGAATTTCGTATTGAGGTATATGAAGCATATAGAGTGAATGCCAGGCAGCAGATTTCAAGCCAAAATTGACCATGAGAGCCAAAGATTGCCATTACATACTGGTAAGGCAAACAATTCAACAGAAAAGAGCTCACAATTAGAAATACATCTGCACCCAATGTTAGCATGCCCAACTTCATAAAAGAACTACCAGATGTGACAAAACAAGCCCCAGTACAATCATAGTAGGTGATTTCAATGCTAGACTCTCACAAATAGATAGGTCGGCCAAGATTTCAAAAATTAGTAAAGAAATATCAGAGCAAAACCATACTTTAGAGAAAAATAGACCTTCACAATATTTTCATTTCACCTAACTAACCAATCCTAAAATTCATATGGAACCAGAAAAGACCCTGAATAGCCAAAGCAATCTTGAGCAAGAAGACACAAGCAGGTAATATCTTGATTCCAGACATCAAGTTATATTATAAAGTTATAGTGATTTTTTTAGAAATATGGTACTGGCGCAAAAACAAACAGGTGAACCAATGGAACAGAATTGAGGATGCAGAGACAATCTCAAGAACCCTCGGTCATCTGATCTTCTACCAAGGGTCAAAGGACAAAATAGGTTAAACTCCTAAAGAGGAAAGACTTAGACAAAGACTTTCTTAATAAAACACATTTTGTAAAAACAAGGACATCAAGAATTATATACTGAGGGGATGAGAATGTGAAGTTGATACGATGTGTATGTGCACAAAAAAACTCAAGTTTAATGTAACTGTTGTGTATCACAATACATACTAATAAAAATGGGGGAGAATTAACAACTGGGATTATATCACCTTAAAAAGTTTCTTTACAGCAAAGTAAACAAGCAACAGAGTGAAGAGAGAACAGACAGAATGGGATAAAATTTTTGCCACCTGCTCCTCAGACAGAAGGTTAATAACCAGTATATACAAAGAACTGCAAAAAAGCCTCCTCAAAATAAAAGACCCAATTAAAAAATGGGCAAATGAAATGAAAGACACTTCTCATAAGTACAAATGGCTAGCAAATACATGGGAAAATGTTCAACGTCTTTAGGCATCAAAACAATACTGAGATACCATCTTACACTAGTGAGACTAGCTTCCATCAGTAACTCAGTAACAATAGGAACTCCTCTACATTGCTGGTGGAGCTGTGACCTGGTATAACCATTAGGGAAAGCGGTTTAGAGATTCCTCAAAAAACCCCGGAAACTATGATTTTACCATCAGGGACCCTCCAAGACGCCATCCCAGGCCTAGGTGCCTCCTGTGCGATGCCACCACCCTCACCAGGGCCCTTCCAAAGTCCCAGAAGCTTGCACACCCCAGTGGACTCCCCAGGATGCCCCCCGTGCCCAGGTGCATCCCACCCTGTACTGCCACCTCCTCCTGGGCCCTTCCCGTGTCCTGGCAGCTCGCAGGCCCCGCAGTTCCACCAAGAAGCCATCCCAGGACAAGGCACATCCTGCGATTTGCCGTCATCCTCTTCAGGTCCCTCCCAGGTCTCAGCACTTTGTGTGACCCAGTGGACCCATCAAGAAACTATCCGAGGCCTGGGTGCTTCCACACTGTACCACCGGACTCTCCCTGTGCCCTTTCAAGGGCCCAGCAGCCTCCAGGGACCCACCTGGAATCCATCCCAGGCCCAGGCCTATCCAGCACTGTGCCTGACCCACCCAGAGTCTGCACCAAGCCAAGGTCTACTGGGTGCTGTGCAGGATCTCAGCCTGAAATCCTACTGGGCCCACCCCTCCATCAAAGTTTGCCAGGTCCAGCTGGGAATAAAGCAGGGACAATGAGGCAACCCCCAGGTGAGTAGAACTCACCAGACTGCGAGACCCAGCAACTATGGATGTTTACATCCAAATAATACAGAAGGGTAGCTAATTGTTTAATTTGTTTTGTTTGATACTGTGTTTTGATTTGGGTTTCATTGGTTTCAGGTGATGTTGTAGTTGTTGCTGTTCTGTTTTTACATTTCTTTATCTTTTTTTTGGTTTAGGTTCCTATTTCTCCTAAAATTGACCAAACTTCCTCAACTTTTTCTTCTCTACTTTTCATACTCTTCCTTTGTTACTTTTTTCTCCATTTCTTATGCATGTCCCGCTTCCTCCCCTTTCTCTCCACCTCCCTTTGTCTCTTCATTTGATAGTTCCTGAATCTCTCCCTCTCTTGATTGACTAAGCACAGTATCATGAATATTTCCACAGACACTCTCCCCTTCACTAAGAGTTCTCCCTAACTCATCCGAATCTAACTTTGAGACCTCTTCCATATCTGTTTGCTCTCTTACAGGGAAAAGAGCACTGACAGATCACTCACTTTCATAGGAGTATTCTCCTGCTTCCCCCTGTATATCTACAGCTCTCTTATTGTCTGGGTTATATTGCTGTCATCAATAGTACACTTTAATAGGTCAATATAGGGTAAGTTAGATATATAGTAAGTGTACATGGCATCTATTAATCTTGTGGGTAGAGTGGTTATACTGTTACTTTAGCTACTAGGATCTTCCAGTGAGTTGTTAATATTGGATAGTATTGTGACTGTAAACCTTTATTCAAAGTTTAGATGTTAATATTGCTAAAGATTCCCATATCCAAGACACACTAACAAATGTTCTGGCTAGAGACCATATATAGTTCTGTATTCTGTTTCTTCCCCACAAAAGAGTGCAGAAGATTAAGGTCTCAGTAAAACTCTGGACATTGAGAATACCTTAAAAATTAATAGCTGAACAGATTGAAAAAAGTTCTATTTCTAAAAGTGGAACAAAATCCAAATAACATCTTTGGAATGGAGAGAGTCCATCAACAATACCTGAGCTTCACCTCACTGCAACAGAACCATGGGTAAACACGGTACTAAGTTACCACCAAAAGGCCTAACTGATACCAGGGATCTTGAAATAGAATATCCAACAAATAGTAAATCCAATAAAGATGATAATTTCTGGGCCCAGAAGCTCACACAGAACATAACATAGATGTACAGAGAGCTCAACGAAGACATACAAGGAGTACAAAAAATCCATTGAAAAGAAGTTTGAGGAATTTAAAGAAGAAACAAATAGACAAATAATGATGGCAATTCAAGAAATCAGGGTACAATTCAACCAAGATATAAATGCAATGAGAACTGAAATCAAAGAAATAAACTCAAAAAACCAGTTCTAACATTTTGAGAACAGATTATCAGAAGATAAAGTAGATAATCTGGAACATATAGGCAGTGAGGAATGCAAAAAAAAAAAAAAAAAAAAGAATGGTTCCATCCACCAGCTGTTGTAACCAATGTCAGAATTATGGGAATGCAGGAGCAAATTGAGTACAGAATAAAAGGCTAAGAGGCTATGTTCAATGAAATTATGGAAGAAAATTTCCCAAATCTAAGGAAAGGAAATAAATGAACATTGAACTACTTCAGACATAGAGAACTCCAAACAACTTTGACCAGAAAGAAACATCCCCATCACACATAATAATTAAAATCCTAGAGACCCAATATAAACAAAGAATTTTAAAAGCTGTAATAGAAAACAATGGGTGACTTATAAAGACAAGCCCATCGGGATAAATGCAGATATTCCAACCAAAACCCTGAAAGCCAGGAGATCACAAAGCAACACCATCCAAGAGCTAAGAGAACATAAATACCAACCCAGACTGCTATATCCAGTGAAGTTATCTTTTAAATTAGAGGGAGTAATTAAAACTTTCCATGATAAAGAAAGCCTAAAGAAATTTGCAACCACTAAACCAACATTGCAGAAAATACTAAATGGAACCTTAGAGAAAGGGAGACTAACAACACCAAAGATCCTACAGAAAAGGTGACAACAGAAAGAGAAAAATCAGCTGACAAGAGAGTTAAGTCAAGTAAATAACAATGAAAAAAGTATTACAATGGCAGGACATTCCACATATACCTTGATACTAAATTTAAATGTGAATATACCTTAACTCACCTGCAGACTGACTGACTGGATCAAAAAACGAAAACCCACAATTTGCTGTTTACAAGAGACACACCTTACCCACAGGAAACTCAGACTGAAAATAAACAGAATTCAATATTTCATGCAACAGGACCCAGGAAACAAGCAGGAGTATCTGTGCTATTCTCAGACTAATCAGACTTCAAAACAAAACAGATTAGGAGAGACAAAGATGGCCACTATATACTGGTTAATGGAACAATAGAACAGGAAGAGTTCATAACTCATTAAATATGCTTCCAACTCTGGAGCACCCAGTTATGCAAACCAAAAATTATTAGATCTGAAAGGACATATAGGCCTGATAAAATTTTTTTGGAGAACTTTAATACTCCACTATCACAGATAGACAGATCAATTAGACAGAGAATCCACTAAGAAACACTATAGTTAAATGACACTACAGATGACTTGTATTTATCAGATGTCTACAGAGCGTTCCACCCAATATCGAAAGAATACACTTTCTTCTCAGCAGCACATGGAGCATCTTCTGAGATAGAGCATATTATAGGCCATAAGTCATGCTTACTTAAGTACAAAGGAATCACAATAATTCCTTGCATATTTTCAGATTACAGTGGAACAAAACCAGAAATTACTAGCAAAAGAACAGCAGAAAATACACAAATACATGGAAACCAAATAACTTACTACTGACTGAACAGTGGCTCACAGAAGAAATCAGAGAAGAAATAAAAAAAATCTCAGTTAAATGATGAGGGAAGTACATCGTATCAGCACCTATGGGACACAATGAAAGCAGTACTTAGAGAAAAATTCATAGCCATAAGTGCACATATTAAAAGACCAGAACAGTCACAAACACATTAATGATGCACCTCAATGTCCTAGAGAAACAAAAACAATCTAAGCCAAAAAGTAGAAGAAAGGAAATTATAAAGAGCAGATCTAAAATTAATGAAATAGAAATTAAAAAATTAAAAAGATGAATCAAGGAGCTGGTTCTTTGAAAGAATAAATAAGACTGACAAACCTCTAGCTAAATTCACCAAAAGAAGGAAAGAAAAAAGCACATTAATGCAATTAAAAGTGAAAAGAGTGAAATTACAACAGACTCTGCAGAAATTCAGAATATTATAAATTATTTCAAACGCCTATATTCCAGAGAAATGGGAGGAAATGGATGACTTCCTAGACACACACAAAATACGGGCCTGCAGGAATGGCCCAGCAGTTAAAGCACTTGCCTAGCAAGCACTAAGTCAAGCACTAAGTGCCTAAATTCAATTCCCCAGCATCACATAAGCCAGGTGTGGTGGTACACACCCATAATCCCAGCACATGGGAGGCTGAGACAGGAGGATTGCCTTGAATACAAGACCACAGTGAGCCCGGGACCAGCCTGGGCTGCAGAGCAAGATCATGTCTCAAAAGAAAAAAAAAATTAAACAGACATAAAAACCTTGAATAACCCCATTACACACATAGAAATTTAAACAGTGGTGTAAAGTCTATCTACAAAGAAAACTCCAGGACCAGATGGATTCGCAGCAGAATTTTTAGTTATCTCAAGGAAGAACTAACTCTAATGCTTCTTGAACTGCTCCATGAAATTCAAAGAGAAGGAATACTGCCAAACCCCTTTCTGGAGGCTAGCATCACTCTAGTTCCAAACCCAGACATAGACTTAACCAGGAAGAAATTTAGAGAGCAATCTTCTTAATGAATATAGATGCAAAAATCCTCATTAACATTCTGGCAAATAGAATCCAACAAGTAATCAGAAAGATCATAGATCATACACCATGATCAAATAGGTTTCATTCCTGGGATGCAAGGCTGGTTCAACACATGTAAGTCAATCAATGTAAGGCATCACATCAACAAAAACAAAAACACTATCATCTCAATTGATGCAGAAAAGGCCTTTGATAAAAATCTAACACCCTTTCATGATAAAAGCTGTGAGAAAAATAGGTATAGAAAAGCCTTACCTCAAACTGATAGAATCCATATATGCCAAACCTCCTACAAATGTAGTAAATAGAGAAATTGAAAGCATTTCCTCTTAAATCAGGAATGCGACAAGGTTGTACACTCTCACCACTCTTATTCAACATAGTCCTTGAAACACTTGCCATAGCTATCAGGCAAGAAAGTGAAACAAAAGGAATATGTGTCACAAAGGAGGAAGTCAAACTATCCTTATTTGCAGATGATACGATTATCTACATAGAAGACCCCAAAAACTCCACTTTGAAATTCTTGGAAATAATAAATTTAGCCAGTTGCAGGCTACAAAAATCAATACCAAAAAAATCAATAGCCTTCCTCCACACCAACAAACTTACTGATCAAGAGCTCAGAAGAACAATTCCATTCTCAGTAGCCCAGCAAAAAATTAAAGAACTAGGAGTAAACCTAACCAAGGAAGTGTAGGACCTATATAAAGAAAACTATATTACATTGAAGAAAGAAGTTGTATTAGACATCAGAAAATGGAAAGACATCCCTGGTCTTAGATAGGCAGAATAGTTAAAATGACTATACTGCCAAAACTGATATACAGATTCAACGCAATTCCTATCAAAATAACAATAGTGTTTTTTTCACAGAACTTGAAAAAAAATCCTTAAATTCATAAGGAACAAAAGGAGACCAAAGCAATAGCCAAAGCTATCCTGAGAAACAAGACTAAGGCGGGAGACATTATGGTTCCAGATATCAAGTTATACTACAAAGCAAGAGTTATAAAAACTGTATGATATTGGCACAAAAACAGACAGACCAGTGGAACAGAAGTGAGGATGCAGCAACAAATTTAAATACCCTCAGCGACTCGATCTTTGATAAAGGAGCTGAAAGGATAAACTGAAAAAGGATAGTCTCTTCAACAAACGGTGCTGGGAAAATTGAATATTCACACGCAGAAAAATGAAATCTAGACACACCTGTTATTGTGCACCAAAATTAAATCAAAGTGGATCAAAGATTTAGACATTAAAATGAAACATTGAACCTCCTGGTAGACAAATTAGGCAAATGACCAAAAGATATAGGTGTAGGCAAGGACTTTGACAACAAAAGCAAAAGAAACAGCCCCCAGAATTAACAAATGGGATTATGTCAAATTAAAAATTTTCTGAACAGTAAAGGAAATTCGCAACAGTGCAAAAAGAGAACAGGATGGGGAAAAATATTCACCACCAATACCTCAGATAGGAGGCTCATAACCAGAATATACAGGGAGCTGAAGCAAAGGAAGCCCCTCTAAATCAAAGCCCTTATTGAAAAATGAGCAAAGAAAGTGAATGGGCAGTTCTCAGATGAGGAAGCTCAAATGGCCAATAAATACATGAAGAGATACTCAACATCCTTAGCCATTAGAAAAATGCAAATCAAAACATCACTAAGATACCACCTGACTCCAGACAGAATGGTGTATATAGAGAAGGCAAACAGTAACTGATGCTGGTGAGGCTATGGGGAAAAAGGTACCCTCCTGCTCTACTGGTGGGGATAAACTGGTACAACCACTATGGAGAGCAGTATGGAAGTTTCTCAGACGATTGGAAATTAATATCCCCTTCAATCCAGTGATACCTCTTCTGGGAATTTTCCCAAAAGAGTTAAAAACAACAGAGACACATGTATACCCATGTTCATAGCAGCCCAGCTAACAATAGCTAAAATGTGGAAGACACCCAAACATGCATAAACAAATGGATATATAAATTGTGATATTTGGAACACAATGGAATACTATGCATCTATATAAAGGCAGATAGGTTGGAGACTTTTGTAGGTAAATGGGTGCAACTTCAGACCACCGGGCTCAGTAAAGTCAGAAACAGAAGGTTAAATATCAAATGCTTTCTCTAAAATGAGAAAGCCAGATCACAATTATTTCATAAAACTAATTGAGGGGAATGGGAATTGGAGGGGAGGGTGGAGATAGTAGAAGGTCAGAAAGGGAGAGGGGAAGAATTTGTAATTTTACCATTTTATACACACACACACACACACACACACACACATATATGCACAAAGTAATCAAAATCAATGTGAATATGATGTATTACATCTACACACATCAATAAAATGGGGTAAAAACTAAGAATATTCCATTTGACCCCGTGATACCCATTCTGGGTATCTTTCCAAAGGAGTTAAGAACACCATATAACGGAGATACAGCCAACCTATGAATGCCAAAACAGACCGGTGGATAAAGAAAATGTGGTATATACACAATGAAGTACTACCATAAAGACAGATTTGAATCATTTGTAGGAAAATGGATACAACTTGATTCCATTATGCTTAGTAAAGTGAACAGACTTAGAAGATTTCTCTAATGTAAGAAACTAGAAGATTTCTCTAATATAAGAAACTAGAAATATTAAGTAATAGAGCAAATACATGAGATGTTAAGGAAGCAGGAAGATGGATTTGTGGAAAGGAGAAGGGTTACAGGAGAGAATCAGAGGGCGGGGAAGGGGATGTGAAGTTGATATGACAGGTATGTGTGCAAATTTCCTCAAGTTTAATGAGACTACTGCATATCACAAGTATGTACAAATAAAAATAGGAAAAAATGAATGGACTTGGTTGTGTATCATTAAAATGCTATTTACCAAAAAAAGAACAAAAATAAACTTAATTGATAGTTACCGAGTGTTTCATTCAACATCAACAAAATACACTTTCTCATAAGCACATGAAAGGTTTCCAAAATGGAACATATCCTGGACCAGAAGTCATGCTTAAATAAATAACAAAGAATTGAAGTATACTCTCCTCCATGTAGTCAGACCATAGTGGCATGAAACTAAAGATCAACAGAAAAAAAAAAAAACCTACCCAAACACCCGGAGAACAATACAATATTGAACAAGGAAGGATCACAGAAGAAACCAGGAAGAAATGTAAAAGCTCCTAGAGTCAAAGAACAATGGAAGCACAACCTACCAGAATCTATAGGACACAATGAAAGCAGTACTAAGAAGGTCATGGCTTTAAACGCACCAATTTTAAAAAATGGGATAGTCTCAAATAAATAATATGATACACCTCAAGGTCCCTGAAAATAAGAACAATCCAAATCTAAAAGCAGAAGATAAACTGTAAAGATCAGAGCAAAAATTAGTGAACTAAAACTAAAAAAAAATTTAGATCAGTGAATCAAAGAGCTGACTCTTCAAAAGATTAAATAAGGTCAGTAAATCCCCAGCCAAACTCAAAGAATAAAAGTTCTATGTCCATGAGCCACTAATGAAAATGGTGAAAGAACAGCAGACATTGCTGAAAACCAAAGAATTCTGAGACAATTTTGAAAACTCATAATGCAAAATATTGGAGAACCTAGAAGAAATGAATAAATGTCTAGACACATATGAGATGTCAAAAATTGAACCGAGATGTAAAAACGTGAATAGACAATATCCAGTAAGGAAATTGAGGCAGAAATTAAAAATTCTCAACAAGATACTCACAAACAGAAAGTATCAAATTATTAAAAAGATTCTTCACAATGATCTAGTTAGTTTCATCCCAAGGATACCTGCATGGTTCAACACACATAAATCAGCAAATGTAATACAGCACATAAGCAGAAAAACAAAAAAACCCACATGATCACATCAATAGATGCACAAAATGTTTTTGACAAAATCCAACATCCATTCATGGTTTTTAAACAATGGATGAAAATATGTATAGAAGAACCCTATCTCAAACTGATAAAAGCCGCTTCTAACAACAACATACTAAATGGGGAAAAACTGAAAGCATTCTCACTGAAGTCAGAAGCCACTCCTATTCGATATGGTGCTCAAAACCTTAGTCAAAGCAATCAGGCAAGAGAAAGAAATAAAGGGAATACATATAGAACACATATAGAAAGTCAAACTATTCTTATATGCAGATGACATGAACCTGAAAAATGTCACTTACTAGCGGACTCTTAGAGTAAATTTAGCAAAGTGGTTGGATATAAAAACCAATACACATAATTAACAGCATTCCTGTTTACCAACAATGAACTCATTGAGAAAAAAAAATCAAGAAAACAATCCCCATCACAGTAGCTTAAAAACAATACCTAGAAATCAAACTACTCAAAAAAAACAAAGACCTCTAATAAAAACTCTAACACTGAAAAAAAAGTGAGAGAGATTGAGGAAGACGTCAGAAAACAGAAAGACATCTGCTGTTCCTAGGTAGGCAGAAACAATACTGTCAAAATGGCCGTTCTACCACAAATGACATACAGATTCAACGAAATTCCAATAAAAATACCAACAGCATTCTTCACAGAAATTGAAAAAAAATCTAAAATTTATATGGAACCAGAAGAGACCAGAATTGCCAAAGCAATCCTGAGGAACAAGACAAAAACAGGAAGCATACAGTCCCAGACATCAGTTGTATTATAAAGCAATTGGGATAAAAATTACGTGGCACTAGTGCAAAAGAAGACAGTTGGATCAGTGGAACAGAATTGAGGAAGGTGAGACAATCCCAGGCATCTTTAGCCAAACTCATCTTTGACAAAGGGGCCAAAACTATAGGTTAGAGAAAAGATAAAACTCTTTAACAAGTGGCGCTGGGAAGATCAGCTATGCACATGCAGAAAAATGTATCTAGATCCTTTTCCCTCTATAAAATAAAATAAAAATGAACCAAAGACCCACATATTAAAACAGTAAATCTAATGAAATATAAAAAGATAAAACCCCTGAAGACATAGGCAAAGACTTTTTACACATATTTTTACTGATATATTAAGCAGCAAAGTCTAATAGCTTCATGGTAATGGCGAGTGTAAACAAAAGACTCTCTTAGCAGAATGACCGTTGCACAAGTTATAACGTGAAGAATTAACAAGTGAAATTACATTAAAGAATTTCTACACAGCAAATAAAGCAACCAACAAGGCAAAAAGGGAACGAAGATAATGGGGAAAAAAGGTGTGCCTGATATTCAGACAAATATCTAGAATACATAAAGAACTCAAAAAACCTCTAAACTTTCAAAAATAAAAAGTCCCTATTAAAAATGGAAAACGGAAATGAGTAGGTAATCAGAAGTAGTATTACAAATGGCCGACAAGTACCTGGACAAAACGCTCAGCATCTTTGGCCATTACAGAATTGCAAATGAAAACAACAAAAAACACTTGAGATTCCATCTTACTCAAGAATGAATGGCTACCATCCAGAACACTAAAAACAATAAATACAGATAAGGATGTAGGGGGAAAGGAACATTTCTACATTTTTGGTGAAACAGTAACCTAATACAACCACTATGGAAACCATTCTAGAGATACTTCAAAAAAAAAAAAACCTGATAAAAATTCCATTTGAGCCAGCTCTATCTCTTGAAGACGTTTTTCCAAAAGACTTAATAGAATCTTACTCCAATGATTCATGCATAACCTTATTTATAGCAGCACAACTCACAATAGATGAATCTCGGAAGTGGCGTATACATCCATCAATAGAAGAATTGATAAAGGAAATGTGAGATATCACAGGCACTCCTCTGCCAGAGTCATTTGTAGGAAAATGGTTACACCTTGAGACCATTATTCTCAGAGAAACAAATCCCACGTGGAAGATTACACACTGTATGTTTCTCTTATTTGAGGAATGTAAAGTATAAGTAAGTGAACAAAATAAAAGATACATGGAAGGAACAGGGAGGTGGACTCTGTGGGTCGGGGGAAAGGGAAGTCAAAGTGATTCGTACTCACACCAACTCCCCCAAGCGGGATGCAATTATTATGCATCACAAACACGTATTAAGAATAATTTTGGGAGAGAATAGGCAGAGGACTTCAGTAGACATTTCTCCATGTCTAAGGGTGTGAAAAGATGTCCAATGTCATTCATAATTGGGGAAATTCAAATCGAAACCACAACAGTACCATTTTGCACCTAATGGATATCTTCTCTTAACAAAAAAATCCAAAAGGAGAATAACAGATGCCGACGATGCAGGAAATTAGAACCCGGTACCCTTGGTGGAAATGTAGCATGCAGCAGAACTACTGAAAGCTTACAACAGCTCCTCAGCAAACCTAGACAGCACTTCACAAGGGCTATTTGTATAATAAAATAATTTGTGGTGATTTTTTGTATTGCGTGTGACTCTGTCACAGTAGTTAATTGTAATATAGAAAACACATGATTCATTGCTGAATCTAAGTATGGCTTTCAGAATCATTGGCAGTTCCAGACGCTATTCCTTATCGCGGCAAAGTTTCTCTAAGTTGAAATCAATAGTAGCCCATCCAGGGACTTAAGAAAGGTGGTTTAATTTGCCATTGCTGGAAACAGAACATAAATTATATTACAATTTTTTGATTGTAAGAAACGACATTGCTAAAATGAAGGCAAGAAAAAGAACACTCAGAACACTTACTCAGAAGAACACAACACAACTCACGTCCTTATTTCAACCATGCAAGTATCACCGGCCCAACAACACAGTGCTTGGAAGAGCGTAATGATTATCTTGAATCTATGCCAAGTTTCAGTCACAAAAACCACGATTGTACATTTACTTTTAGTGTGATAAAGATATGCTTTGTCAAGTACCGGAAGACAGAACCTGCCTCGGAACAGAGTGGTACACAAGTTTTAATTACTTGGTGACATATGGTATGTGGTACCTCTGTTCCCGACCCTGCGAGCTTGAGAGTGGGAGCCCTGGTGGGAAAGAGACAAGGCCGACTTGCTTCCCCCTGTGTCAGGAGAATTATAGTCCCCAGAGCCAGCCTCTGCTCTCCATATGGTTTGATTTATTCTGATTTTCCCTGCCTGAGCTGCCTTCTGGCTGATTCCCTGCTGGGTCCCAGACACTCCACCGCCTGGCGGGCCCAACACTTCCGGCAGCACAGGGAAAGGGGATGGTTTCCGTGGGAAAACAGGCTGCCAGATGCTATCAGAGCAGGGAATATGCAGCCCCTGACTCCATCTTCGTTAGTCAGAATAAAACCCAGGGATTTCTGACCTCTGGTGTTCCCGACTGACAGGAAAGGGGGAGACCAAAGAGACTCTGGTTATAGTTTTTCTAAAATAATTCCTGGCGGAGGAGCCAAGCCTGTGAGAGAGAAGCAAGTGAGCTGGTTTACTGAGGACTCTGATGAAGACGGGCTGTCTAGACAGCCTGATGCAGCCCAGTGTCTACCGCACAGCCTCATTTCATTCACTCCTCCTTCGCGTGCAACACAGACACGATCCCCATCACACACAGAGAACCTGAACTTGAAATATAGCAAAGACTAAGAAACACCACTCCTGGACTCCCTCAGTCCTCTGTGGGGACCAGAACTTTTCTTGGCCTACTGGATCCTCGCCTGTGCCTTCCCCCGTTCCCCAACCTCCTGTTCTTTACGGACTAAGATCTCCTGTCCAGGCTCATTTATAACACCCCTTCCTCCTGGACACCAAGGTCTCTGTTGCTCTGTGAGATCTTCACCGAGCGTTCTGTCCTTGACCTTCTTGTCCTGTATCAAAGTTGTAATCCACTGTTAGTTTTCTGACCATTTAAGCAATACAGTGCATGGGTAGTCTACCTATCTACCTCCTGCTCAGCAGCACAATGCAGGTGTCCCGTAACACAAGCGACTTGTTATTAATGTCCCATCTGTTTCTGCTGAATGAATTCATTTCCCCTGGCCTTAAAAAAGCTTGCTTTGCTGTTAGAGCAAACAAATTAGCCTGCCTTAAAATAGCAGCTCACATGAAGCAGATAGGACTGATTGGTTGGTACTGGCTTAAGTACTTACGGCTGGGTTGTGAAAAACAAAGCAGAATCGAGGAAAGATGGAAGCAGGAGGGACGAGGATGATTAAAGAAAGAGAGTCAGGGCTGAGTGTAAGGGTTTTTTTCCATTTTATTGATATGTACAAGTGCAAAATTTAAGGTTTACAATGGAGTTGAGCATTTTGTGCACATACGTATCTTGTCAAAGTGACAAGGGCTTAGTGTGAGGTTTGTGGTGCTAATTTTCTTCCTCCTGGGACCCTTCTCATCCAACTTGGTAGGAAGAAGAGAGGAACTGGCCAAGAGCGGGTTATGGAAACCTGGTCAGTTTCCATCTCTGAGCATCCTACAAGGCAGGAATGGTAAGAGTGGCAGATGCTACCTCTTGGGTGGATGCAAGCTTTAAGCGCAAGAACTTCCCTGGCACATTGTCAGTGATTAGCGACTGGCACCAGAACAGAAATAGAGTTCAGCCAGCTAAAGTCCCTTTTCCCTCTACTGCCGGGCCCTTGAGACCTGTTTCCTTCTTTCCAACCTGGATTCCCACTCAGGTCTCCCCCGCAAGGGTCAAAGCCTATCTTGGAAGACCTCTCTCACCCTTTACCCTCAATTAAGCCAAAGCTATGTTTCAACAGATTCAGGAACCAAAAAGCTTGGATGTGGAAAAAGCAGCAGCTTGGAGAGGAATATGGCAAAGCCACAGCGTCAGAAAGGGATGACCCTGAAATCCAGAGGGAAAACAGCTGATTCCCCGCCCCAGGGCCTCCCTGACAGGCTTCTCAGCTCACAAGAACCCACAATTCATTCCCAAGATCTGGGTCCTGAGGCCAGGAGCCCCTGAATTTGCCATGTGCGCACATTCCCTGCCCCAGCAGAGTCCGGGGGGTGGGGGGAGCCCACCGAGATCTCACGGCCTACGGTTGGTTAGCTGAGAAAATCAGACTCACCTGTGACTTGAAGCGTCTAAAACCTCAGCCACGCTCAGGCCCGAATGCCTTCCAACATTTCGTCGTTTATAGAGTACGGAGAGCACCGGGGCCATGGTCCTGGGCCTTGTCCCAGGCTTTCTCCTTTACGTGTCCCTTTCTCCATCTTTCAAATGAGCAGTCCTCCAGGGACTCTCTGAAGCCCTCCGGCTGTGGTAGTGGATGTGAACTTCAGCCTGCGAGGTAAGGGTCCTGCCGTCTCAAAAGAAAAACGAGTCCAGGAGTCCATGCACTCGGAGATGGTGACCATGTTTTTTCTTTAGTTTGTAGTTAGCTTTGGTTTCAAAGTCTGTCTCCAAACACAGAAACATCTCCTGATCTAAACCGGGAACGTTAATACAGAGGATATTTGCAGTGTTAGAAAAGATTTTAAGAAATGAGCGCCCTCCTTCTCTCAGTGGACTTAAGATTCCTCTTGCTGCCTTAACAAATCACTACAAATTTAGTAGCCTAAAGCAACACCAACTTATCTTAATCTTATTGACATAAAAAACTCACATCTTCTGGCTTCCGGTTAAAATCAAGGTGTTGCTAAGGCTGGCAAAGAACTAACTTTGCTTTTTCTTGCTTCTAGAGACTGCTGGCTCCACACCCCTCACTCGAGGCTCTCTGGCCATCTTCTTGCAGCCTTCTGACGCTGACCTTTCCCCCATCCTCTTATATGAACTCTTACGATGACATTGAGGCCACCTGGCCAATTCACGATCCTCTCCTCATCTGAAGATACTTAAAATAGTCACAGCATGATTCCTTTCACAGGTGAGGTGGTGCAGCATTGTAGGGAGGCCACAGCAGGGGGATCACAAGTTTGAGCCCAGCCTGGGCAAGTTCGTGATTGAGTGAAACACTGTCTCAAAATAAAAAAGTAAATAAAAAGGGCTGAGGATATATCATCGTCTCTGTAGTTCTGGATTCAGTCCCCATTATCACACACACACACACACACACACACACACTAAAAAGTCTCTTTATACACTGTAAAGTAAAATGTTTCACTGGTGGCAGGAATTAAGGTATAGACGTGAGGAAGAGGAATGCCAATACCCAGCCTATCACATGCCCTTTGTAAGGGATTTGTATTTTAACCAGCAATTCCACTTGTAGCGTGTATCCTACAGGTATGTCTTATAGATAGGTGTAAAAAGTATGTTCAGGGACATCATTTACATGAGAGTTTACAATCCCTAAATCTGAAAACAATCTGTCCTACTGAAAATCAGCAGAACCATAGTTAAAATTGAGTGTTCATAAATTAAAATATTCTCAAAACATGTAGCATTTAAAAAATAATGCCATGTGTACTAATATGAAAAAGTACTCATTGCAAGGAAAAAAAGTACAATCCGTATATCATTTTATTTTTAAAAAGATTTTGTTCTTTTCTGGTATATGCATATAATTTCTGAATGGATTGTAACCAAAAATTTGGGTTTTTTTCTGTTTTTTTTGTTTGTTTGTTTGTTTTTGTTATGTTTTTGAGACAGGATCTTGCTCTGTAGTCCAGGCTGGTCTTGAACTCACTGTGTGGCCAAGGCTGGCCTTGGACTCACGGCAATCCTTCTGCCTCTGCCTCAGCCTCCCAAATGCTGGGATTGCAAGCATGTGCCACCATGCTCAGTTTATGTGGTGCTGGGGAATCGAACTCGGGTACTTAGCACTTGATGGCAAGTGCTTTAACTGTTTAGTTTTTCCCCAACACCCCCCCCCCCCCCGCCAAATTTGATGGTCATAGGAGATTTTTTATCCCTCATTTTGTACCCTCTGAATTACATATACATTTTTTACCAAAATCGTGAGTTTATAATTATAAAAAAATCTTATGTTCATTTTAAGCAATAAAGGGTAGCAGTGGAGTCACAGCTCTAAGGCCTTCTTTAGAAAGCTAGGTCAGTATGCATGAACAGAAGAAACCATCTCCTCTCTGCAGCTTCGGCCTCATCCTCCTCCGGCCCCCAGCTTCCTCCTATTAGAGGAACTAAAAAGCAGGTTAGAACACAGTGGTGAAACTTTGGTGTCAGGCAGGCTTGGATTTTCATCTCAGGGCTATCACTGAGTAGCTTTGTGGCCTTAGGCAAGATTTTCAACCTCCGTGAACTTCACTGGGAAAAAGTGATAGTGCCAGTTACTTCATAAAGTATGTGTGAGGCTGAAATTTTTCCAGTTACATACCATTATAATACATAGCACTCAGTGACTTGTAGTTGCTCCATTGGCTTAGAGAAGACAGAATCCAGAGAAGGTTCTTCCAATTGCTGAGTGTCTGCACACCTGTGTCATCAGCCCAGGGGACCCCAGGGTTAAGAATGCAAAGTTCAGCTTCCAAGATGTCCCCATGGGCAGAAGAGATGGTCACATAAGTCCAAAATAAGTATAAATATCTCATGTGTATGGGATGGCAGTAATATTGAGAGATTTTACATGTGTCTGTTCGTGGTGGGTAATGGGAAGTCTTGTCAAGATGTCTTTGGGCCAATCTGAGGGCTGGAAACGGATCGTATCTGGATGGTGGCTACAAAGGTGTACAATGTAAATTCTACAGATCTTCATACTTAACATCTGTTCTTATTCTCTATGAAGTTCTACCTCCACAAAAATGTACATTCAAAAATATAGAACATTTTCCCCTTTGACCAAAGTGAAGAGCCACCAACCTGTGTTCCCCTGAAATTCTGAGGGGTTGTGTGTGCAGCTTCCTTCTGGGGTGTTTTTGCCAAAACCTTAAATTCTAAAATTCTAAATTCTAAAAATTACCAGTGAGGCTCTTTCCTAAATCAAAGACTACTGGCTTCTGGATCTACTGAGGTTTAACTGAAGGTCAGACACACCAGGCTTCCAGGAGGCACCAGCATTTACAGGGCAAACCAGCTGCAAAACACAGAGGATAATGAATGTAAATAATGATCATCAGCTGATCTTTAGCTCAAAAAATTGGCTTTATAATTGGCTCATAGCCTTGTTCAGCAGCCAATCCAAGGCAGAAGGTTGTGGTCATGGGAGCTCGGTCACACCAGGCATCCTTAGGTTGATGGGATGGAGCCATCTCTCTGTGGCTGGGTGGAGGCCCTAGATGATAAAAGGGCTGTCATCTCACTGCCCACCCCATTGTCTCACCTGACAAACCATGGGAAACCTTAATGACGTTCTGGATTCCTTTGGGATTCCTCATTCTGCACTGGATTGCAAACCAGAATTTCCAGTGTAACTGTGTTGGCAGAAAGTTAATGAATTGCTGCCATGGGTCTGCCCAAGAGGTGGGACAAGATTCCTGCTCCTAAGTCTTTCTCCTTGGAAGGAAGCTGGTGAGGGTTCATCTCATTTGTTGCTGGCACAACAGGGACTAGCATTTATCTCCTGACTTTATAACAGCTTCTCAAACACCAGGAGCTGAGATGGTCTCTAAAATATATATGAAACACAGAGCCTCAGTTGTTGCTCAACTTTAAGGTGACTTCCTACTTCAGAGGCAGTCTTCCCTTTGATCCACTCACAGGTCCCGGCATCCCTCCCTTTCCTGCACCACTGTGCCCCTGTGCCAAGTAATGCAGGCCCAAACAGGTGCGGAGTACCAGCGTCAGTAGGATCTCCTTCCACCCTGCACCGAGGCTGCCAATGACTCAGAGAATCAAGCAGAAGACGACAGAGTAGCAGGCACTTTGACAATCTGCCCTGTAGATTAGCTACTTATTGTCAGTGTGACTTTGATAGTCACTTGACCTCAAAGTTTCACTGTATCAGCTGTAAAATTGGGCTAGTGATGAAGTCACCATGAAGTTCATGTGCCATGAGGTTATCCTAATATCAGATTGCTGTGAGGATTAGAGGGAATGAACAAAGAACTCCTGCTGTTCAGGAGTAGTACAAGTAATAGTTTTTATCATCATGTTATTTAATGACACCTGCTTTAGATAAGATTTGAACTTGAGAGCATTGGGCTCTCTGTACACCCACACCAATGCCATGCGATGGCTTCAGTTCTGCACACAGGCCTCAGGGGCAACCTCTGGCCTTTGCAGAAATTTGAAACTTTTCCTCTTGTAGGCAGATGTCGCCACAAATGTAGTGTGATAGGCTCAAGCAACTAGCTGTAAAATTAGTCTGCTGGGTTTCATCACAGCTCCAATATTTAATTGCAGACAAGTTACCTAACCTGTCTACATCTCAGTTTCCTTATCTCTAAAATAGGAATAACAGCAGTACCCAATTCATAACTTCTTGAGAATTACATGGTATGAGCTCATCTCTAAAAAGCAGATAAACGTTGGGAGCTGTTGTACATACCTATAAAGCCAGGGACTCTCAGGAAGCTGAGACAGGAGGATCATGGGTTAAGCGCCAGCCTGGGCAACTTAAAGAGACTCTGCCTCAAAATAAGCAATAAAAAGGGGCTGGGAATATAACTTAGTGGTAGAGGGCTTTCCTAGAAAGCTTCCTAGTACTACAAAAAAGAAAAGACACAAGTTTATTAACTGTAAGGATTGTCCCTCGTGTCAGATTTTTCAGCCTGGAAAGAAAGCACAGAAGGAGATAAAAATGCTAGATTGAGTTTCAAGTGAGTTTGAGTCAAGTGCCACGCCTCAACTGTTAGCAAAACAATGTAGGGCATACCCTAGCCTTGTTCTGTGCCTCAGTATCACCATCTGCAAGCTCAGAGAGTTGGATCAGGTGAGCCTTCCAGGATGCTGGGTGAGGGCTGACGAGACAGGAGCTCCGTGTGGTTTCTGCAGGGGCCTGGCCTTCACAGGTGCCCAATATTGAGGAGGATCAAGAAGTAGCTGGGAAAGGCTCTGGCCTCCCCCAGCCTGTGCCTAGTTAACAGCTCTGCTGTAAGGGTGCATGAGCCCTATTTGAAGATTTGTCTCTATCATCGTGACCATGGGAAAGTCATTTCACCTCTCTGGGCTTTGGTGTTACTTCTGTGCACTGAGCTTCAAATGATGCTCAGATCGTAATGACTATCTGAGCTAACTGTGCAAAGTGCTTAGCATACAGAGGCAGCACTCAGGTGCAGAGTATTGTTTTAATAATCGCAGTGGCATGTAGGCTCCATTGCTGGGCACAGTGCTCTTCTGAGAGCTAGCCCAAGCACGCATGTCCATTCCAAGCATTATTTCTGATGACAATGAAGTTCTTTATGAGGTCAGCAGCCATTCTAGGGACACACCTGGAAAAATGTGGGCCAGCCTCTGCATACCAATTGTTGAAATACTCATGATCCCTTATCAGCCTGAAGGAGGTGCCCGGTCTATCTTTCCCCACCCTGCCCAAAGGACCAGTTCTGCAGAGCTGGAAAGGACTGCAGAGCATTTTTGTCCTGGTTCTCTTACAAGCGTGGGATGCAAGAAGGAGACATGACCTTCTCATGAGTCATGCAGTGAGGGTGTAGGTGTAGGACTGAAGGGTATCTGGATTTGCTTTTTGGCAAGTTGCTTCTCAACTTACAGGATGAGCGTGTGTCTTCACTGGACTTTGTTCTTCATCTGAAGAAAGGAGATACTACAGAGCTGCTTCCCAGAGCTGCAAAAATTAACTGAGCATGTAGATGACAAATAGCAAGCCTTCTGTAAGTAGCGTCAACTGTGCTTGTGCCTCTGTTCCTCCTTCGGCACACGTTGGCCATGTCACACTGGAAACATCGGACACATGGATTTCTGGATGTCTCTTCCACCGGGAAGCTGCAGGGAGAAGCAGTGTTGTCTGGGTTGCCAATCTAGAAACCCATGGGGACCTGACTCGGCTACCTGTGACCTTCTACCTGGTCGCTTTCCCTCTCACACCCTCGGTTTCTTCCTCTATCACGGCATTACCCCAAACAGAAGCAAAATTGGAGCTATAAATGTGATTTTAAATACTTAGTGGCCACTTGATACAAAGTAAAAACAAATAGGGAAAAACAATTTAACAAGATATTTTACTTGACCCAATACATCCAATGTCATTTCAACACATTACCTACATATATATATATATATATATAATCATTGGGATATTTTACATTCCTTATTTTCCCTACCAAGTCTGGGAACTCTGAGTACTTCTCAGTTTGGGGCGATTTTAGCAATTATCTAGGGACGTTTTTAGTCGTCAAAACAAGTGGGTAGTAGGAGAAAATGTATGTGCGTGTTTGTGGCAATTTCAGGCCAGAGGCCAGAGAAGGTGCTCAACATCCTACAGAGCACACAGCACATACACCTGTATCAAAAGATTACCAACCCGCAAACATTAACAACCTGTTTTACACTTATGAGTCCCTTAACAGGTACTTGGTAACCACAGTTGACGGGCGGCTCCTTTATTGGGTGGTGCAGCTCCTTCACTTAAGACATTTGAACAAGTAAGAAAAGTCATCTCTTTAGAAACTTGGATTCTGGGAAATTTGTTTTTCTGCTCATCCCTGAACAACTGGCCAAAAGACTCTGGCTGGTTCTCCAGTCCCTGGCTGGCTAAGGACAGGACCCATCTGTCCTTGGCTGGTCAGACCCTTCCAAAGCCATCCGCCCTCCCCGGGGAGACTAAGCCTGGCACAGACAGTGAGCCCTGTTGTTCTTTTCTGGGGAGACAATGCCACAGGCCCTGTTACCTGCCTGACAGGGCCATTGTGGCTGGAGGAGAAAAGGGCTTTGTCAGGACAGCAGCCGAGGAGCCTGGGGTTCAATAGGGCCCTTTATGTCTGCTCTGGTGAGAGGCCCTGATGCAGGCCTGGAGAGGCCCAGCCCCCTCCTGAAGCAGATGGGGAGCCTGAGACCCAGAGAGGGTGTGGAAGGCTCTGCAGTGTATCCCAGCCTCAACCACCTCAGAAACACACGTCCACCTGCCTCTGAACAGTCCTGTCTCAAAGCCCAGGATGAACTCAGTAGAGCTCTTAACCCCAGGCTAGCAGACGCAGAGCCAGGATTCTGAAACTTAGCGGCTCCTCAAATTGTGAACACAAAGAATAAATGTATTAATCCGTCTCAGAATCTGGACCACACACTGGCAGCTGCGATCCTAAGCACCTCCCTCCCTTGTGATTCGCAATGGCCAGGCTTTGGAGAGGCCACTAGATCTTAAGCGTCTTCACTATATGACCCACACGCCCCCCCTCCCCGCCCCCACACATAGGTAACTATGTGAGGTGGGTGGGTGTTCTAATCAGCCCGATTGTGGTGACCATTTTACAGGATAGGCCTATATCAAATTGTCATATTGTATACCTTAAATATATATAATTTTTATTTATCAATCGTGCCTCAGCCATGCTGAAAAATAAACTCAAGCTAGCGAGAAATACTCTAATTCTCTTGTCCTCTGTCCTTGGAACAAAAGCAATTGATTTTGAATGCAGTGATGGTTTGAGGGTGGTGCCACAGCCAGGGTCATCAGAGCAGCGCTATTTTATAGCACACGGAGGATTTGTGCTGCAGAAATGCCTAGGTAAGACGAAAGATAAAATCTCATGTCAAATCTGCCCTCGCGCTCAGGTACCGTGATGGATGTGACTTTGTCATAGGAAGCATTGTTTCCCACTGGGCCTTCCACCCAGCTTCTTTCTGCCCTGAGTTCTCGTGTAGACTGGTCTTAAAGGCGTGTACCTACGTTTGAACTCTAGAAGCACACTCTTCCAAAGTTAGGGGAGACCTAGAGGCACTTAAAGGCCCCAGACTTCGATGTCTCCTGTTGGCCTTGCCGGTGACTCCCCTTTCTCCTCTAATCTGGGCCCATCACTCCCACCCTGACTCCACGGCACCCAAGCAGCTTTGCTCCCACCGGATCCTCCCACGTGGAGATGGCGAGGCCTCTGGCCACGTAGGAGGCTTGAGTAAAAGGCCCGTGAAGTCATGTCTGCCCTGCAGTGAAGCCCCTACAGAAGGCTACGATAGAATGCTGATGGGCAACACTGCCAGAACCAACCTCTGCTTTCCTGGCATGCCCTACACACTCGCTGCCCTGGAGAAGGAGCCGATTCTAACCTAAAATCTCGATGGCTCAGGGTGGACTCTGACAGCATGAGTTTACACCTGGCCCTGCTGCTCTCCACCTGCAGTCCAGAGCAAGTGACTCGACCCCTAGGCCTCGGGTTTCTTTCTGTTAGGAAGGTGTGCACCTCTACAGTTGTCATGAGAATTACATGGGCTGAAAATTATCAGCACTGGCCTACGGCAAGACCACATAAATGATTTTGTGGTCCCGTCAGGGTTCTCTGGCCTGTTTTTCTTTTTCTTTTTTTGAATTTATTTTTTATTCTTTATATGCTACTTTCCTTCACAGTTACATGTACTATGTATATATCAATTTATGTAATCATAATAACCACACATTTACATACTTTAATATAATAAATGATAATTTGGAAACACTGCTCTCTGCATAGCTGACCTTTTGTTTCTCCCACTGGTGTATGCATTTCTTGGGACACAGGAGTAGTCTGACTCGGTTTGGTCTCCAGTGTCTTTGTTTCTTTCTGTCATTCAATCTGTCCATCTTCTATGATCTATTCACTGGGCATAAGTACACCTTGAGCATTTATTGAGCACTTACTACGCTCCTGCTACCTGCCGGTGACCAGCACAGGTGGGACTTCCAGTTGAACGAATGAATAAGCAGGGGAGGAGGGGAGGAGGAAGCAGGTTCCCAGATCCGAACCCCGAGTTGCCACTTCCACCTGCGGCGCGGGCGGGAGTGCGGAATGCTGCCACCCCTCCCGCCCTCCAAGGCCATCAGTTCCGCTCCTGGGGAACTGCACGCAGGTGCAGTCGTTGGGCGGGGCGGGGCCCGGGAACCGCCCCGGCGTGGCCGGATGCCCAGCAGCGTCCGCACCCCAGGAGGGCATGCGCCCCTTCGGGCCGGAGCGCTGGGTCTCCAGCGCGCAGAGGTGCCCAAGACGCCGAGTGACTCCTCCTCCAGGGAGCCTCCCCTCTGGGCGCGTCATTCTCCCCACCCCTGGGTCCGGACCCCAGCGCCCGGCCGTTTCTCGTGCCCAAGCCGGGACAAGCCGCGGCCACCGCAGGGAGCCGCGGAGCGCGGGCGCGCCAGCCCGCGCGCCTGCCGATGCGCCCGGGGCCCATGGAGCTGCGGGCCGCCAATGCCAGCTGCGAGAACGGTGCGTGCGGCGGGGCGGGGGGCTGGGCTCTTGGGCATCTTCCCTCCCGCCGCTCTTTCCTTCCGGGCCCCTGCCGAGGGCAGAGGCTTGTTTCCGCCTAGGGGGCAAAGGGTCCTTGGGGGAGGGGGTGTTGCTGACCAAGGATGCAGCCCAGCCGGGGGAGAGAGGAACTAGGGTTAGCGGTGGGCCATTTCCGATTTTAGAGATAAGGAAGTGAGCCCTGGCGAGACTGGCAATTTGCTCACGGGAAGAGGAACACAGTGGGAACAAGGGCCGGGACAAGGGCTGCTGGGTCTAAAACCTGCACCGGTGCCACTCGCTCAGCCTCCTTCTTGGTCTGGCTGCCCCTTCCCTCCTGGCCTTGGAACTGCAGCCCCGCGGTCTCCCCGTTTCGCTGTCTTCTGCCTCCCTCAAGCGATGCGCCCCAGGCTGCCAGCTGCTGCCAGCTGAGCGCGGCTGGCTTTGGTCGCCTGCGCAGTGAGGCAGGGCCTTTTCAGTCCCACCCCTCATCCCAGGGCACAGTGTGTTCTGGATGCCCAGCAGTCCTAGCAGATGCTGGAGGAGAGGACAGAAATCTTCTGTCCGGGCACCTGCTTTTCAGGCCTGGGTTTTCCTTGGCCAGCAGCCCTCTCTCTTCCTTCGCTGTGGTGGGACACTGCAGGCCTCTCAGTGACAGCCAGGCCCACAGTGCTCCTTTGGCTCCACCCACTGGAGACACACCTTTGGGGAGCAGGGGAGGGTGTGGGAGTAGGCTTGGCCTTCCTCTGCCCACCTCCTCCCAGCCTCCAGCTCATTTCCTGCACCCCGGGAACTCCCAGGTTTTGGCTCTTGGGTAAGAAGGCCCAAGCTGGAGCAACAGGAGTGAGCAGTGCAGAACCAGTCTGGTTAGGGATGCAGATGACGGTCCCTAATCAAGGAGCCAAAAGACTCGCCTTACCTTGACTGTGACACAGGCGTTGGAAAGACAGGTCTCTCATTCTAAGAGATCTAGGATGCGCCCTGGTGGATTCCAGACCCAGGTCTACACCCCGGCGTTTGTGGGATGCGGGAAAGTGCTTTCCCTTCCCAGAGCCTCAGTCTCTCCAGCTGAGCATCAGAGGGCTAGGTTGACCTTCACAGGCATTCTTCCAGCTCTGGAGTGCCATGGAAGAAAGGCCAGCTCTGCTCTTACTCTGTTCCACAAGATACCGCTCTGCACGGCACAGGTGCTAAACCCAAAGCGGCCGGGCCTTGAACTTCACGGCCTTTATAGACACTGGAGCCTTCGTGGCACCCAGACTGGAAGGGTCTTCTTCCTCTAGAGGCTACCAACTCAAATCAGACAGGACTAAAGCTGGGCGGGCTCCAAGAAATGCCACAGAACATTTCCTGTCTAAGGGGACACTCGTTGCTCAACTGGCCATTTGTAGCCCAACGGGATGGTGTGTCCAGAGGTACACAGATCTAGCCCCAAGCCTGAGTATAGGGACACTTAATTTTAAAAGGTTGGTAACAGATTTATATTCTATTAAAAGCCCAGATAAAGCCTCTTCTGCCTTGCCACCTGCTGGATCAGGGTATATGGTGGGTACAAACACAGGCTCTGGCTTCTGATGGGCTTGGGCTCTAATTCTGGCTTCCTCACTTACAGCTAGTAGAGCTTTGGAAAGTTACTAAACTCAATTTCTTCCATTAAAAACCTGGAAAGGATCATTGTGCCTGTTTCATAGTGTGTTAGGAGTCATCATAGAAAACTCCAGAGCAGTAGATCATGTGTGCGGTCACACGGGAGGATGTGTGGCTACTCTTCGTTCTGTCTTATGGAACTTGTGTACTTCAATTTTTCACTGAATATCTGCCCCCAGTGCCCTGGCTCCTCCGCGCTGTTCCTGCAGTTTGTGCCCGATGGGCAGGCAGAGTTGTCTGATCCAGGGTTATGAGGGCAGATTCAGATTCTCAGAGACTCTACGACTTGGAGAGAAACTAAAGACAGGGACTATCTGGGGTGGTAGGGATACAAATCCTTTTGGGGCCTGAAGGAGGCCCCAGTCACTGACCATTAGCACCAAGGATCTAAGAAGCAAAGCCCGAGAATGATGACTGACCCGCTCGCTGACCACTGGGTTATCTGGAGGCAGAGACAGGGCTTGGGGACTGCCTCGTCTCACTCCCTCCTGCTGTCTCGTCCAGCTTGCCCTTGCAGGTAGAGCTTAGGGGGGTGAAAGTGAAGAAGCACCCAAGTAAGATCATAAACTTTGGATGCCCACACGGTCTAAGGCTGAGAGGGGTCTCCTGTGGAGGACAGAAGCATGGACTCAGTGACCTCAGGGACACTACCTGATGTGTGGGGCAGCAGTGCCACACATTAGAATTCAGAAGTCAGATAATCTGTGTGTCCTGTAGGCAAGGTACGTGACTTTGTCACCATTCCCACATCCATGGTATGGGGGATAAAAAATATCTGATAGGTGGTTATCAAAAATTAAATAAGCTCATGCAATTAAAGTCCAGAGCCAGGGCGACCACTGAGTGAGCGTCACCATTGGTTTTAGGCTGGGGCCTGGTATGTGGAAGAGTGAGGTCTGACCCAGTGGCCGGTCGGCATCACTGAACTGTGCCCATGCCCCCAGTATGACTCTTACTATGGTCTTCCCATCCAGGTTCCCTCATCAGCCTCTACTGTTCCTCTCAAGAGGTCTTGTGTCAGATCGTCAGCGGCCTTAGCCCCGAGTTGCCCAAAAATGTCACCTTTGAGAGCTGGCAGGAGAAGATCAGGAAGAACTACGGCTTCTACATCGGCCTATTCCTAGCCCTCCTGTCCTGCTTCCTCATAGGCAGCAGTGTCATCCTCAAGAAGAAAGGCCTCATTCGACTCGTGGCCAGGGGGGCCACTCGGGCTGGTACGCTCCCTTGGGCAGGAGAGGACAGGGAAAAGGTCAGCAGAGCCTGTAATCAGCTTCTCTCAGAGGGGGCTAGCCTGTGGTCCAAGCAGTGGCCTCAGATGGACGCAAAAGGCTCATTGTTAACCTGAAAATCCCAGCAGTCAACGGGAGACCCTCCTTTCTAACTCAGTGATTCCTGGAACATGACATGTACACCAGGGCATAGCTAGGGAGAATCCTTGAGACCAAGATCACACACTCTGGGCTCAGTCCTGGTTTTACTTTCTAGCAGCTGTGTCATTACAGATAAGTCATAACTGCTTCTATAAAATGGTAGCACAGATGCCTCTGGCCACAACAGCATCAGACTCCTGTGCATCCTCACTATCCATCTGAGCTCTCTTGTGGAAAACAACACAGTTACTGAGTCTTTGTGTACAAGGGACTTGCTTGTTTAGAAAATAGGATGTGTATCCATGAGACAGCTCTTGAGAAAATGAATTATGTGTAAAAGAACTCGTTCTTGGAATCATTTGTTTTGTGTCAGCTGTGTGCCACGTGTGATGCTAGGCATAGGAATCCAGTGTCCTCATGGAGCTTCTAGTCAAGTGGGAGAGGCTGACAGGCCAACAGGTAGTTGTCCTGTCAGTGCGTTAAATGCCTTCATGGGTAAAGGCTGTTGTGAGTGTATTTGGGAGGGGCATATAAAGCCCAGACCAGGGTGGCAGGGGGAGTAAAGGAGATTTTCTACAGGTGATCTCTAAGTTGAGACCAAATGATGCTGAGATGGCAAGGTAAAGGGAGAAAGAAGACACAGCATTCCAGGTAGAAAGGGCAGCATGTGCAGAGGCTTAGAGGTAAGAGGACCTGAACAATACTAGAAATTGAGAGTTGTTCAGCCTGGCTGGAACACCGAGAGGTGGAAGATGAGGTAAGGGCGAGATGATGAAGGATCTTGTAAGCATGGCTCTAATGTTTGAGTGCAATTATTGAATGACTATGTGGCATTAGTTAGGGAAGCAACGGATTGATTTATGGAATGGAAAGGTCCCTTCTTGTTGGGTGGAAACTGAAATACAGCATAAGACTGGAGGCTGGAAATCCAATCAGGTGGTTCAGAGGACAGAGCTTGGGCCTGGATAATGGCACTGGGCATGGAAACAAATGGTGGCTTCCTGAGATGGTTTGGGGAGGTAGAACTCCCTGGCTTTGGTGGTGACTGGCTGAGAGGGGAGGGTAAAAGGAGTCAAGGATGACTCAGGTTTCTAACTTGAGCAACGGGGCAGATAATGGTGCTACTTTCTGTGAGGAGGACTGCAGAGGGAGGAACAGGTTTTGGGAAGATGATGAATTCAAGTTTGGACATGTTGGATGAATGTTTCTGTGGAACATTGCCTCATAGAAACAGATCATTTGGGCTCCAATTCTGGTACCCTTATCGTCTATGATAGGATCCTTGGCAAGAAATTTATTTTTCTGTGCCTAAGTTTCCGCCTGTATAAAATGGACATTGGAATAATATCAGCCTCAAGTATTATTCACAAAACATGCACTCATTGTCTGAAATACTTAAACCTGAAGTACTTGGGATTTCAGATTTTGTAATATTTACATGTATATGAGGCATCTTTAAGGGATGGAATCTAAGACCAAATTCATCATGTTTCACATATACCTTTATGTACACCCTAAAAGTAATTTTATATGTTTAGTAATTTTGTACATGAAGTGGTTTCATGGTGTGGAATTCACTTGTGTTGCTGTGTCAGAACTCAAAAGGCATACAATTCTGGAGCATTTTGAGGTTTGGATTAGGATGTTCAAACTGTAGCATGGTTAAAAGGATGCTTGGTGCAAAGTGAAAACCAGGAGTGTTATTAACATTTTCTAAGTAGGAGGGGTTCTGACAGACCCCACATGCTCCCAACCGAAGAGCCATGAGGTACAGGGATGAAGTTGGAAGCGCTCGTCACTTTTGTTCTGGCCTTCACTTGTTAGAAAGAACAGAGACAGGCACATATCTTCTGTGCTAAGGGGAGGGCAGGAAATCTGTCATTAATCACAGACAAAGAGAGCTTCCCTTGAATATAATTTGTCCTCCCAGCTGCTATTTCAATATCTTCTTAGAGGTCAACTCTTACAGTAGAATGCTGTCAGAATTCTTATCATTTGGAAAAGACTCTGATCTCTTTTGCAACCTGATAATCTGGGCATTTGCATACCTCAAAAAGCAGCATCTGTCTCAAGAACTATCTCAGGCCCAACCATCTGGGTACTGACTGTGTGCCAGGCCCCAACAGAGCAAACATAATTCCTCACTTCTTAGTTTTCATTTCAGTAGAAGGAATGTCAGAAAATAAGCAGACAAACTGAGCTTTAAATGGTAAGTGCTGTGGAGAAGAGCAGGGTGTTATGGAAGAGAATCTCAGGGAAATATTAAAGGAGTCAAGGAAGGCGTCTTAAGGGAAGTAGCACTCAAGTACAGATCTACAGAGCCGGTGTGGATCTAGGCAAATCTTGGTACCAGTACTCTGGATACAGGAAACAGCATGTCCAAAGGTCGTAGGATAGGAAAGAGCTTGTTGTTTTAAAAAACTAAAACAAAAGGGTAAGTGGCAAGCAGCGCTTCTGGAGAGGTGAGCAGGGGCAAGGTTATACGTGAGCATGTAAAAGATTATGGTCTTTATGCTAAGAGTGATCGGAGCCTTTGGCTATAAACTCAGAAGTGACAAAATTTATTAAAGGGACAAAAGTACCTACAAATGAGTCTGTTGGCTCATCCGGGACCAAAGGTGACCACATCTCTGAATAGGCTATTAGCAGTGGAGTGAACACACGTGAGATCCTTTGTGAAAAGCAGCAGGGTGAACTAGGGCCAGAAGTGGTGGTGGCTGGAGAGTGAACAACAGCGATTCTTTGTTTCTGAATTAAGCAACTAAATACATGGAGGTGACATTTACTAGGTTCCATTTGGTAGGCTGGTGGGGGACATTTAGAATCAAGAGTTCCATTGAGAGCAAAAATTGAGATGTCTGAGAGGCTTGAGAGATGTCAAGTAAGCAGATGGATTTACCTCTGGGTTCAGGAGGAAGGTCCAAGTCACAGATATTACATAGATGGTATTTGAAACTTTTGAAATGGGGGCTGGAGAAACGGCAGTGGTTAAAGTGCTTGCCTTACAAGTGCAAGGCCCTGAGTTCAATTCCACAGCACCATATAAAGCCAGGTGTGGTGGCGCAAGACTGTAATTCCAGCACTCTGGAGGCTGAGGCAGGTGGATTGTCCTGAGTCCAGGGCCAGCCTGAGCTACACCAGTGAGTTCAGGACCAGCCTGGGCTACAGAGTGAGCCCCTGACTCAAAAAAAGAAAGGAAAACAAAAGAACTCTCAAAACTTTGGCAATGGATAAACCCGCCCAGGAGAGGGCCGGGAGCCAAGCCTTAAGGAGCACATAGTGGTCCAGGGGTGAACGCAGAGCTTGGAACAGTCTGAAACAGGGTGGCTGGCTTCTAACTGCACCCATTCCCTTCTACAGTGGATGGAGGTTACGGTTACCTGAAGGATGCCATGTGGTGGGCTGGATTTCTCACCAGTAAGTGGATTCTTTTGCTATGTTAATCCTTAGTTAAACCCTAGTCAACCGATAGCAGGGATGGAGAGGAAGGAAGGGGTGGATGAGGCATTTCTCTTTATGTTGTAGAAAACAGGGACCTATGGCTGCGTTCTGATAACTTTCTCAACCCAATGTGAGTCTTCATCCATAAAGCACCTTTCCCAAAGAGGTCTGTACAGACCTGACGATGCAGTTCTGTTTCCTCAACCTTCCTTGAGACGCGGGATACTGTCTCTTGTTCGTGAACTCTTAGACTTCTACATGGTGCAAGTGGGACAGTTTCTCTATTCCAAGAATTCCTTTGTTGGTCCACTTTTAATATAACTGTTCTGCACAGTTTTCCTAGATCTGAACACTTACATCTCTTCCACTTTCTACCTACCTTTTCTGGCTATTACGCCCTAGTTCTTCAAGGTGGAAACTAACACTTTCTGTTGGTAAGTCCAAGACAGAGTTTGATCCTTAGCCTAGAAGAGCTTTCCTAATGATTATCTGCTTTCGGGTGGGTGGGGAGAACCTAGCTACTATCTTCCACTTAAGAGAAGAAAAAGGGGGTTGGAGGAAGAGCTCAACAGTTAAAGTGCTTGCTTAGGAAGCGCTAAGTACCTGAGTTTGATTCCCCCGCACCACATAAGCTTGGCATGGTGGTGCATGCCCATAATTCCAGCACTTGGGAGGCTAAGGCAGGAAGACTGCTGTGAGTTCAAGGACAGTCTGGGTCATATAGTGAGTTCAGAACCAGCCTGGACTAAAGAGGGAGACCATACCTCAAAAGAGAAAGAGAGAAAGAAAGAGAGCAAGAGTGAGAGAGAGAGAGAGAGCGACAGAGACAGAGAGCGAGAGAGAAAGACGAAAAATGAACCTGCAGGCACTTGCAGCCTGCACACTCAACAGGGAGAGTTTACTCCTTGGCAATGCCAGACTTTTCTAACAATCTGCCTGTCAATTCAGACTGCCCAAGTTCCACTAGAAAAGAAGGGTCCATTGACCAATTGGTACTCAGAGACTCAATACATGTTTCTTTGATAGCTAACATTTTCTAGAATATACCTTCAAAGAACAGACCAAAGCACTGGCATTTCCTGAGGGACACTTAACTGTGCCTGGACTAGAAACCAAGACACACCAAGCATAAGCAAGTTTCTACCCACGAGTGTCTTGTGTGGTCATGGCTCTGGGCCTCACCTCATCAACTTGGCCAGGATGGTCAAGGATCGACCTTCGGATGAGATCCCTTTGGGACAGAGCATTAGAGTAGGGTTTTAAACAATGCTAGTCTGGGATTCTAGAGATGGTGCCTTGCATTCATAGTAGCTTCTTTACTCCCTTTATTTTCTAGTGGCTGCTGGAGAAGTTGCAAACTTTGGGGCTTATGTATTTACACCTGCAACAGTCATCACACCGCTGGGAGTTCTAAGCATCCTCGTAAGGTATCATTACCCCTCCAGCTGGCTCTTGCTCTTTTCAGTTTTCAGTGTATTGAAACCTGGAATGAATAGGTGGGATCACTTGCCGCCCTGATACTCAGAGACCTGGCTTGATGCCAGCCCCTCAAAGGAGGCAATGTGTAATTCAGAAATCTTAGACTTTGGGATCATTTGCCGTCACTGATGAGGAACAGAAAGGCAGGCCAAGCCCAACTAGTTTGGAAGGGCTGCTGTTGCCATCAAGCTGAATGTCTCATGTGAATATCTTCGTGTCTCAGTGGGAAAAACATACAAATTAAAAGCACTGGCACTGGATTAGCCCCCACCCCAGAGTTCTAATCCTCACTTGAATATTTCACAGTTCTAATTATAGTGGGCAAATCACTTAACCTGCTGTGCATGAGGCCCTGGGTTTCATCCCTAGCATCACAATGAATGAATCAATGAATTTAAAACAAAGACTATCCATGCTTCCAGCTCCAAACACGGAGTCAGTTCCTCTGTGGAGGTTCTAGAGCCTCATCTCAAGGAGGCTCAAATTTTTGGGCCAATCTTGGAACCCTGGTAAATCCTAGGTACTCATACCTTGTACTCATATCCTCTGTTTTATTTTTTCATCTTGACAGCTTAGCAACCTTTGCACAGAAAAAGAGCCATGTACACCTGGCTCTATTATGTAGCTGTGATGTCACTGTCACATATCTAAGTTCACATGTTTCTACTCCCAGGAAACTGAGATAGGCATGTACTTCTCTACGGTGTGATCCCTTCCTGTGCCAATGCCGCCCAACTCTTTGAATAGAACACTGTAGGTAAAATGCCCTTGACATTTTGAGAGAAAGACTGCAGACAAACAAGGAAGCATAGACACTGGCATACTGTTTCAGGACACCTGGAGCCAGGAGTTTTAGAGGGCACCTAGCTCCCCATGGCAGCCAACAGATTTTGCTATCAACAGATTTTACCTTAAACTGATGTCACTTTTGTAAAGAAAAAGAAGCATGCACAGGAACCAAACCCAGCCCGCTCAGTTTTCCTCCTTCCTTCCCTCACCTTTGCTCGCTAATTTAGAGGGTACGAGGAGGAATGGAAATCCTGTCACCAAGCACCCTGCAGAAGCTGGGGGCATTGTGCCCAGAAAAGTGAAAACTCAAGGAAGTCACAAGGGTCTTCTCTAGTAGGGAGTAGAGGAAAACCTATCGGCTTCATCATGGGGATGAACTTGAGCTCAAATCACCGCTCTACTATTAACCGTGGACTTACCAAATCATATTAGCTCCTATGAGAAGTTTTCTTATTTGGAAAATGGGAACAATGTACTTTACTTAGCAGAGCTGTGAGGTAACAAATGGTAGTACCTGGCACAGTACCGGCTATGGAATATATGCCCAAGACATACCACCTGTAACTGTCATTGTGGTTGTTTATGTTGGTGCTTATAAGTGGAAGAGTAGATTTGTTTGGAATGACTCCGCAAACACAAGTGAGCCAAGGAGTAGAAATTGTCAAATGGTAGCTTCTGGCAAATCCCTAGAATGAATCTACTGTGGGTCATTTAGCTTGTGAAGAGGTGAGTTTCCACCACCAGGGGTATAAAAGAAAAGGCTGAAAGATGCGTCGCCACAATGCTAAAAGGGAATATGTTCATTGAGTAGGAGTTAGAGAAGAGCACTCTGAATAGGTCATTGCACCCTGCAGTTTGGAGATGCTTTGTGCCTCAAGAAATCCATCTGCATGCTGTTCTTCCAGCATACACTATAGCAAGCCCTCCTAGAGATGAGCTTCTATTTCAAACACTTGAGGGGATTAGAAGCGCTACAGATGCTTGCGTAAGAGAGAGTGCTGAGCCTGATACCTTGTTCTCTGCAAGCGCTTGCTTCGCCCATCTCTTCAGGACTCTGGGTGAGCAGACCGGTCCTAATCCCCTTCTCCCATCTCCATGTGCAGTGCTGTGCTCTCTTCCTACTTCCTGGGAGAGAGTCTGAATCTGCTGGGGAAGCTGGGCTGCGCAATCTGCATGGCTGGCAGCACAGTCATGGTGATACATGCCCCTGCAGAGGAGAACGTCACTACTGTCACTGACATGGCTTCCAAGATGAAAGACACAGGTAGGCTTCAAGCACCAGGGGGAGCAGGGAACAAGGGCCGGACACCCAGGAGTCTGAGTTCTGACTATGTAACCTACAGTACTATGTACACTTTGTATACATAGGACTAAAACTTCCTTAGGGTATATAATATACAATAATAAATATGTATAGTACTAAAACTTTTTTTTAAAATTTCATTATAATGTTAAAAAATTCAAGGGCAAAGGCTCTGTGTGTAGCTGAGTTATTAGCATGCCTGCCTGGACCCCAAAACACGGGTACAATCTCCCAACACCACATAAGCCAGGTGGGTGGTGCATACCTGCAATCCCAGCACTTGGAAGACTGAGAGGATTGTCATGGGTTTGAGGCCAGCCTGGGCTACATAGTGAGTTCAGGATCAGCCTGGACTACAGAGCGAGACCCTGTCTCAAAATTAAAAAAATAAATCAAGGGAAAAAAATTGGCAGGCCTCAGGTTGACACACAAGTGAGAAGCATTATCTTTATGTGCATTGTCTCACTGACTTCAAAAACAGCCCAAGAGGAAGATCCTATTGTTGGTCCTCTTTTACGAGTGAAGAAATTGAGGTCTTGGGCTTTAATAACTTATGCAAGTTATTAAAAAGCGTGAAGCTGGGACTACAACCTATGTGTCTGGCTCTAGAACTACTTGCCCTATGGTGGGTCCGGGACTCTACCTGCTGACTGCAGCCTTCACAGCTGAGGTAATCTAAGTCTCTCCCTTCACACAGGGTTCGTTGTCTACACTGTGCTTATGTTGGTGTCCTGCCTCGTCCTCATCTTCATCATTGCCCCCCGTTACGGGCAAAGGAATATCCTCATCTACATCATCATCTGCTCTGTGATTGGCTCCTTCTCTGTCATTGCTGCCAAGGGTTTGGGCATCACCATTAAGAACTTCTTCCAGGGGTTGCCAGTCGTGCGGCACCCCCTCCCCTACATCCTGTCCATCATCTTGACACTTTCCCTCAGCACTCAGGTCAACTTCCTCAACAGAGCACTGGACATCTTTAATACATCCCTGGTGTTCCCCATCTACTACGTGTTCTTCACCACAGTGGTCGTCACCTCCTCAGTCATCCTCTTCAAGGAGTGGTACAGCATGACAGCTGTGGACATTGTGGGCACCCTCTCTGGCTTTGTCACCACTGCCTTGGGTGTGTTCATGCTTCATGCTTTCAAAGACTTGGATATTGGCAGGACCACCATTCCCCAGGTGCACAAAACCTCAACCCCACCTCCCACCCCAGAGCCCACTGTCATCAGACTGGAAGACAAGAATGTCCTGGTGGACAGTATAGAACTTGCCAACACCCCATCTCCAAAAGAGAAGCCCAAAGTATTTATAATCCATTCATAAAGTGTGGAATACACTTGGTGGAGGATGGGCCTGGCGGTACAGCCTCACCGGTGCCATTTAAAAACTATCTGGCTGGTTCTAGCTCAACTGTTGCCAATGGGCTGTCTTTTCTTAAGATGTTGATTTATACCTCATCGCTGCTTCAAGGAGGAAAAAAGTCCCTACCCAATGAGGTGTGGTGGCAGAACTTCTGGGAACAGTCTCAATACCTGAATATCTTAGTTTACACTGGATCCAGCATGTCCCCTGGGCCTCCCTTCCTACTGGTTTTCTTGTGCCATCTCTATGTTGGAAAGAGGGTAGAATCTGACTTGTTGAATGCAGCACAGTTCGAGAGCTCCCCTGATATTATTGGGAAGTCCTTTATACCAATTCCCCTCCTGAGAGTGAATCTCCACTCCTCGGCCCAAGAATGAAGCTGCTTCCGGAGGCCCAGAGCAATTTGTCATGCTCCCCACCCACAGCTGACAGGTACCCAGCCAATGTACAATATCTGTTGCTCTTGCCACTTCCTCTTGGGAGATAGAAAAAAGATCCCAGCTGACCTTCTTACTGTGAAAGCCACCTGATGCCTCAGGGAAAAGTTTCAGCCAGCCTATTTCCTCAAGCACTTTAGCCTGGTGATCAGCATCCTGCTGTCCACTGCCACACTGCACTGCCACCTTTTCCCTCTCATCCCAGGGAACCTGTCACTGAGGCATGCTGGCTCCAACCCCAGAACTCCACACCACCATAAATGCCTCCCAGCCAGCCTCTGCTGGCCAAACTCAACATTTCACTTTGCCTTACGCTGGAAACAGAACAGCGATTACACAGCTTTTACCAGTGGCCTGGCTGTGGAGCAGGAATCTGGCATAATGTATTTTCCTTGCCTTCGAGGGAACGACCATAATATGTTTTGGGGAGATGGGGAGCAAAGTGTGAGGTACAAAGTCAGAATCTGATAAAAAGCAGTCACAATCTTTCTGGATTTCAGGGGCTAGATTTGGGTGTCTTCTCATGCCTGACCAGGATCCCAGGCAACAAGGAGCTCTGGGCTAATTTCTCAGTTTCAGCCTTAGAGGCCTGGCCAGTGGGATCAGCTGTGAATCTCAGTAATGAAGTGGGGCACAGGCTTGGCATGGCATGCATGCTGGCGGTCAACCAGATTGCCAATGAGCCCCTGAGTCCACTGATGAGCTGCCCACATGGAAGTGGCATCCCATGGCTAACGCAGAACCACTTACTGTGGGGACTGCCTTTGCCTCTCCCAGCTGGCCAGAGGCATCCATAGAACAAGAGCAGCTGGAGGGATATAACTGAGATCTCTTCCCTCCCCTCCTCTTCTAGCTTCAAGAGCAGAGATGGGAGCAGGGCACACAGTTCACTAGAGAGCGAAGTTAGGGAGGGACTGGGTCTTTAGCCCCCAAGCTGGTACAGGCCCTCCCCCCACCCCCATGGTGTGAGTTCCCTGCCTACGTGCTGGGTTCATTTCTTGTGCCCTCAGCATGGCCAAGCTGCAGCCATTCTCTTGCTGAACTTGGAGCCCTGGAGGCTCAGATGGCCCACACTCTAGCTCCCTTCACCTCCAGCTTCAAATCTCAGTCTGTAATGAGTGTGGATTTCTCTCTCTGTGACTGACATCAGTGAAAAGCAGTGGATCTAGAAAATGGCAGTAAAACTGAAGGCCCTGAGAATGTGAACTGCAGGGTTAACAATTTGAACTTCAGAGTGTGTTTACTTGACATGTGTCTTGGCTGCCCTTGAACATGGAACAATTAAACTGGCTCCTCTGGTGCTAGGAGACCAATCTGTAGTCTATGGAGGAGCAGGGCTGTCCTCTGTGGTCGTTCAGTCACCCCCTTACTTCTGTGAGCAAGGCTGCTTTTCGATTAGAGCCCACTGAAGATGCTCAACCCCATCCCTACTAAATGCCAAGCCTGAGCAGGCACAGTAGGTATTCCACGTGGATTGACTCTTTAACTCTCCATAAATTCTCAGGATATATATATCCCTAATGTATAGATAAAGAAAGGACTCAGAAAGGTTAAATAATTGAACAAGGTCACACAGCCAGGGAAACACAAAGCTGACATTTGATCCCAAACCCAGTGTTAACCACAAGGCACGTCCTTCCTCAAATAACTAACCTTATCCCCTACTGCACAATCTGATGCCACTTAATTTCTCTGTCATCTGTGTTATCTCTCCATCTGGATAAACTCCATGAGAACTGGTGTTGATTTACTGCTTACCCTCACTGCCTACTATACAATTGGCATTCAAAAATGATATTTAGTGAAGGAACAATTTCATTCTAAACAATCCTACCTTGCCCACTCATTTGGGGACCAGTGTTTTTTTTATTATTATTATTATTTTTTACAAAATCTTTCCCCCAGTCCTGAGTATTGAACCCAGGGTCTTGCACTGAGCGACATCCCTGACCCCCTCTTTTTTTCGAGACAGACTCACTGAGGCACTGAGGTTGAGCTTGAACTTGCTCCCCTCCTGGCTCGGCCGTCCAGAATGCTGGAGTTACAGGTATATGCTGCCACACTTGGGGCTTGAAGACTAGCTTGTAGTCTACAGCTCATCGTAACAGGACTCGGTATGTTAAGCAGAGTAACTAAAAATCTGATGTAGTGAGCAAGCAGTTCCTGAGCACATGGCCTGTGCCGGGCACTGTTGGGCTTCTACCACAGTCCCCTCCCCCAGCGACTACAGCACTTGTGAGTAGCTATTTGTGTTAGCCAGCTTTCTATCACAATAACAGATATCTGAGACAATCAATATATAAAAATACTTACCACAGCTCCGAGGGTACTGGTTGATGCTTTGGGCCTGACACAAGGCGGCCTAATAATGGTGGGAGAAGTGGAGAAGAGCAAAGTTACTCATCTTATGGCTGGGAAACAAGAACAAAGAGGCCGGGTCCCCAATTCCTCCCCCTCCCCACCCCAAGGCATGCCCTCTATGACATTCCCTAGGTGTCTCTTCAGCGTTTCTGTCCGCCCAGTAGCATCTCACTGGGGAATAAGTCTCTAACACACTGGCCTATGGACAACGCTAAGAACCAAACTATAGCAATTATCACTCCAATTTTTACATGACAAGAGACAGAATTCAGTGACTTATCTAGGCTCATATCTTTTATAAGTGGCAGAGACAGGACTGGAACCCAGGTCTGTGGCTTTCTGTATTGATACTGACCAACAGGTGTCCATCAAACCAGTGAATGGAGTAGACTATCCACTCTGTTAAGCAGTGAGGCAGAGGTGTTTGTGAGGAGACTAATTTCACGAGCGGATGTGTTAGTGGTGACAGCATTTGTGTTTAGATGCCTTTATGCCCTTAGGCAACTTTGTGAGTCTAGGAAGTACGAGGTATCAAGGACTCTGCCAAGATTTCCACGAAGATTAAATGACATCATCTACATCCAGAAAAGCAGCGCTACATGCCTCCCTCATGCTTGTTAGGTCTTCAGGAAATGTGGCCTCCTCTATCTCCATCTCTTTCAGAGCACCACAAAGTGAGATAGGCACTCAATCAGAATGAGGATGGACCTGTCGGCGAACCAGGAAGCACTAACAGATAGGAGCTGTATTGTCACACAGGGCTCTGGAACCAGCCACGACATCCAGTCTGGACTTACCTGCACTTGCCACCCAGCCCTAGAGATCCTGGGCAAGTCTCTCTCTTCTTCAGAGTTATCCTTAACAACGAGACGAGGCACAAGCAGAGGGTCTCCACTGTCTCCTAAATGTAGTAGCAGAGGAAGAGAAGAAGCAGAACAGAGTGCCAACACCATACAGGCTTCTAATAATCCAAGACCCAATTAAATAGCCCAATGTCAGGTGCAAAGACAAACACCTCCCTCTACTGGCCACAGGGAAACCCAGGGCTTGCTGTGGTTCAACACTGGTGATAATGGTTGTGTAGGCTGGACTTTCTAAGAAGTGGGGTCTTTTTAAGGAGTTCACATGTCATGGATCCTAAATGGCCTCAACAGTGAGACATTAGAATAAGCACACAGAGAAAAGTCGCCAAGCCAAATAACATTTCAAATGACAATTCATTTTAATTAAATACAAACAAGGAAAAAAAAAGGCACCATGGCCCATTCAAGTATTTTGCATAGATGTACAAATATTGTAAACAATAAGGGGAGACGAGAGAAGAGGATCTCTGTTCTGTGAATGATCTCCCAAAGAAAAAGAAAATTCACAGTGCCCTGAATCCTAGACACATACGTACACAGTGGGCAGTGCAAGAGAACACTCAGGGTGGCTGTGGGGGCAATGGAGGGGTCTGCGGAACCTCTTCTTGGTGGCCTCCCTAGGGACAGGCACCCTTCCAGGCTTGCCTGGGTGTCCAGCAGAGGTGCTGTATGTGCATTTAGTACACTGTGGGCTTTAGAACTGGTCCCCAATTTTTAAAAGGCAAGTTTTTCATATCCTCTAGGTAGGTCACACCTAATGGAGACTATATTTTAAAAAGACTATTGCAAGTAGCAAGAGAAGGGGATGCCTGCAACGCAGAAAGCCTCAGATGGTAAACTCTGCAAGAGCTTTTGCCTCAGAGCTGGGCTGGAAGGGGCTTCTCATTTATAGGTAAAGTCAACAGGCTAAAAGGAATCTAAAGCAAGCACGTAGTTGCAATACAAAAACTGGAGCCCAGGCTGAATCTCCCAGACAGGCTCTACGTTCCTGAGGTTTACATTTCAGAGATGGCTCCATGGCCCTTAAGAAAAACATTCCAGGGTATAAAACTGCCAGGAAGAAAAACTTAAGCTTCTAAAGATTTACATCTTTCTCTATCTGAACTACTTGTTAACAGTCCAAACTTGGGCTGGGGGTGTAGCACAGGATAACAGTGCTTGCCTAGCAAGGTAAAGAACTGGGCTCTATTCCCCAGTGCCACATAATCTGGGTGTAGTGGCACAGGCCTGTAGTCTCAGGACTCAGGAGACCGAGGCAGGGAAGGTTACCTTGAGTTCAAGGCCAGTCTCGACTACTCAGTGAGTTCATGACCAACCTGGACTATAGAGCAAGATGCTGTCTCAAACAAACAAGAGTCCAAACTTGACTTTTGCTTCTTTTTACCCACCAGACCACAGACTTGGGGACCCATTATCAGTCTAAGGAAGTATACCTCCTTAACAAACGGCCCCTTCCCAAAGAAGCCCAGCAGAGAGATATGCCCTGACCGTGACTCTTTCCTTCTAATATAAGAAAAGGCCTTTCTTTCTGGACTTTGGGATGCTCACAGATTTGATGATGGTGGCTCCGAGGACGCTTCCTATTGCAATAGTCCCCATCCTATGGCAGTATTCTCATTTTGCTCCTTGCAACAATACACTGGAATAAAGTCCCTTCTTTCCTAAGCCCAGACGTATCTACACTTGACACTTTGCCACAGCAGCGCCGGCAGAGGAAGGAAGAGGGGACGCACAACGGGTGGGGTGCTTTTTCTCCCCAGCAGCCTCCCTGGCACTCAGGAACAAGATTCCTTCGCGTCCTGAACAGAGCCAGGTATGAAGTGATAATCGGAACCAACTGCCACAAGTTGCCATCGAGATCAAGAAATCCCGTCTTCTAGTTCACAGTACAACTGTAATGGATACAGGTGGTAGTGAAGTTATGGGAATACCACCAAAGAGAACAGCAGTACGTTCACTTCCTGGCACAGCTCCAGGCAGAGGATTTCAGGTTCCCGAGGCTCCTGCAGTCACTGTGGCTACGGTATTGTCACTTCAGGGCTACCTGGGTCTGATGTGAGAAAGGCTGCACAAGCCACAGAACTTCTGGGAGGTGCAGGGCTGGGTTTACAGGCAGTTTGTTGAGTGGGTAGCGAGAGGATGTACCGCCTTTCTGGGAACCCAGTTTTAAGACATGGGGCATTTGGTATAGAGCATGTTTACATGGAAGTTGCTTCCTGACTGAATCATGCATCAGAAAAGGTGGGGAATGGACCTAGGAGCAAGGAGTCAGGAAACAGGCACCCTGACGGAAGACGACACACTGCTCTGAGCTCTTTCCAACCCGACCCCATGTCTGTCTCCTGGCACGTGTAGCATGAAGCAGACTCGTCTACAAACCCAACAACGTTAGCTCAGCACATCCAGTGCGCGGAGAACAAGTGGAAAGCCCGGGGGTAAGGAGCGGGCAGTGGAAAGCACAGCTCCTCCCTGCTTTGAGGTTTATAGGAAAAAACAAACACTGGCTCCTTGCAGGAGGTGAGGAGACCCTGGAAGATCTTCAAAGGAGTATCTTGGCATGGCAGTGCAACCTGCAACCCCAGCACTCAGGAGGCTGAGGCAGGAGGATTGCCATGAATGTGAGGCTAACCTGGACTTCGTAGTGAGTTCAGAACCAGCCTAAACTGCAGAGTGAGACCCTGTCTCAAAAAACCCCCAAAACTCTTCAAAGGAGTGAGTGGGATGTTAGCTCCCTTCTGGAGAGCTACCCAGCACCTTCTGGGGGTGGGAGATGGCTTCTCTGAGACCATCCCAAGCCACTTTGTAAAGATCATCCCATCTAACACAGCACCACCCAGACAAGGCACAAGTGAAGCCTAGTTCCCTGTCTGCCCAGAACTCTGTGAGGGTTGAGAGAGAGAGAGAGAGAGAGAGAGAGAGAGAGAGAGAGAGAGAGAGAGAGAGAGAGAGCGCTAAAGAACATGAATGAGAGAAAGCCTGGTGGGAGAATGGTGGAGCCCCAGCTCAGTCTGGTCCACCACGGCAGTGGATGGCTGCCATCACCAGGGGCCTCTGACAGCTCCCCTGGTTAGAAACAGCTGTTTTCTGCTTAGTGGACAATAGTTCTAGATCAAGCCAGTAAGCAGACAGGGCACAGTGTGGCTCCCTTTGTGTGTACTCTCTAGCAGCTGAGCTTCCTGGAAAGTCTTCTCCCTTCACCACACAGGATGCCATCCCTAGGGGACCTCACTTAGATACAGGTCAGGGAGTAGAGAGGATGTTCCTTGTAGTACTGAGGTCAAAAAACACAATAAAAAATAAAGCTGTGACCTGTAAGGCCATGCCCCACGTCCACTCTGGTCACCCCGTTTGGGATGTAGTGCAGGATTTTGAGTGGCCACCCTATGAGGCAAGATGCTGACCACTAGGTCACAAGCACCTGGTCCCTACAAAATCAGGACTGCTGAGGGTCTATGCACCAAAGCACCATGAGTTACAGTGGGTCAGAGGGGGCAGAGAAGGGAGAAGCACGGAACACTGGGCAAGAAAGAACACAAAGGGCAAACCAAGAGCTAGAGTCGCAACCTTTGGCATAATGGCTCAGAGGAGGCCAGGGCCTGGTGCCCCCCTGCTGTCTACACTGCCTTCAAATAGTACCTGTCTGAGTCAAAGTGACCCGTGTGAATAGGAAATGGGAAGGAGTGGGAATGAGGGGAGGTGGGAAGGGGGCTTGGCTTGTCACATGCAGCAATATGGCCAGGAGTCGTCACCTCAACCAAGCCCAGGGCAGGGCCAGAGCAAAGGGCGGCTAGACCCTTTCTTAGCTAACAGCTAAAAGGGAAGGGAGAGGGCCCAGCCTCCATTTGGCCTGGGACCTCCAAAGGAGAGAGCAACAGCTCAAAGACGTACGTCTACCAGAGGACCTGCATGGACAGCTCCTCCAAACTGAGCCTCGGGGGGCTGAGCAGGGCTTCTCCCCCTTGGCTCACCAGCTGTGACAGCCTTCGCCACTTCTACTGGACCTCTGGGCTGAGAGGATGGGAGAAGCAGCGGCCACCCAGCCTCCTCAGTGTGCTCGCTCCCTACTGGGGCCATGCATTGCACAGACCAATGCTTAGAAACCATTGCATGGTAGTCCTGCTGGCCTCTGAGGGCGGCAAGCACGCAGGGAGTCGAGAAGGGAATTCTGGAGATGTGGTGACACTGGTGGAAGGGCAAAAGGAGCTTCGAGATGGCCAAACACGTTTCTTCTGTTCCTCACAGTCACGGATCCTCTGTGGTGTCCAAAGTCCTTGAGGACAGCAAGAAACCTCCAGCTGGGTCTAGATGTTGGAGTTAGCCATCCCCATGGCTCTCTGCGATCTGTATTCAGGAAACTGGAAGAAAAGAAAGGGGTCAGCTCCTCACCCTCAGCTAGAGTATCACCCTCCTCCCCTGCCGCCCAACGCTGCACGGAGTCAAGGGATCTGTGCCTGTCAGTGAGCTCGCACAGCATCCCTTTTGGCCTCCACTCCGAGGGGGTGGGGGGGCCGCAGAACGTGGCAGGCACAGAGGTGGGTGGCGAGCGGGGCCAGCAGCGCATCCTGATTACGGGCCATCTTGTTTCCATCCATGAACTGCCTGATGGTCATAGCAACCATAAGAGGCTGCCTACTGCTGTTTCTTATGCTTTTTGCAAACAAGGAAATGGAGATGCAAGAGAAGGGCTTGTTCAAGTCACTCAGCTGGCTGGATATGAATGGGCTTCAAGCCACCACAGCTCAGGTGTCCATCACTAATTAAAGGGGCTGTCAAACAAATACCAAAAAAGGCTAAACTTTTGATTGTAGCTTTAATTCCAGGAGATTAGCGCTGGCTGGAAACATAAGCTGGTTTGTTTTCTCAACCACACACTTGCTCCTTGGTGCCCTCTGGTCCTTTCACTCACCTTTGGCACAGATGTTATGAGAGGCTGCTGCGGGTCTGGCCTGGGGAGGATTCTGCGGCCGGGCACAGGGTTTGCTGGAAGTGCCTTCTGGGGTGGCCGAGGCCTGGAGAGATCCTGTGGGGAAAACACAAAGTCTTACTTAAGGTCAGAGGGGCCTGTTCAAAATGAAACATTTCTGATACCTTATGGGTCAAAATCACATGAAAGAAAGATACCAGGTGCGTTCAACCTACAGCCTGCTATTCGTTGATCTTTGTTTTTTTGAGTGAACTGTCTTAGGCCACAGATAAAATATATAACACAGTTAATACACCAGACAGAAATACTAAAACTTCCCTTTCAAAAATTTTCATTGTAACATTGAAAGGGGGATGGTGGTGGGGGGGGGGGCGTAAAAAATGGTGGGCCACAAGTTGGACATGTCCTAGCTGTATGGTCGCATTTATAAAGGAATTTTGTCTATGAGTATGTTTACATGCTGAGTTAAAAAAATATACAGAGCCCAAATAGGCTATGTCTTCTAAAATTGTATATGATCGTTTTCCGATCTGAAAACTGTACCTCCTATTGCCCCAGAGAACTATTTGCACAGGTACCCAAAAATGAAGTTGCGAGGATGAACCTTAATGCATTGTTTGTGCATGCAAAGAAACTATAAATAACCAACATTTCTACTGATAGAGAGATAGCTAAAATCATAAAGTGATATATGATGCTGCACTTAGAAGGAATGAAGTAGAATGAGAGCTGATGGGCGAGATGTTTAGGGGTCACCACTAAGTGAGAAAAGCTCAAGTTCAAAGTGTGGGGAATAATTAATAAAAAACAGGTTGTCATGTCCCCATTCAGTGTAGAGGAGAGAACAGAGAATAGTTGGAAAGGACATGAATGTCACACTGGGATGGGTGTCAAGGGGACAGGAGTGGCTCAAGTGAATGCTCAGAAAAATTCTTAGACAAGATCATGAGTGTACTTTTTGAAAAAATACAATTAAAAGAGAATAAATCAGATTCTTTTCACATGGGTTGTATAAAGGGATGTAACAAGGGAGTGAAAGGTGTAAAGGGATTCTTCTTTTGAAAATACTATCTTTATGGTTTTGTTAACTTCTCAACAAGGCTTTGCTCTGACTACCACACTTAAAAGTCAATACACCCTCCCTACTGCACTCGGAGCTCTCATCTTTTTATTCTCATATGTTTGTTCCTTCCTTCTTTGCTTAATGCTCACCCCTTTTGTGCACGTGCGTGCGTGCGTGTGGTGTATTCACTTATTAAACTAGGTTTTACTCCCAACTTCTCCGGTACCATACCCCTGGGAATGGAGCACTGGCGAGGCCTTGACCTAGTACTTCTCCAGTTTGCGGAACAGCACCTGGTGTCCAGGAAGCACTAAACACATATAGGTGGATAATGAACTACTCCCATCTCTTGAAATAAACATACATTTCTTCTGTGGTTGAAAAAGAATTAAGTGGTAGTTCTAGCCCGAGGATATAGCCCAGTGGCAGAATGCTTGGCTAGTATGCACCGAACCCTGGGTTCCATTTCTAGCGTGAGGGTGGTAGAGACTGAGGTGACCAGGGTGAGTTGGGTGGAGAGTCAGACCGATGAGTGTGAAAACAGCAAAGGGCATCCATGCAAAGAGGGCAGAGTAAGGCAGAGAGCAAGGTTTTCTGTATGAAACTGTGTCAGAAAACTAAGAGCAGAAACTAAAGCTCTGAGAACAGAAGAGCAGCATATTCATGTGACCAAAAGGTCATGTTGTTACTACTCCATCATGAAAGGGTGTGATCCCCAACCGTCACCCACCCAGGACATGTGCAAATCTGCAGTAACTGCCCAGAGGCCAGAATACACACCTTTCAGAAAAAGTGATAGCTAGGTACAGATGTCAGGTTGCAAAAGAGCCACTTGGGAGTTGTTATCTGAGCAGGGCTGGGGCCTGCTAGGGCTGTGATCTGCTGCTGGCTACCTGATATGACCCCAGCTGAGCTCTACAAGGGACCACACAGCACTGTTTCCTAGAAGGAAAACGGAGTTTCTGCCCTATTCTGGCCCAAGGTCCCCTTCCTTGAGGGTGGCACTTCCACTAACCAGGCTGAACAGTCAGACCCCAAGTGTCCTTCCTTGCCAACCCCTGACTCTCAGCAGTAGCCATTTCTCTTCCACACATTTCTCATCAGCAGCATGTCAGCTGTCACCCTTGCCCACTCCTGGTCCCCAGCTACTACCATCTTTGTTCAGGACAATGATTAAACCTTCTAATCAGTGTGTCCTTTCACCATCAGTATGTGATAGTATTTACAGAGTGGTCCTTCCATTTTCTAAAACTATTTTTAATTAAAATATAATACATGCATAAATAGATAAGCAATATAAATGTGCCTTGAGACAAATTATTACCATGTGAACCCATGTATGTAATCCCACTGATGTCAAAAATTAGAAGATTAGCTTCCTAGGTACTAAACCTTCCTCCTGCCTCAAGGAAGCCCAAAGAGTAAATAATCCTTGTCACTATTAAATTTCCATGCCATTGGACCTACCGTTGTTTTCTTCCTATGGAAAGCAGACAAAATTCTTGACCAAGGCTATGTGGCCTGGACACAGGCAGCCCTTCTCCATTCTGTCCTTACCTCCTAGTTCCCAGGCATATAGACCTTCACATGCCTCCAACCTGTGAGACTCTCTCTCATCAAAGAGCCCTATTACGAGAGGTCCTGCAAGAAAGCTCTTTCTTCCCCGCCCCTCAAAACCTAGATAACTCTTGTTCTTTCTGAGGTCTCAGCTCAAGTGCCAACTCCTCAGAGAAGCCTTCCCTGTTACACTGTCTGAAATCCCTGCATCACAGCACTTATCCCTGTTGTAATCACAGGGATGCCAGTCCCTTTTCCAGCCGAATGTGAGCCTGCTCTGCTCTTGGGCACCAGGAGGAAGCACGTGCACATTGGTGGTAACGCCAGAAGAGCGGCTGGAGTTTTGGCCACCACTTCCACTGTGTAGCACATGCTAAGTAAGATTCGGGCAGACAGGAGATGGTGACCCCAGCAGAGGGGGCATCTCGCTTGCTGGGTGAGACCCAGGGTTCAGACCTGAGTGCTCCACCCATGCACAGTGCCATCTTAGGTGAGTTCCCTAACCTTATGAGACTTGGTAACCTTGGTGAGAAATGAGAATAAATATAACCCAGTGCTCTCTCACCACCCTCCCTACCTTGGCCAGAAGCCTCCTGTCAGCAGCAACCTCTGCTGCCTGTCTCTGGAGAAGTCCTGTCTGGGGCCCCGGCCCCAGGACCAGGAGAAGCTACGCTTGGGATCTTTGTGTCGGGGCACCTGACAATGGCTGGGCAGCCTCCTGCCAATGGCCAAAGAGACCAAGAATGGGAGCCATTTCTCCCACCCAGCTTGATCCCTATCGTCCTTGATACCCTTGTCTGAGTGCTCAACACCCTGGGGTAATGTGGGGTGAATAACTCTTCAAGATGGGTCTGCAGGAACCGTGGCCCGAATGCATGGCCACCTCCTTCCTCTTCTCGCGTCTCTGTTCTCTATTTACTTCCTTGTCTCCATATTAATGCCCCCTTTTCCTTTTCTCTCCTCTTTCTCTGTCATGGGCTAAGCTGTGCCCACTCCATCCAAAAACATTTTTATGAACCCCTAGTTCCAGCACCTCAGAGTGTGACAACACTTACAGATGAAAGTCCTTAAACAGGGAATTAAGCTGAACGGAGGCCACAGGGTGGGCCTTAATCCAACCTGGCATCCTGATAGGGCTACAGCTAAAACACAGTCAGTTTCAGAAGGCAGTACTCCTGGCCACCACTCCAGAAATACCTGTTTATGCTAGGGAACTTCTACTAAGTGATATGACTCGAGTTCACAGGACAGGTAAACAGGCCCCAGGGTGGTGGCTCTGATTCCATAAACATCAGTGGTGGGGAAGAACTTAGACCCCATTCTCACCTCCCAGAGGGCTCTGCCCCTTGACCTGCCCCACCCCTGCCAGTTAGCAAAGCCTCACAGTACATCCCTTGGGAAGATTTGCGAACCAGTGGAACATGCCTGCTGGTCATTTCAAAGAAACAGGTACCATGACAAGACTAATACTAGGGCATCAAACTCAGACTTGGCGGGGGGGGGGGGGGGGGGGGGGGGGGGGGGTGGGCACAGTAGGTGAGTGCCACAGAAAGCCCTTGGAGAAGTGGTAACTATGAATGCACTTGACGGTGGACAGGAGCTGGCCAAGCAGTGGACAGAAGGAATTATCAGGCAGAGGAACATCTGCAAAAAGCAGATGGAAGGACAGCACAAGGAACTGAAAGAAATTAATCTGAGGTGGAAGGGGGGAAGTTCATTGCCATAAAGTCTGCCAAGCAGGGAGGAAATGCCTGTCTGGGGAATGTATTTCCTTATACTCACTGACCTATCCTTCTGTAAGATCCCTGGTTTCCTTGGGTTACAGAAAAGGCAGTCAAGTCCAAAACTCCCATCTTCCTAGCTCCAATATTACCCACGGCAGGTGGCCGTCTATGTGCAGCGTCCCCGGCCTAGGGTTGCTGAGAATCTACTTACCTTGGAGAGGATGCAGTTTGGTGCTGGGGGCACAGGTCGGCTTGGGGGAGGCCTCCTAGATGATTCCTTTCTCTCTACTTGAGACCCGGTCCCTGGGGAATTTCTGTCAACCCTGCTTAGATGTGCTGGCAGAGGCACAGGTGGAGACATGCCATGAAGATAGTTTGGAGGAGGTCGGGGTGGAGGTTGGGTGGGTTTCCTGAGAGTTTCAGGGGTATTGATCACCTGTGTACAGAAAACAAGAAATCCTCCATATAAGGAATCCTAAATGCACTTAAAAAGTCAGAGGTACCCTCTGTGTCTCATCAAGGTGACCAAAAGGTAGGACAGGCATGCTGACCTATTTAACCCCCAAGGATCCCAGAGGCCAGGTGCAGCCTTTAAAGTCATCAAGTGATGTCAGAACTAAATGGTCTTTCAAGCCAATAAATGGCTATTACAAAACTCATGACTCTTGGGAAAACCCAGCAGGGTTTAAAGGACAAGTCACAAAGTTCACAGAGGCAAGGCTCTTACCTTCCGCTTGCCCTGGGGTGTCTGCAACCGGAATGTTGGGTTGGCATGGCCAGTTCCACTGTTCTGAGACACCCTGAAGGGACAACTGGAGATAAGCAGCAGGGAAGGGGGAGAGGGAGATGTTCAGGAAGGCATAGTGACTGAATTCCTGACCCAAGCGTGGCTGGCCAGTCACTACACCTGCCCAGGTATACCTGGGAGGAAGGAAAAGGCCCTCGCAAATGCCATCTTCCTAGGTAACAACAAGAGTTAGCCTTACAGTTTTCTCAATGCCCTCTCTTCACCCTTTGAAAAATTTTTGCCCCTAAGCACAAAAAACGGTATCACCATCTACCAATCCTCCTCAGGATTAAATCCAGACAAAAACTGGCATTTAAATTCCCTCCAACTGAAGGGAGGGACTAGGACTGTACTTCTTTAATATCTGAAAGAACCAATTCCTGCCTTTTATTTGGATTAGTCATTCCTTCTCAGTCACCTCCGTTTCCTGCTCATTCTTCTTCCAGAATTAGACCCACTACCACCAACACGCTCAGTAGGTACTGTCACAGAGCTTTATGATCCAGAAGTGGGCTCATCTTTCACCACACCTGTCATACCTGAACTGCTGCCTCAACTTCACAGGGAGGTCCGAGAATTTGAGCAGGCTCAGTCGGCTGTTCTGTCCACAGCGGTAGTACAAGATCCCAAGAACTGTGAGCAGGATGAGGGCTACAACCACGCCAGCTACCACGGGACCAGTGCCTTCCAGAAACAACCAAAGCAGAGGTTTAGAGGCTGTGCAAGCTACAGCAAATCAATACAATCCTGATTCTTTTTCAGACATCTGGTTCACATTAAGTTCGTATTATTTTGGCTCATATTATAATAAAAAGTACACATTTTAAACTATTGGGACACCACTAACATGAGCATAATGAGTCAGGTCAATTTGCTTTGTGCAAACCTTATAGTACAAAATCCCTGTAATGACTTTTGTTTAACTGAAGAGATTCTGTTTAGAAGGAAACAGTTTAGGTTCTATTATTTGCTACTAGTTTTCAGCATGAACTATGATTTTCCTCAACACAAAGCAATGAACATAAAACTCAGAGATGAACATATTTTAGACTAGAATTCCAACCAGGTGGTAATGCATGCCTATAATCCCAGCATTCTGGAAAGCTGAGGAAGGAGGATCATGAGGTCAAGCCCAACCTGGGCAACTTCCCAACTTAAGACTATGTTGCAAGAAAGAAAGAAAGAAAGAAAGAAAGAAAGAAAGAAATAAAGAAAGAAAGAAGACAAATGAGGAATGCAGCTCACTTTAAAGCCCTGGGTTAAGTCTTCAGTACCATAAAAGAAGTGTTGACCTACAATTTTATATCTAGTCAAAGCTGCCTCAATATTCTTGTACATTATAAATTTAAATGTACAAATACATGGCACCAAAGGACTATTTTTATCTGTTCTGTATGTCAGGATTTTTTCCTTGGAAGATTTTCTGTGCCTGCTTTCCCACTGTAGCCTTTGTTCACGCAAGCAAGCCTACCCTTCCGTAATGTGCCCCAAGTGCGTGGGGCCTACTCAGTGCCTCAAGCTCCAAAACAAATGTGAACAGTCAACAGCCCACAGTTCTCCCTAATCTCTCACTATAAGTAGATTACTTAGGACAGAAAAATTCAGTCCCCTATCAGCTCTCCACCTGGGCCTCTTTGGAACTACTTATCTACAAAATTAGGAGCATAAAGCAAGTCTAATGTAAAACACTTTGAAAAACGTCATCTGTCCTATGGTGTCTGCCCCCTCAGGAAGGCAAGCAGAAGCACCGGGGCACTCACTGTCAGAGGTCTCAGAGGTCATGGGCCCACTGTCAACACTGCCGCCCTGGCCAGAGGTGTTACAGAAGGGTGGGGCCCAGCCCGGGTCACAGTGGCAGTTCCTGTTGTTGTTGCAGACCTAGAAGGAGGACAGGCAGCGGCCTCAGCACACTGAGAGATCGGCTTTCCAAGGAGCCTCTCCCATGACATCAGCAAGAAGGACATACCCCGTTACCATGGCACTTCTTCTCACAGCCTTCAGTTTCAAAGAAGGAGGTGTCTATACACTGCCCCTCGAAACAGACCTGTAGTGGGCAAAGCGCACAGCCATCAGCACAGAAGGGACACTGAGTGGGAAACACGAGGCGGGGACTCTGCACTGAGAACACGTAGAAACCCAAAAGGCAGACCCCTTCAGTTGTTTAGCATAGTGGGAAATGGAGAGAGCCTACAACTTCTGCTATTTCCTTTGTGATTAGGAAAAAAACCCATATTATTAAAACATATTATAACATGAAATATTGTTATGTCACTATTATGTTGATTACGTGTTCATTACCCATCTATTACTGTGTACTATTGTGCTTAAAAATAATGGTGCTAAAGTGTACTCTGTGCTAGGAAATGTATCAATGCTTTTTTGTTACAATTTCATTGTCATGATTAAATATGAAATACACACCACTATTTCCCTAAGCTTCTCTGACACTTAGGCCATTTTTATTCATGTATCAACAAGTGGTATGGATAAAATAATAAAGAGGCCATTTAGGTGCTTCATAAAAATGATCTTGAAACTAGCCTATGGGTAAGTTTATCACTGTCACTATACAGATTTTTGTAAGGGAAGCCACTGAGGCTCAGAAATCGGAGGGGCTGAGGCTTCAGCCCAGGCATCTCCCTCTGGAGTTCACATTTCTCAATCCCTCGCTCTCCAGCATAGCTCCTGAGTGAGACTGGGAGGAAGAGGCTCACATGGTTACGGCTGCACTTGGTCCCTGTCATCACCAGGCCTGGATCCAGCATGTCGCCCTCCTCCTCAGGACTTCGGTAGACAAAGGCACCCCGGCACCGTACTGGCCTCCCATTGACCATGACGCTGGTGTCAATAGATACTGTGTTGGACTCCAGAGGCCGGCCCTCAGAACTCAGACACTGGATCTTCCCACACTTGGCATCGCTGGGTTCATGAGAGAGGGACAGGAGATGGAATCAGAGGCTGGGGAAGAGCTGAGGCACTGCCGCTTCAGTCTTTCAGGGCCAGCAGGCTTGGACCGGACAGCGAGCCACCATGAGGGAAGTCGCCTTGTGGGCTTACATTAAGGGGAGGGAACAGACTTTCTAAACCAGAGATCTGGTCTTAACTCCAAGGACACTTGCCTGGCCTGAGCAATCTGCCCCCTTACACTCCTTGCGCTACCATTCATCCAGGCACTCCAGCCAGATGCCTGGTGTCACCTGACTCCCCACTCTATCTTGCACCTTAGTCTGAGAGGCTCTCACGCCCTGTCAATCTACAGCCACGATTCATACTGCTGTGCTCTTTTTCACCTGAACTTCAGGAAACTGATTTCTCTGCCACTAGTTTTGCCTCACTGGAGCATAAGTGCTATCTATGTTTTTAAGCCTCAGTCTGAATTTCCGAAGCTGTGCATTTGAGCTTTTTCTTATTTAGCCCACTCAGCTACTCAAGCTCATTTCTTATAGCCCCTTCTCCTTTGCACCCCAGAAGTATACCTCAGCAGCATCAACTGCCATCAGCTCTTCCAACTGTTAGCTGTTCTCTAACGACCTCTCTGCCAGAAAACTATGTATACCAGCACCACTCCCGTCCTGTTCATCCAGACAATTACTCCACGCCTTGCATAGGCATAACCTCCTCAGCTGGTTCCAGGCTACTAAGATGGGTAAAGCAGCTGTCTCTACATTCTCACAATCATACTGTATTGTTAATTAAAAGTTTTGCATGCTCAGGGCAGTATCCTGGACATGGCAAACACTCAAATGATAGTGAGTAGGTGGATGGACAGATGGATAAATGGGTGGACACATGGATAGATAGATGCACAGGAGGGTGAGTGGATGCATGGATGATTAGTTAGGATGAATGAGTGAATAAACAAATGCCTCTTCAGGTATAGGCATGATTAATACTCTTCAAAAATGATCCAAAAGGGCCCATCTCTTGTCATACTATAAGATAATTCCCAAAGGAAGTTCAGCTTTCTAGGAAATGCTACTGTCATATCCTCCTTCTGACTTACTTGAAGCTGAATGCTGCGTCAGAAACAACAGGCTGAGAACAGACACAAACTCCAACTGATCTACCTAAAGGCCGGCTGTAGAGCCAATCATGCTGCTGAGCTTAGTGGCAGGGAGGAGGACAGAGCACGAATTGTCATTCCTTTTCTCATGGGGCCTGCCCTAAGGTCATCACCTCACGTTGCACTTCTTGTATTCACCATTCGTGTTTTTCCCACAGTTTCCATAGATGTCTCCTGCGACATTCACACGCTCAAAGCAGCGATCAGGGGCAGGCCGGGCTCCTGGGTGCACAAGAAACCACATGTGTCAGAACACCAGCCTATCAGAAGCCCCCCACGGCACTGCCGGCCATTAGCAAAATGATGAGGTTATAAACAATCTGGGAGAAGAGAACACTCAGCTTCTCTCTCCTGTGCACCTATTAGGGCACTCCAGACTCTCTCCCGCTCAAACCTAGGGTCTCATGCATCCTAGGAAGAGTCTTCCTCTGATGCTACTTTGTTGGCAGTACTAGGGATTGAACCCAGCATCTTGTGCATGCTAGGCAAGTGCTACACAACCGAGCTATAGCCCCAGCTCCAGAGATGGTATCTGGAGGTGTTTTGAAGCCAAGATGCTAAAGAGGTGGCCGTCAGGGGAGACTGACTTGGAAGTAGTGGGCGGAGGAGGACCACATTCCCCAGCAGAGCCCTTACCAGGGCCCCACAGCTGCTGGCACTGCTCCTGGTAGGTGAGGCACATGCCATTGTAGCAGTAGGCCTGTCCATCCTCACATGAAGTACCATCCATGCGGTAGAAGTTGGTGGGGCAATGAGGTGACTTGCCCGTGCAGAACTCTGGGAGGTCACACTGCTGTCCTTGTTTGCGACATATGGTGCCAGGAGCCAGCAGCTAAGTAGAGGAATGACAGGGAAAAACCAGTTTCCTCTCTATTCCCAACTGTGTCAGCCAAAGGCTCATACGCATCCTCGTGTGGAAAGGAACCGACCATCCTGCAACTCACAGCCCTTTCTGCATGACCTCGTTAGCTCTAGCCATCACCAGCCTTCTAATATGAACAGTGACCGAGGGGTTTCAAAGCATTTTCACAAATGTAACTCATTTCTTCTTTATAGGAGTCTTAAGAATAAGTAGGTAATAAATAATATGCAGCAGCTTACAGCTTACCATGTGCTTCAGTAATAAAGGCTGGCTTTGTGCAGTACCCACAGAAGTGCTGACCCCAAATATTACTTCACGTTTACATTTCACTTTTAATGTCCTATGTAATTATCCCTATTTTTGAGATGATGAAATCTGAGGCTTAAAAAAGTTAAAAATTAGGAAGTAATAAAAGAAACAGGGCCAGTGACCTCTCTCTCTCTCTCTCTCACACACACACACACACACACCCCATTCACATAACATCTTGGAATTTAAAAAGCAATTCAGCAATAATGTATCTCCATTATTGAGACAGGTCCTGGGCTGAACAGGTTGCATATACTTATCTCTTAGGCCCCTCACTATATCCATAAGAAAGATACCACTACTTGCCTTCTCTGCAGATCACAGAACCCGAACAACAGCACAGTTGGGCAAATGACAAACACTGAGTTTTCTCCTGCATCTTAATAACCTCTGTTGGTAGTCATGCTTACTAACACCCTTCCCAGTTTGCAGATAAAGAAGCTAGGCTCAGGTGATTTGTGCTCAGGCACCCAAAATCATATAGCTAGAGCTTGAAGTCAAGGACTCAGACACTAAGAAATGCTTCGTGAGGCTTAAAATGAAGCCTGCACCCCACCCTGCAGAGCTCTCTGGTCATGGCCAAAGGCAGGGAGACGGCCACTCACCTTGCACTGTCGACAGCAGGCACCATGAGCACACTCTGCCCCCTCCTTCAGGGTGCAGTTAGAGGCATTGCAGCAGGGGTTGTTGCATTCCTGGGGGGAGGATGGTGGGTGTGAGGTTTCAGAAGCCAGTCAGGCAGGGGGCAGCCCTTGCCACTGCCGCCACCACCCTGCACCCCCAGCCTGCCCCACATGCCCTTGGTCTTGCTCCCTAGAATTCTTTGCCAAAACATCACTTGCCAGCATTATTAGCAAGATTCATCATGGAGAACACACATATGCACCACTTTCAATGATAGCGCAGCTTAGACACACTTGCATTTTCAGTGTGGCTATTTTGCCAGGCATTTTCCTCTGTAATTCTTTAAGTGATTACACCTATCTTATAAAACCGTAGTATTCACATTGCTCCGAATACAACTCCCTCCTTGCTGAAGGCACTGGGATCATCTCTCTGAGCTCATGGCAGTGAGGGAGGGAGCATTTTACCTAGTTCTTTTATTCTGAAAAGTTACATGGTCATGTCAGAAAAAATTACACCATCGAGAAGGTTATAAACTCAAGTCATTTTTCCACATACACAGGCCTTCAGCTTCACCCCCACCATTTTTGTATTACTCATGTGTTCTTCCCCAATTTTTGTGCATATGTTAGCATACATATTTTCATCCTTCAAAAATAGAGATGAAACAGTCCAGTTCTGCTTTTTGCAAAACAACATGTTTCTGTTAAAAATGACAGAAGCACACTGTGTGCCTTCCACACTCACTCCTGAAGATCACAAGGAAGGACAGAGCTTGAAGACTCCCGCTTCTTCCTCCCAGCAGCCCCTCCCACCCACAACAGCTCTGCTCGCATGCTTTCAATCCTCTCTTCTCCAGGATAAAAACAGCATGAGCTCTTCAGCGTAAGTTCAGTGCAGCTGCAGGGCCAAAGAGGCCATGTGAGCTCCACGGGGGAAGAGAGCCACAGAATTATGGTTTCTGGCTAGACCACAGGCTTACAAGTACTCCACCCTGATCTTGAATACCAAAAGTGAAAACAAGAAGCTCAGAGAGGCCTCAAAGGAGTCCACCTGGAAGGCTTTACCGCCCCATCTTACACAGGGTGGGGCCTTGGCAGCCATGTGCAGGAAATGTCTGCGACCAAGGATTTTATCTACATGCTGTATTATAACCTTCAGCTTGAAAGTGAGTGAAAATTCTTCCCTCCTGCTGGCACCGGGCGACGCTTACCTCTTCCTCCCCACAGTCGCACTCTTCCCCATCTTCCAGGTACCCGTTTCCACACCTCCGGCCCCCATAGATCATCCTGGTGTCCGGCATATTGGAGAGACACATTCCTCCTCCTGACTGCAGATACCTGTCGAGCTCTTTCCTGTTACATCCATTGAACACTTTGGGAAAGGGGTGCCTGGCAAGGGACACAGGAGGAATGAGCAGGAAGTCGGCTACCCAGCAGCCAGAACAGCTGTCCTTTATGTTACGTGTGCGGCTGATCCTGCCTGGATCCTAACATTCCCACATGCATACATTCTTTCCTCTTATAATATGAATGAACTTGGAATCTTTTCACCCACACCAAGAAATATTAGCCATCTTGTGGGGCCAGGCTGCACAGGCCTATAATCCCAGCACTCTGGAAGGCTGAGGCAGGAGGATCACAAGTTTGAACCCAGCTTGGGCAACTTACCCACTTAGTGAGACTCTGTCTCAAAGTGAAAGCTAAAATATAAATGGGCTGGGGACACAGCTCATTGTCAAAGACCCGGGTCCAACTCCCTAGCGTCACAAAAGAAAATAAACTATACACAACACACACACGCACACATCATCTGATACCATTTTATTTTGTCTTACTCTGCAGGGTGTAGGTATTTGATAATCAGAACAGCAACTTCTACATTTTGTTTGAGGGAGCTGCAGTAAGTGAAAGCTCATGGATGTATTACAATAAGTCTGGAGCCTTCGAGCCAATCCAAGCTTTTCCCAAAGCCAATATCAGATGGATGTTCTTTTGTGACAGAGGACCAGGCCAACAAAGACCAAAGATCATGGGTTTAATTCCTTCATGAATCATTGATTTGATCTTTGTTGTGGAACACAAAGTACACTCTAATCTAGAACAGCCAACTCACAAATGCATGCATACCCTTTATCACAAGGGTATGACAATTTCTGGGCCCCCATGACTGGGAAAAAAAAAACCCCAAATTACAGTAATTCCCTCTGAAGTTTTCCTTTTCATTGTTTTTAGTTACCTATAATCAACACTAATCTGATAATATTAAATGGAAAATTCCAGAAATAATTCATAAGTTCTAAGTAACTTTTATTATTGTATATGGCTATAATTGTCCTATTTTATTATCATTTTTAATCTCTAACTGTGCTTACTTTACAAATTGGACTTTGTCATACAGGCATATACGAGGAGGAAAAAAACAGTGATGTACATATAGTGTTTACTACTTTCATTCCAGATGCAGTTTCAGGCATCTAGTATGTTTTGGAACATACTCCCCTCAGTTAGGAGAAAACAACGATCGTATGAGTTGGTTGTGCAAAGGTAAAGTTGCCCTAAACCCAATCCTTTAAACCAAAGGTTAAACATGGAGGACTCCTTTCAATGATAAGGTATATTACAAAAATTTATTACTAGTAATTTCTAAATAGTGAAATTTGTAAATAATTAAAAAAACTGGAGTAGCAATGAACATAACTCTGAATTATTTATGTAAAGATACTCTCTTCAAATTAGGAGAGGGAAGAGGTGGACTTAGCCATCAGCTTGCAGGTGCCAAAGCATGACCTGCACAGCTGCATTCTGCACGGCAACATCATCCTTTCTGTGTTACAGCCGAGAAATAATGAATCCTGGATACGAGACTTCCTAGAAGGCTGCATTTCCTCCTGGAGATACTGAAACGCTATGCTCTCAGGAGCATAAGTAGAACCTACTGATTCAAGGTAAAGTAATGTAAGTTCCCACAATGCAGCCTTTCGAAGACTGACACAGGTCCAGGAAGAACCCAACGGTTTAGGCTGAAGCAAGGCACTGAAAGATAACTTCTCTGAAACAATCTAGAATTCCCTTCCAAAACCTCCAACTTAGAAAATCTCTCATGAGAATATAGGATGTAGCTGCATTGTCATTATTCCTCATAGGTAACGCAACCTACGAATTCCTTAAGAATTTGCTATGGGCTACGTGGGTGATCCTTCTCCTTCAATTCATTCTGGAGGCTACATCAGGGTTTTCTAGTCTGGGATGTAACAACACTAAACACTTCTCTAGGAAGGACCAAGATTTGTGGCTGTGGCCAAAATGAGTCCTTACTAAAAATCAGTGAAGGAAAAGAGACATGGGGTTAGGCCAATTTTATGGCCGAAGACCTTTAAGACAGAAATTAAAACATTAACATACACGTATTTAGTACATTTATGCAGTATCTTTAGGGTTCCGCTAGCAATGAACTTCTACTAGAAACTTGCTTCTCTGACCCCTGTACCTTCTTGGTCCTCTTCCAGTTTCTTCATGAAAAACACCACATTTCTCTCCAACACTCCACCAGAAGTTTAAAAGAAGCTCCTTGGGGCCAGCAGAAGGGACTATTTGGGCCACACTGGCTGTGCATGCCGGCTGCCTCCCCACCCGCAACCTTCCTGTCGACTCACCCGGTGGCAGCTGCCATGATGCACCCACCGTCAGCTGGGCTGGCTGAGCAGCAACCTGTAGAATCGTGGCTCATGCCAAAGTTATGGCCCATTTCGTGGGCCACCGTTGCAGCCACACCAATGGCATTCTCAGAGTGGTCCTGCTCAGGGAGAGAGTGCAGGTCAGGGTTGGGGGAGAGCTCTGTTCACATCTCACAGTACCTGGCTTTGCCTTAGCTCAGCCCTGCAGTTCTTCACCAATTCTTCTCCTAATGAATATATAGTCAGATCTAAGACCACTGCTATTATTACAAAATCAGATGCTTAAAATTCAGTTTTTCCTTAGTTCTTGAACACGGCAGACCATGCTTGACCCACTGATGAATGATCAGGCCAAAAAATGCTTTCTGAATAAATGAAAGAGGAGGATTTCCTCATTAATCCTCTTAACATATATCTCTTCAGAGTACAGGACAATTTACATAGGAAACAGCACCTCGGGTCAAATACACAGCACACCTGGCTCACTGTCTTCTGCGCCCCTTGAGATGGCTAACCCCAGACACAACAGGCGACAGTGTGCTGCATAACTGTCAAGAGAAGCTAGAGAAATAGAAAGAGTAAACAGAGCTGGCTTGGGGGTTAGGGCCTCGAGTTCCCACTACTTGAGAGGCTGAAGAGAGTAATCACTCAAGCACAGCAGTCTGAGACCAGCCTGGGTAATATCTAAAAAGATCCTGTCTCAAAATAACAAACAGCAGGACAAGCAACAAAAAGACTTACTAAAAATGACTTTTACTTTTACAACTGAGAACACTTACTAACTCATAATGTCATGTATTGGCTGGTTGAAACTAACAGGTTCTGACTCTATATCACTTGGCAATAAATAAATAAATACAGGTATGGGGAGAGATGGACAAATGGATAGCAGACTTCTTGATATCCACTCATCGGTCAGAAATGAACAGTCACAGCACTCACAAAGTCAGAGAGAATTTCAAAAGGAGGATAATTGCCTGGGACCTTGAGACAGGCTCTTGTTTCATAATGCCATTCCTAGTAACACAGGACCTGAAACAAAAATCTCTAATCTCTATTCTCTGTTCTGTTTCTATTCCTCAGCTACTGGCTTGGAGCATGTAAGAAATTTAGAAATTTATTCATGTAATCACTTCATGACTCTCTTGAGCTTGAAAATTGAAAATAAAGTACAATAGAAATTCATTCTGTGTTAACTTTATCTATCACAACTTAATAATTTAATTTTAAACAGTTGCTCTGCTTGATGTCAAGGACTTTTTTTCTTTAATATTAAACATCAAATTGATTTTCAAGATGATCTATCCCAGAAGGAAGTTTTATGTCTATTGTCGCACCAGCATATTGGCCCAAGACTCACCATGCTGACCCCTCCGGACTGGTACACAGAGCACATGGCCATGAGGGGAGCCAGGCCAATAGTGGTTCCATGGAAGGACACGCCCCTGCAGGAGAGAAGGACGGAGGTGACTCAGAGGGAGGCTGAAAAAGTTGTTCCTGCATGCGCAGCAGTAGGTGGCCATCATGGTGTTTCCTGGTCTCACTAACATTTCCAGATCCTTTCCAAAGGGAGGGCCCCTGCTATGCTGGCAAACCTTCAGGTTACCACACTTCTCCCTTCCTCTCACTCCCTAATTGCTCTGGGGAGAGAGAAAGAGAAAGAGAAAAAGAGAGAGAGCATGAGAGAGAGAGAGAATGAGAGAGAAAGAGAGAGAGAACACGTGAGAGAGAGAAAGAGAGGGGGGGTGTCACCTTTTTTTATTTTTATATTTTTACAATCTGCCTATAGCCAATTCCTTCACTGGAAGGAAATAGGTAGTGCTCTCAAAGCTCCATCCCATTCTTGCTACACAGGAAAAGGTCAGAGAGCAGACGGAAGAGTGGCACAGGCTCTGATGCCAAAGTGAATCATGCCCGCTTCCACTGGCTGCCACGTTCCTTGCCCTATCCCTGGCTCTGCAGCATGGGTTTGGGGGATGAGTGTGGGGAGACTGGGCAGGTGTGGCTGATGCTTCATTCTCACATCATTCTGGGGCCAAGGAAACAGCTGTGTTTCATTGGGAGGCTCACAGAGTGCAGCTGTGTGTAAGGATGAGCTGTTTCTGCCTTTGTCTGCCATTGTGATCCTATTATGCCAATGGCTGGCTATGTTCTCCCCATTTTTAACACATCTCTCTCTTTCATCTGTATATACCCAAAGCAGGAGAGTAGGAATAAATAAAACACCAGTGTTTCCGTGCATGCCACAAATGTGACATCTATGAATATTTCTTGTGTGGTATGTGCCTCTATTTTTGTTTTTAGATCTAGATTATAGTATGTTCCAGGATAAAATTATCTTATTTATTTTGGGGTCATTAGAACCTAGAACAGAATCAGACACATAGTAGAAGCTGCAAACAGTTTGCTGAATTCAATTCAGACTTATCTTCAGAAGCACAATTCAAAAAGAAGTAAGAAAAAATACGGCAATTTATGGGAAACCTGATTTATTATTTTATAAACTCAGTCATGGCTCTGAGGAAGCCCTCAGACAAACTTAGACTCAAGGTCTTGACCAAAGCAAGGCCCAAATTCAGGCCAGAAGTTTTGATAACAAGGGGGCCTAAGGATGGGGTGTAGCTCAGTAGCAGAGCTCTGGCTTGGCACACACAAGGCCCTGTGTTCCATCCCCGGCAACACCACCACAATAAGAAATTCTGGTAATAAAATATTCTTCTTAGGTGAGCATACTGCCATAATCATTTAGAACCTAGTTTTTTGGAACAATTATTTTCCATTTTCTTGGAGACTGTGGGATGGACATGCCTGGTTTACCTAGGATGTATGGAGTAAAGAGAAAGTGTCTTCAGCCACACATAAGACACACAACAGAGTTCATGTGAATGACTAACAAAATTTCCTTTCTTTTATATTTTTTATAACACAGGCATATCCAACCAATGGGCCACAGGCTGCACACAACTGCAGAGGTAAACCATGGCTTAAGTGCTTGTATACTCAGAGCTAGGTTCAGAGAACAGAAAAAAAGGGACTTATTATCTCTGTGCATTTTGTTGCAACTGCCTCAAAATACCTTTGGAAACCAAACCTTAAAAATAGCAAATAATTATCCTTAGTTGTACCCTGTCTCATACCACTACGACACCATCAGTAGCTGTTCTTTTCTCTCTGGGACTGATAAAAACCCAACACAGTCCTCCTAGCCCCTGCCTCCCACCAAGCACACAGTCCCTGTACTGTTCACCACTCAGCTTCCTCAGGCACGTGGAGCTGGCCCCTTTTGGAAGCAGGTGAAGAATAACTCGAGAAGCCACTTCTCCCAGGCCTGTGGTGGGAGATGATCTCACGGACTAAAACAAAGTCTGTTCCAAAGGGACCACGACCACGTCAGTCCCTCTCCAAATACATAACTGTTTCAGCTGCTCAGCTGATTACAGTTAAGTCTAATTAGATGGTATACATTTTTGAGGACTGTTCGGAATCTTAAGCTTGTTAATATTTTCAAATTTGTTGGGTCCAGAACATAAGTTGGAAAAATTTCTGATTATGTGGACCAAGGAGCCATAGGGATTCATATAACCAACACCCACCCCTGGGGAAAGAAAGGACAAATGTTCAGCATGCACACTGTGGGTTGAGGGGTTGCAGCCAAGGCCAAGGCAGCAGACATGGGTAAAGGCTATTTACGTGATTAATTGAGCATTGTCGTGATTCTTCTGGGTGAGCAGCTTGCGTCTCCAGTTAAGAAATGACCCGAGTGTAGTATATGGGTTCTTTGAAACTTCACACAGATTCATATGAGTCCACACTTCCAGGCCTATAAGAGCGATCCGGATGTTGAAGGGTCGGTAAAACTGAAAAGACAAGAAAAGCCACTGTATTTGTCAGCTCCATCTGAGATTTACCAGTACTTTCTCAGCCTAAGAGCTCAGAATACAGAGTACAGACACCAGATCTCTCTTCTTCCTCTGGCTCTGAGGGGAGAAAGAAACAGGTATTCTTGACAGATTTCCGATGGGAACATGAGATCCTGAGAGAGATGCACACATTATGGTGGCAGAACCGGGGTGCTTTGCTGAGAAAACGGGATACTGAGGTGGGACATAAAGTTGGTTCAATCCCACAGGGCACTGCCCTGGGCAAAAAGGATCGGCGTTGCTGTGCATGGTTCTCACACAGGAACTGGACTGAGAGGTAAACCGGACAGGAAGATAAATTTCATATTAAAATAGGAAGAAAGCTTTCAAACAAAGTTGCTTGTGAGCAAGCTCAGAGCTGAACTCTGCCATCTTCTGCATGGCTCTCTGGATGGGTTTCTCTCCCAGTTTCTTACATAGCATTTAACTTTTAAAAAATATCTGGACCTAAAAGGTTCTCTTGTGTAGGCATTTAAATAAAAATTTATGAAGGTATAATGGACATATACCACAAAGATCACCTATTTGAATTGTGTAACTTGATATTTTTAGTAAGTCTAACAAGGCATAAAGCCACAAAGCACTCCAATTTTAGAATATTTTCATCATGTCAGTTAGATCCTCCACATCCCTATACTTATTCTCCAAAGTACCTAAGTTTGAACCCAGCCTGGGCAACTTAAGTGATTTAGTGAGAACTTGTTTCAAAATTTAAAAAGGGTTAGAGATGTAGTTCAGTGTGAAGGTTCTGAATTCAATCCAGAGTATAATCACACCCCCACACTAGAGTCATTAAAGAAAACAAAGCATTTGGGTTCCCAGAATTGAGCTCTCAAATTTTTATGAGGATCCTGAAATTGTATAAATGCACATTATCAGATCCAAGACATGCGACCCCAAACATCAAAAGCTATTTTCTAAAAACTATACACTAATAGTCTACTATTCAATATTACCTCTTTTGCATTTTTCTTGTAATACAAACCCTTTTTAATATACATAAAATATTTCCAAGTCCCAGATCGACCTGTTCTAGTGAAATAAAAATCTGGTCATTTCTTAAATGTATACTGAAAAAAAGTACCAAAGTAGAAAAGTTAACCATATTCATGGTCTTTTTAAAAGATAGGAAATAATTCCAAGATAATTTTATGGACAGAGACTTTGCAGGTAGGCCCAAACAACCCATTCCCTAACTCAAAAGGCTGCATACCTTTCCCATCCTGACCTACTTCAATTTCCTCCAAAGTTAAAGAACCAAAGGTCTTACAGCTGGAAGAAATCGTACAACATGCAATCTTGTTATTTTTATTTTTACTTATTTATGTATATTTTTTGAGACAGGGTTTCACCCTATAGTTCAGGCTACTCCTGAACTCATTATGGAGTCCAGGCTGACCTAGAATTCACAGCCATCCATCTGCCTCAGCCTCCTGGATATTGGGGTTACAGGAGAGCTGCCTTAACATATTCTTAAACTGGACTCTCCCCCTAACCCAGCTCCTCAGGAACCACTGCAAGGGAGGAGAAGGGTCAAACTACAGTGCCCTTGGTGCAAACTGATGCTTCAGCTTAGAACAGGTTTTTTTTTTTTTCAGTATAACTTTTATATAGACTCTGGTATAGGATTTCATTATAAAAATTGTTAGGAAAAAACCTGAAAGCTGTCAATTTAGGCCAATATCTTTACTTTGTAAATAAAGACAAAAACAAACCCCCCAAAAACAAAAAAACTGCAACCCAAAGAAGATGAGCTATTTGTGGAGGCTGCACAGTTTGGGGCTTTGTCACTGCCACCGTAACCTTCTAGGCCATTGCTCATTTCCCTTCAAAAACTGGCTGCAGGCCCATCTGCCAGAGGGCAGCTGAGAAGCATGGGCTCTCCTATGCTGCAACCCCTCTGAGGTCCTGTCACCCTTCCCACAAAGTACACACCTGGTCTCACCTTATCAACATAATTGGCGATTTCTATGAGCTTGTGTTTGGTGGCGACTGCGTCTTGTCGATTCTTGTGAAACTAAATGGAACAAACAGAACCAGGTAAGACCCCAGAGCCTCTTCCATGGCCCAACCTGTGCCCCACAGCTTGTCTTTGAATCTGTCCTTATTTCTCTGTCTTCTGTGAGAAGTAATTTTTAATGCAACTGCCTTTCCTAACACAATAACAGCTCTTGAAGTACAGGACTTGGCCATGTCCAATTTGGTATTGTTATCAGCTCAATCCAGGGCAGGTACAAGGTATGGGTATGCAGTAATCAGGAAGCAAGCCAAATTACCTTTTTCTAACTCCTGAAGTAAATCTTACTTTCCTGTACTTCAAACTTCAATGCCTCTGCAAACTCCCATTTAAAATTAGAAGAGGAACCAATCCTATCCTTGTCTTAGTCATCACTCCAACATGGAACCATCATAAGGAAAAAAAAAAAATCACTGTGGAACACCTGCTGTGAGCCAGACATTTGTGCTTAGTATTAAGTAGGACAAAAGGTCCTTGGTCCTAATACAGGAGTTTCTATTAAAATGGTGAAGGAATCAGAAACAACTAACAAGCTTAAGAAGTACACAAAGTGAGCTTAAAAAATTTGCTGAGGAAATATGCAAAAATAACTACAACGGGAGGTCATACAAATGACACATGACAGGTGTTGGCAACGACTAACAGACATTAGCAAATAGGCTTCATCTTGCAAGTCATTCAGACCCACTGGCAGGACCTTCTACAGCAGAAAGGATTCTGAGACCACATAAGACTGAAATCAGACATTTCAAATCAAGCCCAGGAAAGAGTGCTGTGCTTGATGAGAAATGTCTCCCATGGGAACCAGGAGGTGGAGACATCAGGATAAATGCCTTATCCCCTACTCAAAAGCATACATCTCTTCCAATTACAGTAATAACAGAAAGCCTCACAATATAAACTTTTAATTGCAACTTTAATTCTCAAAGGATGGACATGTCCTGTATGTTACCATGGTCACACAGACCGGGTATCTCTTTGACTTATAAAAGGTTTACACTCTACATGTTGCTTCAATTCTAAACCCTCACATGCTTCACTCTACCCTACAAGAACAAGCAAACAAGAAACAAAACATCCAAATAAAGCACCCAGAAATATTTGTTGGGCTGGTGGTTTATGTAAGCCCTGATGGAGGGAAGAAAGCCCCTCCCCCACTGCTATGGGACATTCTTAGGTTCCCTTGGAACTCTCACCCTCCAAAAGAATCTGTCTGTCACTCTCGATTCCTACAGAATTAAATCCTGAGACCCTAGGTCTTAGACACTCCAAAGCGTTAATCCAAAGATTTCTATTGCAAAGGCCTCCTAATGTCTAAATCGGTCTCATGGAACAGTAAGTATTGCAGAATTTCCATTATTTAGAAAATATTTTTTAGGACAATGGGGTCAGATTTTACCATCTTGCAAATATCATCAAATATCCTATCCTCAAACAATAAGGCTCAATAAGGCCACCATACTTAGAGGAGCACACATTGAACTTTTTCTGTGAAGGGTCAGACTAAATATTTCAGGCTCTGTGATCCATACTGTTTCTGTCACAGTGACTCAAATCTGCCTGAGTGGCTTGGAAGCAACTGCAGACAATAATAAACTAATGGGCTTGGCTATATTCCAATAAACAGTTTATAAAAGCACATGGTAGGCAGGATTTGGCCACAGCTATAGTTTGCGAACTCCCAATCTAAAACGAAACAAAACCAGTAACTTCAACCTTACATTTTCTAAGGTGCCACCTGTGTACAGCTGGCGTTCACTGCCCTCTCTTCCAGCTGCCTCACATCCGGCCAGCGTCGTGAGAGTCCACGACAGGCCGTTAGTTACAGCTGTGCTTCCCCTCCTCCAACATGGCACCTTGCTCTTTGCTGCCCTCAGCCTTGTTTCATCTAAAGAGCAAATATGCTGTGAACCACCCAGAAAGTCTTATCTGGACCCGGGGAGTGAAGGTGCTCATTATTTATTTTTACTGCTGATGACTCCTCTCTACAGGCAGCAGCACTGCGTGTCACCTTTCCTGCTGGAGTCTCTACTCCCTGCTCTGCTCCCTGGCAGCCAGTTTGTCACATGCCTTGTTCAGAGCCTTCAGTGGAGGGTGGCACAGACTCTCAGACAAGAGTGCTTTCCGTTATCTTCAGTGGTTGCATTACCACAGTCCTGCACGGAACCTAGGTCTGGATGTCTGTGATGTTACCTGCACTGAAGGCACTTTCCTCTGCAACAAGCAAGTGGTTCCACATGACACCACAGCCTCACGGCAGCCTGAGCAGACATTTTTCTTCCCTGGTCTTGCTGTGACCTTGAATGCCAGGAGACATAAGATGCCCAATTTCTGCCTAGCCTACTTCTGTGCCTGCTGGAGACTTGCATCCAGTGTGTTTTAAACTATGCATCTAGCTGGGGATACAGCTGAGTGGGACAGCACCTGCCTAGGATGCACAAGGCCCTGGATTCAACCCTCAGCACCACAAAATAAAATCCAGTACCAAGATTCCACTGGGGAGAGTGGAAGGTCAAGGACAAACACCTCCTTTAAACTAGAACAGCTGGTTTTCCATATACTTGACTACTGGGGTCCCCAGCAGCTTTATCTGATCTAAGGATTGCATGGTTGAAAAAAAAATGCCCAAAGATCTTCACATTAGGTGATCTTAGATGCAAAGCTTAAATGGGAAAACGTCCAGGAAGTGAAGATGCTCACCTTTCATTCAGTAACATACTCCCAATAGGGAGAGTTCCGCAGAGCAAGGGCTGAAATTTGGAGCCTAACCTGGCTTTTAAATCCACTTTGGATTTCGTTCCCAACACTGCTACCCTGTGTACTTGTTTACTTGTCATTGAAGAGGGAACAAAAGACACACAGAGAACACACACACACACACACAGACACACACAAACACACAGACACACACACACACACACACACACACACACACACACCCCAACCCCCACCCCCACCCCCTGGAAAAATCAACACCAACATCAATTAAAAAGCTAAACTTTTTTTCAAAACAGAATACAGTGTTCTTAGATTGTCCTTCACCTCTACTTTTCTACCCAGTTAATTCCTCCCTGTTCTTAAAAACACATCAAGGACCTCCTGTCCTCCCACTGCCATTAACAGTGACTGTAGGTAGCTCTTCACGGCCTGAAGTCCAGTGTGCTTTGCGACTCCTCCAAGGGCCTGCGCTTCAAGGTTGTGAGCTATTCACAGCAGCCTTAGGGTGAGACTGCTTGGGGAGATGGTGGCCCCATTTGGATTGGGAAGGAGACAGGTAGGAGGTATGATGAGCCTTGCCCTCAGAGAACCAGGTGAGGGCACACAATACGAGCCCAAGTCCTCGGTGCATCATGGCAGTCCAGTGCATGGAAACTGGGCTTGATTATGTGGATGAATTGCTACATACAATGAGAAATGGAGGTAACATCTGGCTAATTTAGGCAAATACAGGCTCTAGAGCCTAAAGCCATTTTACAGATGACCTCTCCAACACCAGTACCTCAGAGAAGCTGTCTGCAGGTCCTCATATCAAGCTTGGCTCCCTACTCTTGGTATTCTAACCCTCCCCAGGATCTGTCCTACGAGTTAGCGCACTTTGGAACTACAGCTTTTGTGCTATCGCTGCAAACCCTACAGTGCCCGGGATAGGTCTGGCTTCCTGAGAGCTACATCCTGGCACCAAGCACCAAGGTCAGCACATCTCAGAAAATCAGGAAACCTTTGCTAGACAAATGAAATGAATGAGTGAACGAAGTTGAGTATTCTTCAAGTGTTAGAGCCTGCCTAATGGGTTCCAGAACTCACTTGTGCTTAAGGGTCATCCAGAGGTCTTGTTAAGAAGTAGATTACTGGACCCCAACTTTGCAGTTTGGGGTTAAGCAGATTGGCAGCACCCAAGAATACGGATTTTTTTTTACAAGTTCCTAGAGTCTGTAGATGTTGCAGGTCTGTGGACCCCCCTATAGGAATGGTAAGTTTTGGCAATAATATAGTTATAAAAATGAAACCATATCTGGAAAATGGCATTTAATCAGAAGACAGAGAGTATACTTATTATTTTTGTAAAACAGAATTTTTAAAATTTCAAGAGACAACGCATGGACGCTCTGTGAACAGACATCAGAACATAACAGTCTTTGGACTCTGAGAAATGTCAATCCAGGTAATATTCCTAGCTTTCTGTCTTGACTGATGTATTGAGTCAGGAGTGCCTTTCTTTGGTTGAATTTTTTCAAGTGGCAGAAGGAGCCTTTGGTCAGATTTAAAGCCAGAATTACATGATAAACCATACAGAAATGACTATGTCCGCATTTCCCCCAAGCAGGGAGAAGCCTGAAATGCAACCTATCAAGACAGCAGTTTGCCCACTAAACCCCACTGCCTTCCCCTTACCTCTGCAAAATCAGCCACGAGGTAAAGCTCTACATACTTCATGGAGACATCTTCCCGTTTCATCTAAGGAAGACATATAAGCAGATCAGAGCCTTAGAAATCGGGGACTCAGACTCACTTCAAAAACTGCTGCAAAACAGATATGGTTAGTAAGCAGTGGACCCCCTTATCGATTCTGTGCGTGAGGACTGGAGACAGTCCTGTTGCCGCCGCCTTATTTTACTGTCCCACTGGATTACTGCTGAAGGCTGCTGTGGGCTACGGGTCCTGTCCTTTGTTCTGAAAATAATGAACTGGGCTGGCTAGGACAGGCGGGACAAAGGCCAACCGACAGTGAGGGAACACGCTGACGCTGACGACCAAGTTCTCAAATAACCTTTAGGCTACATACGTCTATTTTCATTATAAACAAATAACATTTGAGGAAGTGGCTATTTCAATAGAGAAGACATTTTTCTTCACCTTTTACAGTTCTGAAATCCATATTTCAGAGTATTTTAAATGCAGCTTTCTCCCCCAAAGCAGTTATTCTCTTAGGAGAGTATCTTTCTCAATAGTGACTTAGAATAAAAGAAGAAAGTTATTTCCTTGTAGCCACCCTCTTTCAACTGTGAAATATTCTTGGGCTCAAAGTAAGGGTGCTCAGGAGCAAGCCAAGCCCCATGTTGAATACTAAGAACAGAACCTCAAAACTCACCCTGCGAGGTCGTTTCTTGGTCTGGTGTGTAAACTGGAAAGCCCAGTCCCTGGCAGTTGGCATGACATGCTCAAAGCCACAGCTCCCTGGGGACAGCTTGAGATGTTCAGATCTGTATATAAGGTGTTGGCCCTCGCTGTCAGGCAGGGGCTCGATGATGTAACTGAGGTTACTGCTCACCACAATCAGTCCTCTGTGGGTAGAAGTAGAATTTATGGTCAGAGTAAAGTCTTAGAAAATTCCCTCTCAAGTAGGGCTTAGTGAAGTGTACCCACAATCCCACCATTCAGGAGGCTGAGGCAGGAGGATTGCCACGAGTTAGAGGCTAGTTTGGGCTTCACAGTGAGTTCAGAACCAGCCTGGCCTAGAGTGAGACTCTGTTTCAAAAAGAAAAAGAAAAAGAATGAAAAGTCCCTCTTAGAGGCCCATGTGCAAAATTGCTCAGTTGGTTTTGATCACTGGCTCTTCCCCTTTTTCCTCATTATGGGGTATGCACCCCTTTGTGAGGGCCTGGCACAAGCCATCTCCCCTTTAGAGAAATGCACATGTCCAGGAGATACGGCACACAATCTCAGAGCACTCAGGTGACCTAAGCCCACCACAAGGCTCCAGTTAAGAATCCTGAACAAGGAAAGCTCAGAAGGTCCTTTCAAATGGCACCCAGGACAATTAATGATAAGGGATGGTAGGGCTCGGACTCCAAAAGAACTCCCGGACCAAACATGGCATATGAAAAATCACATGGCAAAATTTTACAGATTTGAGATCAGTTTCACAATTCAGCACCAACACTCAATTGCCACATGCTCCTCAGCAAACATCTTAAACCCCTCTGAGCCTGTTTCTTCATCTCTGGAATGAAAATAATATACTAACTTATGAGGACTCCTGGAAGATCAAGTGAAGACAGACGTCCTTACGCTAGAAAGCCAAGCTGCAGAGGGACTCTGACTAATGACGTTTCTACTACTTCCGACTGCCCCATGCCAGCAAGTGAACGGACATCCACAACTTTGTTTCCTGATCGTAGATTCTAACACTGAATTCAGAATAAAGATGTATGTTTGCTTATTTTCTTTCACTCTATTCTAGATGTAATCTAGTCATAGTGCTTGACCTTAAATTCACTCACTCTTTGGTATCTACAGGAGATATAGGAAAGAACCCCCCAAAATCACAGATGCTCAAGTCCCCTGTACAAAGAAGTGCAGAATTTGTATGTAAACAATTTATACCCTTCTGAATATGTTAGATTATCTCCAGATTGCATATAACACCAAATGTTGCTATGTAAGTGCAAGTGTTATTATGTAAACAGTTGTTACACTGTACAGTTTAGGGAACAGGACAGGAAAAAAATCTGTATGTTTATAATAAAGATGCAACTTCAAAATTTTTTTGTAGTAAATGTAGGTTGAACCAGGACCTTTACATCAATCTGTATCTCTACCCTCTTATTATTACTATTTTTTGTTTAATTTTTGAAATAGGGCCTTGCTAAGTCACTAAGTTGCCCAGGCTATGACCAAACTTACAATCTTCCTGCCTCAGCCTCCAAAATTGCTAAAACAACAGGCAGGCACCACCAAACTCAAGCTTTAATCCACATTTGGTTGAATCCACAGATGGTTGCTACAATTTGGGCAGAACTGAACTATCCCCCTAATGCCTCATGTACTTAGATGTTGCGAGATCACAACGTATTCCACGTGCTGTTAAAGAGGACAGCCTGGCCAGGAGGGGCAGATCACTGGGACATAAAATGGAAGGATATATACTAGCTCCACCCTTTCTCATTTTTTTGGCTTCCTGTCCCACCACACCTGAATAGCTTCTCTCTGGAGAGGGCTTCCACCATTGCCAGCTGTCCAGGCATGCACTGAGACCTTCTGAAACTGTGAACTAAAATAAACCCTTCCTCTCTTAAATTGCCAATGTCAGATATTCTGTCACAGCAACAAAAAGTGACTAAGACAATGGTGAATGCACAGACACAGAGCACTAACTCTAACTTGAGCCCACACGAGAACAGCTGTTCATTCCATGAATATTTTCTTGGTTCCTAAGCCAGGCATCACGCTACCTGCTGAAGACAGAGTACTAACCAAGGAAGACAAAGCACCTTCCCTCTGGAAGTGCAGAGTCTAAACACAACAATAAGTCACTGTAATATACTAAAAAAGAGAACCAAAGTTAATCAGCTCAGATACTGATACTCAGAGACACCAGAGAGGCCTCTCAGGGCTGAGGCAGACCCAGACAGAGAACATGCCACACCACTCCCTGTGCTCTCGGGGTGACCCCCGGGCAGGCCTGGCTGCAGCTGTGGCCCCTCTGCAGTGAGTTGGGCATTCATGCAAAGGGCCATATATGGTCTGGTGAGGAAGAAGCCCGGGAGCGGGCTCCCAGTGCCAGCAACACTTCTGTGCGCTAGAACCTCATGCAGGCTCTCATCCCTCCCTAAAGTTCTAAACCTAAGGTACCTCCAACTCAGTCTCCACCACTGTACATGTGAAGCATCTCCCTCCCAACTGTCTCAGCGCCCACTACTGCCCACCCAGACTTTATCCTTTGAGAATACCTGTGATGCTCTCAGGAAAGACAGCACCAAACTGTGGTCTGCAGTAGCCCAGGGCAGACACAATCACCGGCTGATCTCACTCCTGTACCCTGGAGCCTAATGAGTTCCCAGCGGCCTCACCCAGGCTGATGAGGTGTTATCCACCCCGCCCTCAGCAGGATGCCTTGGGTGCTCTCTCAGCGGTTGGACATAGGAGTGGGCAAAGGGCAAGGGTCACATCCACTCCCAAAGCCATACAGGAAAGGGCGCAGACAAGAGCTGCTGTGGGCATCCTGTTCATCCTGCTCACTGCCCAACGCCTTTCCCTCCACTTCAGTTTTCCCTTATGGCTACAAATGCTGGCAACACAGAGGGCTGGACCCCAAGCCAAGTGACGGTCCCATTTGGACCAGAGTGATTGTGGCTGCCAGAACTACATCCAGTGAGTGGAAAATTCCATGCTGGAACTGGTGAAAGTTCCAGCACAGGGCTACTACAGGTGCAGCTGACCCAGCATTACGTAAACAAGCCCATGGGCCAAAGAGAACAGAGAACAAGCGGAAGTATGGAGCACAGTGAAGCAACATCATTGTCGCCATCACCACAATCATCACTATAAATTATTGAGCCTCTGCGACACTGCGACAGACCAAGCACTGTGCTAAGCATTTAATTATTCATACTATCAATAGCTGTTACTATCTCTATGGTATAAATAGGGAAATTTAGGCTTAGCAGTTAATTAATTAAAGTCACACATCTAGTAAAAATAAAAGCAGGCCTTGGAACCCAGATTCTGGTTCCAATCCCATACTCCAGGGAAAGGCCAGCTTTGTAGAGTGGGTCAAAAAGAGTCCCTGGCTTATAGATGGCTGCAAGTGATGATTCTAGCAACCCTCCTCTGAAGTGTGGCTGGCCATGACGCAACAGGCCTGCTTCAAAGATCCAGATCACGATCCCCAGAAGATCAGAAGTCACAGGAGGGGCACAGTCTACTTTCCATCTTTAGATACCAGGTACTGACAGCTAATCTTGCACCAAGCACTGTGTTCATGAACACTACTCATGACTTTATTCCCACATCACTTTATAGGACAGGGATTATCACTGCGCTCACTTTACTGGTAAGAAACTGAGGCTTAGAGAGATTAAAAAGCTCCCAAGGCTTACCTGAGACCAAAGATTTAAGAGCCATGGACTCTGGGCTTAACCCCTAGGCTAAAGCCTCCCTGGGTGAAACCCTTAAGATCAGAGCTTCCAGAACTATGAATCAGAATATTTTACAAAGTGTTAAAAACATAGATGCGCAGGCCAGCCTAGGAGGTTCAGACTCTTTAGGCCTGAGCACCCAGTACCCTGGTTAATTCCCTGCACAGCCCATTCAGAGACTGGCCAGGAGCCTACACTTGGCAGCAGGTACCTGACTTTTCACTAAGCTCTGAGCAATCAGTTGTCACAGGAAGTGAGCAGATCTATTTGAGAAGCACAGGCTTAGAAAGACACTGAAGGTTCTTCTAGCAACAGGATGAAATGGCCGCTGTTATTCTGAGCTCCCCTCCTCCTCTGTGATTCACACCAAGTCTCTACTGCAATGCTCCTGGAAAAACTAGGGGGGATGGAAGAGAGGCTGGTCCAAGATGCACCATTTTAAAGTGAACCTCAGCACTGATGGGGGAATTTCTGAGAACGCTGAACATGGGGACCCCACCTGCCAGCACCCCCAAGTCCTCTAGCTGACCTTCTGTGTACACTCACCAGTCACTCAGCCTTCTAAGAACCTCAGTTGATCTCATTTGCTAAGTCGGCACCAGCAAAGGCAAAGGTCAGCCACGGGCAGAGGTGGGAGCCAGAGGCTGGGGGTCAGAATATCATACACTGTCTTTCATCCTACTGCTCTTTGCAAAGAATATGAGATAAATGAAATTGTACAGAGGAACCCAGGCAATCTGCCTTTAACCAGTGAATGACTAAAGGATTCAACCAACTGCATTCACTAAAGAACTAGGTAATAACAGCCTGCTGAGAATTTGTCCATTTGCAGCTAAATCTAGGGGGACATATCTCTTGTTTCTACATCCCAAGCTGTCTGGAGAAATAACTACTCTGGGACCCTTCTCTCCTCACCTGCAATCTGTATCTATGTGAAAAGGACTTCCAAGGCAGCACAGAGGGAGAAGAGAAGGGACACAGGTGCTGTGACCCCTCGGGACAGGGTGGTGGGCGCAAGCAGCTGGCACAAGCTCCAGCAGAGTCACACCCAGATTCAATTCTGCCGGTGTGGCCTCCTAGCTATGTTGTCAGTTTAGTAAAAATAATGCCTGCCATGTTGAACTATGGAAGGCGTTGAAATATCCCTAACACCAATAGACACAAAAACTGTGGTATATTTACACAATGGAGTATTGCTTTCCTATAAAGACAGATAAATTTGAAGCTTTTGTAGGTAAGTGGATGCAACTTACGGCCATCATGCTTAGTGATGTGAGTCAAATTCAGAAGGTAAAATATTTTATGGCTTCTCTAATATGAGAAACCCAGAATACAGGTATTTTATAGAACCAAATGGATGTGATAGCGGGATTTGGGGGATTGGGGGAAAGAGTGGAGGGAAGAAGATTGTAGTGTTGTCATGATATACACATGCACAAAATCCTCAAGCTCAATGTAACCAATGTATATCTCTTTCTCACACACACACACAAATATTGAGAAAAATAATGCTTATCTCACAGGTTGACTCTGATAACAGACTGAAGTAACAGGCAATGTTTACTAACATTTCAAAAGAACAGTGAGCAATCACTGGGCATACACTACACATCAAGCAGGGGTAGGGGTCAAGGGTTTGATTTGGTAGCCATGCAACACTTCCTCATGGAGTATCTACTTACTATGTGACAAGAATCATTCTGCCACTGGAGACAGAATATGATCAAAACAAAGTTCCTGCAGTTGAGGAGCTTGCATTCATCACCTAATGTATATATACCAGGTATGTCAAGATTGTTGTTCTCATTTTACAGGGGAGAAAACTGACTAGAGAGTTGTAATAACTTGTCAGGTTTTAAACCAAAAACCATCTGCCTCCAGGATCTAGGCCTGTCACAATTTACTGACACTGCCCTCTGAGGGCTTAGTCCACACAGTGCCTGACACAAAGATGGCATCTGTCATCTTTGCAGAAGGAAGGCAATGTTTTCAAAAGGTGGAGAGGTGTGCCACTGCTCAGGGCTGGCTGCGGGTACAGAAGCCACTTCCTCCTGCCTTAGACATCCTCCTCTCTGAGACTATCTTTCCTGCAGCTGAAAGCATCTCACACTGAAGAAGGTGTTTGAAGATCTGGTCTACTTTGGTTACATAAATGAAAGGAAAACCTTTAAAAAAAAGGGGGGGGGGGACTTGCCCAAGGTCTCCCACTGAACAAATACAGAGCCAGGGGCCACCTCAGGTCTCTTTATGTCCATTATTCTGAGGTGGAGCTCTCACATCAAACCCCACTGTCAATACCCCACTCCTGGGACTAATCTATTCATCTAATCTAATTCATCTATTCTATCCATCTATTCTACAGGACTGACTAAGGCAGCCTGGCCAAGGCAGAGATAAGGGAAAAAAGTAAATGGAGAAAGGAAGCCATATAGCACCCCATCTAAAGGGGACCACAGTACGTGTGTGCCTTCTCCACTCTGTGCTGCCTTTGAAGTCTCTGTTCCCCCTCTCACAAAGATGCAGATTGGGGTGAGGAAAGAAGGGTACTAGAGTACTTGTATCTCAGGGCAGCTCAAGCCTCAAGCTCAGTGTAACCACTGTGTATCACATGTATATACTAATAAATACTGGGGAAAATAATGCCCATCTCACAGAATGGCCGATAACAGACTGAAGGAGCAGGCAATGTTACTAGGATGCAAGGACAATAGATACGTCTCCCTGGATTTAGCTGCAAATGGACAAATTCTCAAACACAGATCTTGTGGGTAAATGGTGAGCTCATTACAGATTATTGTGCACACATTTGTACACATTTTCCAGTTTCCACTCTCAAACTTAAATTTTTTTCTCCCTCTTCTGACATGTGAGTCCAGGAGCTTCATCAGTACAGCATAATCACAGTGAGTGGGACTCTCGATACTGGGGACAGAGCTGCTATACGATAGGGTGACCCACCCAACAGTATTTCTTTTATTCTCTCAATTTCTATTGGTACATATAGGCGATATACAATGGTTACATTGAACTTGAGAATTCTGTGCGCACAGAATCACACCAACCTCGCATTCCTTTCCCCTTGCTCTTTATTTATTGCCCTCCCATAACTTACTGTATTCCTTTGAAAGATTGTTTGTATAATTAAACTTGTAAGACATCGATAATGTAAGATTAAGTAACTATTAAAACAGAAGCTCCAATGAACTACTCTACCGTCAGCCTGAAGACCCCACTTGTTATGAAGCCTACCCATTTTCTCCAATCACAGAGAGCATGTTTCCAGGGAAGAACAATAGCTTTGGAGACTGCCCACTGCAGCACGGCTTTAGGGGCTTGGGAGATAGCTTGAGCGGCAGCTGCAGCTCCCCCAGGCTCAGAAGGGAACCATGAGCATGAGCCTCCAGCTTGTGAACTAGCCCATCCACAGTCCTGGCTTCTTCTGGTGTGTAGCGAAAGGCTGGGAAAGTAGGGTGGGGGACCTGCCCAGACAGAGGCAGGCAAAGCAGAAGCACAGCGCAGCTCACTGTGCTCCCCATGTCAGTGGGGCTGCTGGAATATTTACAAGAGCCCAAGCCAAATTCCTACTGCTCCAGATGGAGGGGACGGAGGAAGCAGCAGAGAGAAGCAGCTCAAACCTGCATATTTCCTTTCCTTCGTCTTGGGATGGACTTTGTTTACTTGCAGATTGCAGGTGGTGGTGGCTGGGCTTGTAAACACTACTGAGAGGCCAGAAGGCTTAGCTCAACCAGGCCACTGAGCGGGGAGCTTGAGGCCAATCTGTTACGGCCTTCCAGCCAAAATCTACTTCCTGCCTAACTCCCTCTGGAGACTCACCACACAGCCTCGCACAGGAGACACAGTCCTATTTATAAACAGATATGTGGGATCTGCAGTGACGACAGCCTTCAATTTTTATATGAATCTGGCTAAGACTTAGCATGGTTTCACTGCTATAATCTGTGATTTCCATATGTGATATGAATTCCATATGCTTGTGAAGTGCTGTAAAATTAACTGCACTTTTTTTTAAGACAAGGTCTTGCTTTGTAGCTCAAGCTGGTTGTAAAATCACCATTAGCCTAAGCTAGCCTCAGAACCACAATAATCCTCTTGCCTCAGTCTCTTAATTTCTGGGATAACAGGCACGCACCACCACACCCAGCTTATGTGGCGCCGGAAAACTGAACCTAGGGCCCTGTGCTTGGTAGGTAAGTGCTTTAACCACTGCGCTACGCCCTGGCTCCTAAACAAAGCACTTAGTCATCTCTACCATGCCCGTCATTGATTCTCCTTTTACAGATGGGAAAACAGAGGACTCTGAGAATTACAGAGCCTATTTTTTGTCCATCTGCGTAGAGGAAGAGCACAGAGTAATAACCTAATATTAATTTGTTAAATGAAAAAGATGCTGCCTACCCACTCACTAAAGCCAGACATGGGCAAGCATTCCCAAGTGGGCTTTCCATAACACCATGGTGACAACTTGAAATTGGTCGTGGCAGAGTGTCTTTACAAGCACTCAGGCAGACGCTGCAAGTCAGAGACTTGTGTTGTGCGTGTGGTGCACGGATGTGTACGATTTCTTCTCCTTGTCCTCACCCATGCCACATTCTGCCAGTCTGCCACAAGCTGGGATTAGGCACCACATGGCATAGGTGATCTAAGCAATTAAAATCCAGGTTTTTCAGATCATCAACTCTTTCAAGAAATAAACAAGGGAGAGTATGAGAAGCCAAATAAATAAACGGCAGTTATCACTCCTGCACAAAGTATAGGTCCCACTCTATGCAGGCACTAGGGCAGGCCGTGGATAGTGAATTACATGTGTGATACCATTCATATTCTCAAAGAACACACATTTTTCAGGCACAAACTCCAACGTGCACGCGAAGCATCCAGGGATTCTGGTAAACGTGGGCTATAATCCCGGAGGCCTGAGTGGGACCTGAAGTGCCACATTTAGATCAAGCTCCTGAGTGACACTGACGCTGTGGACCTCTCCTGGGAAAGCCAGGTCTCGGAAGCTACTAGGTGTTGTAGGCACCGGTGCCTTTCTGATGGCCAGATGGTCAGACAACTCATTTCCCAACATCAGGCATATATTCTTTTTATCCCAATTTTACAAATGAGATCATGGAAACCTAAAGTTACACAGCCAGTAAACTGCAACTGGCTCAAACCCAGATATTCTGGTGAGGAGCTGGAAGGGTCCCTCTCTTTACAAAGCTCTATCTGGGTTATTTTTCAGGTGACATTCTGTTTTGAAAACTAGAAAATTAACCTTTTCAGTCTCCTCTTTCTTTCCATCTTCTCTTTTCACTAACTGCCATTTCATAGTTCATTAACTATGTGACTTTCTACCACAGAAAACCCAAGAAGTGAGAAAGGATATTCAAGTGCGATTTCCAGTGTATAAACAGGTTCTGATATTTTCTGTCTTCTGATGCACTGACATGTGGGGTATCTCTGATTGTGGAGAAACTGCTGCACCCCTTCCCCAACACACATACACCATGGGTAGCTGACTCTTGGAGATAACTAAACAACTAGTTAACCTCTGCACCTTTCAAACGCAGGCCCAGACATTTAACGTCTACTTTTTTGGCTCCCACCTTCTAGACCACTGTTTACCCATCCTATCACCCCAGGCTAAGTATCAGACAGCTAAAGACTGACAGCCTCTGTGCCCCAGAGTCCACTAAAATCATTCAAACTCACCAATCCTACACGTGCTTACCCTACTGCCTAGTTCTTCCCCACAGAAACCACAGGAAAGGCACTTGCTCACATCTCTCCTTGCTCTTTCTGTTTTTGAGAATTCCAGCCCTTCCCACATGGCCCTGGGGCTCATCAAACCCTTACTTTTCTGTCAGTATTAACTACCTTTTCGATAGTAGTCGTCTCCTGATTTATGGACCTTATCAAACCTAACATAATAAAACCTTTAGTTTAATACATCGACTTCCTCAGGAAAGATAAACACAATTCCAGTGAACATGTGTGGATAATCCAATAATTCCCTTGCCTCTCCCATGCCTGGCCCCTCCCAGAGCTGCGCACACACTCACAGATCCTTGTCTTGGGTTATCTCTGATTGTCTGAATGATGCCACATTTGTGGAGAGTGCAGGTGCCCCCAAAGCTCAGGGTCTCTTACCTAATTCCCCGGCAGGAACTGAGTGTGACGCTGGACTCCTCTGCTTTCCTCACCACACCATGATAGAAGCAGTGATTCTAGTAAAGAGATAGACAGTGGTCAGACCAAGTGACACCAGTGAGCAAGGTAAGGTCTCATGACGGTGGCAGGCAACTGATAGCTTATTATACAGCTATCTAACCCTGCAGCACCTTATAGCCTGCAAAGAGCTTTCCCGGCACAGTTTGATTCTTATAATAACCTGGGAGGTGGGGCAGGGTAGATGGCATTATACCCACTGAACAGGGGAAGAAACTGAAGGTCACAATAACAAAAACTTGCTGAAAGTCTTGGTTTTAGTTACCTTTTCATGGCTGTGACAGACTACCAGACATTCATAAGTTAAGGGAGGAAAGACTTATTTTGGCTCTCAGTTTCAGATGGTCTCAGTCTATTCATGGAGGGGTGGCAATGGTAGAAACATATAGCAGAGGCGTAGCCCAAAGTAAAGCAGTTCAAAGCAGGACAGATGGGATGCCACGTCATCAAGGAAAGGCACAGCTAGCATATTATCCTTCTATGTCATGTCCCAGTGATCTGCTCCTTCTGGGTTAAGCTTCAGTGACCTGGCCCTTGCAGGTCAACTCCAGGGTTCTGCCCCATGCAACCAGGACCCATCTCTTAACAGCACATGGTTCCATAGCTGTTCTATAATATCCAAATATATGAGGCTTTTGGGGGACACTCCAGATCCAAACCGTAACAGTCTTCCTGCTAGAACCCAGGACTTTCACATCTGGTTTGGAACTCTTTCCACAACATAACTTCAGGCACAGAAAACACTGGCTTCTGAAAGAGACTATTTCTATCCATCACCACATTTGTAACCCTATACAGTGGATTGAATGCTGTCTCCTTAAAATTCATGTCCACTGGTAACCTCAGAGTATGCTTTACTTGAAAATTAGGTCTTTGCTTATCTAATTAAATTAAGATAAGGTCATTCTGGATTACACTGAGTCCAAAATCCACTGACTTATAAGAAGAAAGTACCCAAAGAGTACCCAAAGAGATACACACGAAAAAAGGTAAGAAGCTATGTGAAGACAGGGGCAAAGACTGGATAGATGAAGCTACAAGCTAAAGAGCACTAAGAAGCCACCAGCAACCGGAGGAGGCGAGGGAGGGTATTTTCCCTAAGGATTTCAAGGTAGCATGGCCTGTCAACATCTTGATTTTGAACTTCTAACCTTCAAAACTGTGAAACAACGTATTTCTGCTGTTTTAACCTCCAAGTTCATGATACTTTGCTACAGCAGCCCTAGAAAATAAATTTACTCATCCATTTCACCACTCATGATTCTCCTTTTCCTGAGTCTTTCCACACCTAGATCCTTTTAACCAGTCTGATGGTATTCCCTAGACATTGTGCCTCATAGCCATTCGCCTCCCAAACCCACCTCGATTCTTCTACCATGACAAACAGCTACTGAGCACTCTTATGTGCCAGATCCTGGATAGGCCCAGAGGGACATAGCTTCAGCCTTCAGAAAAGTTTGTGGTCTTGTAAAAGCCACTGATTAATTAAGAAGCCAAAAACAGATAGTTACAGTGTTTCATAAGTAGGTGACCACAGTCACTCAGTTCATAAGCAGTGCTGACAGCACTAAAGTACTAAATCAGACAAAGAGAACACGACAAGACTGTTCTCAACAGTGAGGGGTAGTAACAAGGGACACTATCCAGTATATTTCTTCCCAAAAGGGTGAGGAGAGATGACCTTGCTAAAACAGAGAGAAGGTAAAGCCCCTACTAGAATACAGTCAAGATCTGGAGACACATAAAGGAGGTTGTACAGTGCATAGCTGCAGGTGTGGGGACCTTCTCTTTTCTTCCCAACACTCTGAGCATAAGTAGTGTTAGTCACAAATGCTTGGGCTCCACACTCTGGGCTTTACCTGGGTGACAGTGTAAAGGACCTGTCTCCAGGACAATCTACGCATAGCTGTTTCCTTTTCTACAACAGGCAAGGATATGAATGAGGAGATGGCAAACCTATCGGTCTACATTCTCTGGTTTCATCTCCCTTTCATGCTAAACATGAGCAGAGTCTATCAGTTAAATTCAAGCATTCTGGTACAGGTAGGCCAGATTTAAATCCAGACTCCCATACCTATAAGCTAGGTAAAGTCCCATACCTATAAGCTAGGTAAAGAATGCCACAGCATTTCTCTTGGTCTTTGGTGTCTCCAGCCTTTAGCTCATGGATACCCATCCACTTTTTGGCCTGCCTGATGTGGACTGAGTAAAATAAAATACCTTGGACCTCATATAAAATATCTAATATGGTTAATGCAATCAAGTTACCAAAATATACCCCTTTGTATTTTAAGAAAATTAACAACTTTATGTTGGGCCACGTTCAAAGCTGTCCTGCCACATGTGGCCTGTGCTGGGTTCTGGATTGGACAAACTTACTCTACCTAAAAGCATGACGTGAGCAATTTAGACAGTTTGCACAGTTCCCGGCTCAACATGGCAGCCATGCACATTAGTGATTGTGTTATCATTAAAGTCTCCTTCACTAAGGGCAGAATGTGGCTTCAGGAGGCGTGGCAGGACTTGGAAGTCCACCAAAGGGTGGTATCCATGGGTTTAGCTGTACCAAGTCTACATTCTACACATCAGAATATACAGGCCAAAGTAACAGTTAACCCAAGTTCACTTACTAGGCTGCAGGTCCCCTTTCATCCCCTGGTAATCCATGGCTCCTCCGCCTATTCACACTCACACAATTAGGAGGACGGACAGGTGCTGGCCCTCGTTTTGAATCAAACAATTCTGGACTTCAAAGAAGTCAGACCCTGGCCTTCAGAGGACTGCAAAGGAAAGCCACATTTCCCCAGGATTTACTAAAGAAGATGAGGCCAGCAAACCCCTTTTCCTGGCCAAGAGTCCATCTGCTTTCAAATGCCAACCTGCTCCAAGGCTTCTCCACCTATATTCCTCAGCTCTGGGACCTGGATGTGGATCAGCACATGATCAGGTTCAAAACCTAGTCCTTAGAACTCAACAGTGAGGCAGGCCACAGCCTCCGCAACACAGGATCACTCACAAGAAGGGCTGGCTGTCTGCTGCTGTAGGGGCAGGTCTCTGGTAAGTGGGGGTCACAGAATTCAGAAGGATGATAAGACAAGGAGTTCAGCAGTGTAGGTCAGCCAGTTTCCAAATGCTGGTGCCTTCACAAATAAAGAAAACTCCAACTGAGAGATGGCTACTGTCTCAGTCATTTTGTTATTATGACAGCACACTTGACACCCACAGCTTAAGGGAAGAAAGATCTTAGCTCAGTTTCAAAAGGTCTCACACAGTCCATTCCTGAGCCGCCAGCAATGGTGGAAGCACAAGACAGAGGCTGGAGAGCTGCTAGCGGCGTTGCAGCAGAAGGCAAGAGGGAAAGGAACCAAGCGAAGTGAGAAGTGAGCTGGTATCTAGTCTTGGGCAAAGACCAGACGTTCCCAAGAAGGAGCTTCTTCTTCCTTCTTTTACTTAGTTCAAGATGCCATTTGGGACCCCCACACCCAGGGTTGGTACTTCTCCCTCACTTCCTGGCCCACAACTCAATAACACACACCTGAGAGTTCTGCCCTGAGCAACCGCCAATCTCAATAAGTTGACACAATACCTCCAGGTCAAGCCACAGGCATGTGCTTCTTGCAGCCAGGCTCTATCTCCCAACAGCACATAGTCCCACATTTATCCCACTACATCCAAATACCTGAGGCCTTTGGGGACACTCCACATCCAAACCATAGCTTCTATGAAGAAGTCCTATACCTTCTGTCTTTAGACTGATGCTATCAAAGCCCACAGCCCAGATGCTCTCTGAAACAGCATGACTGACTCTTGTAACAAATTCTAAAATTTACCGAGTGCTTCCACATGTACTGTGTTATATGATCAGGACACCTGCCACTTACTACTAATGACAGTAGTGGTGATTTTGATCCAGAGTGCTCTACTTAGCAACCTGGGCAGATTTTCTCCTGTCAGTTGTGACTGTAGTCTCAGAAGCTGTTGTATTTTTCTCATGAAACGAGGCCACTAAAGGGTGGAGAGCCTGAAGTCATTCCCAAAGCATCACAGCAAAGTGCCCATGTGAGTCTGACAGTCAGTCCCCAACTTCTGTCCCCTGCTTATACTGCCATGTCACCATCAGGACCAGCAAGTAGCCTGGGTTTCACCGCCAATGCTGTTACCCTCCAGCACTTCCAGCAACAAAAGAGACACATCTAGTCTAAGCCTTAGCAAGTTATTACTTTTATTCTCTTCTGCACTTCCTTATCTGTAAAACATGGTCTTGAACAAGACATTTATAATTCCCATGAAAATCAGTGACTCATTTTATCCTTCCAATAGACTTAAGAGTCAAATATCAGCATATCTAATTTTTGAGATTAAAAAAAAAAAAACTCAACAACAATGTGGTTGAAAAGGTTGATTGAGTTCACATAGTTAAAGCCATGACTACAACCTTGGCTACAGAAGCTAAACACTGCAGCTCTGCTGGAGCACATTCATAGACCCATTCCCCCAATGGCCTGACCTAGATGAGGGCTGCAACCTAAGGGCCTAGTTGATGAGTCTTGATAAGGTTCCCAGAACTCTTGCTACCCCCGGCCAAGTTTGAAGGCAGAGTGCAGCCCTCAGCACTTGGGTCAAAAGCAGCTAAGTAGTTTATTCCAGTCTTATTTCTCCTTAATTTCTTAGCTTTCCTATGAGAAAGCTGACTGGGAGCTTGCTGGCTCTGGATGGGAGTTCAGACTCCAGGCGCAGAGAACATACGAAGAGTACAACACCCCATGGTTCAGCTAGAATGTGCTTTGGTCAGTAACACTTTAGGAAGGAGGAGGGTTCTGGGGACGTTCTTGTGCACATTTCTGTTTCTGAAAGGTCCTTGCAGTATCTCTGCCTAATGAACAAGCTGAGAGCACAAAGAACAAGTCAAGAAGCAGTCATGAAATCACTGCATTCCACAACTCAGTTTGACAGGGGCCACCGCAGGGGGCTGTCACAGCAGGAAGCATGAGCTCATGGCAAACTTGTAGACTGAGATCCATTCTTGAGCACTGGATACAAAGGGGGCAGGAGCCAAGCTAAGAGGAGGATATTTCTGTGAGACTGTAATGACTAGTGTTCATCCAGCCTCTGCCCCTGCTTCAACCCCTGGAGTCAGAGAAGAGAGGTCTGAAAAAGGGAGGCAAAGTCTGACCAAGGGGCTCTGAGGAGGTACAGATCATGGAGATGAGAAGACATAGTCCTGTATGCCTGCTGCAGGCCTGGACCACACTCCCACTCCTTCCCCACCCAGGTTGGTGTTAGCAAAGAAAGTGCATGACCTTCACATTCAGCAACCTAACAGAGCCCCTCACCCTCCTAATCCTGCATACTTGATCTCTTCTTAGGTCTATCAGCTTAACCATCCTGGTCTATCAGCTTAACCTTCCTTACTTAGGAGTAATGTGATAGGCTAACCTGAGCTGTTGATGACTGACAGTGGCTGCATTATCCTGTTAGACACTTGCACTCTAGCAGAATCACTTTAAAGAATGGGCCACATGGGAGTCTTGAGTTCCAGGGGATCCTACTGAGGAGCACTAAGAAGGAACTTGACTGGCATTTTCTACACTGCAGCTCAGATCTCAAGCTTCAAAAGTTTTTTTTGTCCTGTCCCATAGGCAAAAAATCCACTGCTCCCTTCTCCTTCACTCTACCCCTCAACCTAAACTCTGAGATAGGTTGTTCGAACCCAGTATTTCTCAACTAGAGTACTACTGACATTTGAGACTCCACTGAGACCCTCTGTTGTAGAGAGTTTGTCTTGTACATTGTAAAATGTTCAGCAGCTTTCCTGACCTTGTCCAATTAGATGCTAGTAGCATCCTTTCACCCTCCTCCATCATGAAATCAAAACTGGCTCTAAAACATTGCCGAGTGTTTCCTAAAAGGGGACTAGCTTCCATCTAAGAGCCACTGCCGTTAGGCGGCATTGCTGTGGGGAGAGCTAGAAAACCATAAAATGTACAGGATTCATTACTTTAAACATCCACCAGTGGGGTACGGTGATGCAAACTCAGACATATCCACCTTCAAGATTATTTTTAAATGACAAATTTTTTAGGCAAATATTCCTACTCAAAAACAACTCTGAGAAAGAAATGGCCAATATAAAGGCAGCAACAAAAAATCTTTATACCATAAAATCACATCAAAAAGCAGACTATAAAATTTGCATGGTTACTACAACTCTCTAATATTCTTAAACATCAATTTGTAAAAAGAAACTAACCAAACATTTATTTGGATTCAACGACAGAATCACAAGTAAATTATAGTTGTAAAGTTTTATTAACATGTAGAGAATTAACACAACCAAGAAAATGTATGCTTCATAACGATTTATATCAATTTTATCCATGCAATTACCCTAGAACATTCTATTTATTTGCTTAGACATCTTGGCCAAAAAATGACAATCAGTACTTAAGATGCAACAAGCACACATTTTACTTCCCCTGTCGGTCCCTTTGATCTTTAGTCAGGGGAAATAATGCCTTCATAACAAAGACCATCTCTCTCAGCACCTCTTCAGATCCTCAGAGTGGTATACAACCTAGCTGCTTGATAGACATTTGTTACCTGAACTTACCTCAGATTTCAGAGTGGTGGTCTGAGGGTTACCATTTGGAGTATAATGAGTTTCTGTGTAGGCTGGAGCGAAAAGGTGTCTGCAAAGAATAAAAACACATTTGCATTGTTAGTTGATATATTTTATCCTCTTTATAACAATGGCCAATGATTTTAACTCAACCAGGTAGGCCACCCTAAGTACCTTTATGTAGAAGAAATGTGAGCAGTCAGCAAGGGGGAGGAATGAACAACCAGCGAAATTTGTCATTAATTTTATATCTATTGGGACTACCATTTCAATGACAAGAATGTGAAAAGAAATACACCAGTGATCTGTCTCCCCACCTACCTTGGGTCCTGAGAAAATAGATACATAAACATATACACAAAATTTCCCTAAGTCTGTGAACCCTGTTATAAACACTGATTTTCCAAGCATTGCGTGCATTCACTTTTAATATCGGCATATCGATTATATTTAAGAAATAATACCCATGGGATTGGAGGAATAACACAATTAGAGCGCTTGTCTAGCAAACACAAGGCTCTGAGTTCGATTCCCCCACACCACATAAGCTGGGTGTGATGGTGCACTCCTCTAATCCCAGTACTCAAGAGGCTGAGGAAGGATTGCTGTGGGTTTCAGCTCACCCTGGGCTTCATAGTGAGTTCAGGATCAGCCTGGATTACACTGGGAGACCCTCTTCCCCCCCACACCCAAATAAAAACAATTTTCTCTGTTTTTATGTTTTGGTGGGGTTAAAAATCAAGGAGTCCCACATGGCCAGGGTCCAGGGATGGCCCACATTTTAGGCAAAGCCAATGAAGTAATGTTATAAGGTCTGACTACGTGGGTCCAGTGTATTTGTTTCTGCTATACGGGTTCTTGGTGCTGCCTTCTCCTATCTTTTCAAAGACCTAGTGGTCTGGATTTCCTGAGACCTTTTAGCTCTATATGTTACCCTTCAATACATTCCTGTTTTTCCTTTCGGAACTTGAGAAATGATTTTTCTTTTGTCAACTACTTTTTGAAGCTGAGATTAAGAACGCCTCATCAAAGCCCAGGTAACAAGTGAATTTCCAAGAATTTTACTGAAAGTCAAAAGAAAGATAAAAGGACCAAATAGACAATCTAACAATTCTTACAGAACTAATTCACAGAAAGTCAAGTTTAGAGGGCCAAAGGTTTGTTTTTGGGGGGAGAATCTGGGGAAGCAGGTCTTGCTCTGTAGTCCAGGCTGGTCCTGAGCTCACTATGTGGCCTATGCTGGCTTTGAACTGTCAGAAATCTTCCTGCCTCAGCCTTCCATATGCTAGGATTATAGGTATGTGCCACCATGCCCATCTTAGGTGGTGCTGGGGAACTGAATTCAGGGCCTTGCTCTTGCTAGGCAAGTGCTTTAACCATTGAGCTATACTCTTAGTCGTCTACTGAGGAAAAAAAGGTATGATATGGACTTATATGTCCTAATAAGGAAAGATTTCTAAAATGAACTTAGAAAGAGTAAATCTCACAAAGCATGTGCTTTAAAAGTCTACTTAATGAAAAGCTAATAAATGTCCACCGTAGTCCAAGAACTTAAAACAAGAAGAGAGGTAAGTGTCCACTGTACAAGGTGATTAACACAGGGGACTGCAGAAGAGGACCACAATGTAAATTATGCCTTTCTGAAACTGACTTTTAAAATAATTATCAGAGATACTTAATTTGTAAACTGAAAACCAATTTCAAAACATCTTTTAAAAAGAAGACAGACATTAAAAGAGTTTCTTGTTAAGATGGTGGCAAAGTAAGAACCCCAAAAATGCTATTCCTGAAGAAATCATCAAGTACATCTCGCAAAAATAACACAATCTAAGTAGCAGAGGTAAAAATGAAATTGGGTGATCATGGGCTGGAGCGACCCCAAGTGGGGTTCCCCCACTCACACAGCAGTGTGAGCCCATGAAGGCAGAGCGGGTGGGGGATGGCAGAGCTGCATGGGCTGGTGTGCTTCCAGCTGCACCTGGGAACACTGTGAGCTGATCAAATCAGGCAGCACCAGCTTAAGCCAGACCTAAGGGAGGGTGAGCCCTTCATCCTATGGGCACCATCACACACCCTAGAGCAGCAGGAGGCAGAAGGCACTGTAAACACAAAATGGACTGAGCCACCAAGGGTTGTGATTTGTGAAAAATGGGTGGGGAATCTACTTCTCCACCTAGATCTCCACAACAGTGCCCAGGGCACTACTGATACAGTAAGACTACGAAAGTGCAGAGGCAGAGCAGGACTTACATCCACCAGCATCTCCTGACAGGCTCACAGGAGGACAGCTGAAGCACCCTCTAGAGACTACCAGTACCGGTTGGGAACAAAGCATGTACATTTGGAAAATCCCCAGAAACAGAGTGCCCAGTACCCGCTTCATACAAAAAATACAGGGGAAACTGACTTTTTTTGCTGTTGTTAGTTGGCCTATTTGTCCTTTCTTTTGTTTACTGGTTTTTCTATTTTTATCTCTTTTTTCTTTGTTATAATTTCCTATTTTTCATACAACTGAATAGATTCTGTTTTTAATTATACTTCCATATTAGTATTTCTTGTTTTCTTTTTTTCTTCTCCTTTTCCTGCCCTTTCTTTCCACCACCTATGTGTCCTTATAAATTGCTTCCTGAATATTTCCCTTTCTTCATTAACTCCCTAAGCTCTTTTTCATAAATCTTTAGGCAAACCTGGAAGATATACTCTCTGCACTTCATCCACAACTGTCTCTAACTCATATGAATATTACTTATAGTGCTTTTCTCTGTTATTCTCTGACTGGAGTAGTAGTATTGCCAGGGTTTTCTCTACCATGCAAACACTTCTCATCTTTCTATTTCATCCCTAAAGCTAACTCCTAATCTTAGTCTGCTCTCTCCCCACTCCAATTTCTCTACTAACTGAACAAGAAAGTATCAATAATTCACAATAACATAGACTAGTAGAAACCTATTATCTGTATGCTATTTAGCTAGCAACAAATTAGCAATACGGTTTTGTATATATACTACCATGAATAATATAATGGTGCCATGAACAAGTTCCTTTAATAGGCTACCAAACGATGATGAAAACCACCTTGTGTAGTTTAGATCATAATTAGAAAAATAAGTGGTGACTGAGTGCATACATCAGTATTTGGTTAGCTTAAGTACATAGCTAGTAGGAAACAAGTATAATTACAGATATAAATATATACAACATTGCTAAAAAGGGTATAGTGAGTGGACCTAAAACAATATAGAGTTCTATTACTTTAATGTCTATGTAATATTACTGATATCAATAGTATACTTCAATCGATGTATAGTGAATGTATATAGCACCTATTACTGTTGTGGGTAGTATAGTTATAATATTAAATTAGTTACTAGGCTCTGCCAATAAGTTGTTAATATTAGATAGTACTGCAAATGTAAATCTACATTTTATTCAAAGTGTAGATATTGACACTGATAATAATGTTCATATCCAAGTTATGTTAACAAATACTTTGTCTCTGGATCATATACAGTTCAGCATTCTGTTCCTCCTTCACCAAAAAGTGGAGATTGAGGTCTCAACAGAAGGCTAGACACTGAGAACACTTTCACATTAATGATAAATAAAATGAAAATAGTATAGTGATAGACTCTGAAACCTGAGTGAACTGAAGGTAATATTTAAAGCAGAAATAATCTAATAAAAGAATCTCTGAAATAGAGACAGAGTCCATCTACAATGCCTGAGCTCCAACTCACTGCAATAGAACCATTGGGAAACAAGGTAATAAATGACCTACAAGAAGTTCTGACAGCCCAGAGACCAATACCAGGGATCTTTAAATAGCAAAACCCACAGATAACAAAGGCAAAAAAGAAGATGAATCCTGGGCCCAGAAGCTCACATAGCAAATAAAAGAGATGCACAGGGAGCTCAAAGCAGACATATTCAGAGCAGCAACAGACATAATGAAAAGTCAGAGGAACACAAAGAAGAACAAAATGAACAGGTAATGAAGGCAATTTAAGAAATTAGAGAAGAGTTTGGCAGAGATATAAAAACAATGAAAGCTGAACTCCAAGATATGAAAAATTCACAGAAAAAAATAAGCAGCCAGCTTGAATACTTTGAGGATAGATTATGAGATCTTGAAGATAAAGTGGATAATCTGGAACATACAGTCAGTAAAGACTGTAAAACAAAAAAAGAGACTGAATACAACAGCTGATGGATGACTCTAAGAGAAACAACCTCAGAATTATGGAAGTGCAGGAGTAAACTGAGGACAGAACTAAAGGCTTAACAGACATGTTCACTGAAATTATGGGAGAAAATTTCCAAAACCTAAGGAAAGACATAAACATTGAATTATTACAGACAAAGAGAACTCCAAAAAACTTTAACCAGAAGAGAACACCCCTATGACGCATCATAATTAAAATTCTAGAGACAAAACACAAAGAGAATATTACAAGCTGTAAGAAAAAAAAACAATGTGTAACTTACAAAGACAAGCGTATCAGGATAACTGCAGATTTCTCAACACAAACCATAAAGGCCAGAAGATCATGAAGCAATATCATCAAAATGCTAAGAGAGCATAAATATCAACCCACAGTGTTATATTCAGCAAAATTATCTCTCAAAATAGAGGGAGAAGTTAAAATTTTCCATTAAAAAAAAAAACCTAAAGAAATCTGCATCCACTTTACCAGTATTGCAGAAAATACTTAAAGAAACTTTAAAAGAGAAAGGGAGACCAACAGCATGAAAGAACCCAGAGAAAGGAAAACAACAGAAAGTGAAGAATGAATGGATGTGAGTAGGTCAAGCAAATAAGTTTGAAGCATCATAACACTGGCAGTATATAGTAAATATACCTCAACAGTATCACTGAACATTGACTGTCTCAACTTGCCTATCAAAAAACATAGACTGGCTGACTTGATCAAAAAACAAAAACTCAAAATTTGCTACTTACAAGAGATATACTTTACCCATAAAGGAACACACAAAACTGAAAATAAAAGGATGGCATCCACTATTTCACATGATGGGACCCAGGAAACAAACACGAGCAGCCATTCGTTCTCAGAAACATCAGACTTTAAACCAACCCTGATTGAGAGAGACAAAGACGGACACTAACAATGGTTAAAGAATAATATAACAGAAAGAAATCATAATCATGAATATATATGCTCACAATACTGGAGTAACCAATTATGTAAAGCAAAAATTATTAGACTTCAAAGGCCATACAGATCCTGATACAATTATAGTGGTCACTTTAATACTTCACTATCTCAGAGAGACAGGTCAATTGGACAGAAAATCCACAAAAAACAAGAACAAAGAAAGACGACAGTTAAGCAACACTGTGGAAAACTTGGACTTAACAAATTTCTACAGTGTTCCACCCAACATCAACAGAATACATTTTCTTCTCAGCAGCATATGGAACATCTTCTAAAATAAACCACATGGTAGGCCATAAGACATGCTTAAAACAAAAGAATCAAAATTGCTTACCCTCAGATCATAGGGGAATGAAACTGGAAATAAACAGCAAAAAAAAAAAAAAAGCAGAAAACATATAAATACATGGAGACTAAATTACTACTAAATAAACAATGGGTCACAGAAAGAATTCAGAGAAGAGATCAAAAACTTTCTAGAGTTAAATTATGAAGGAAGCACATCGTATCTGAGCCTATGAGACATGAAGAAAGCAATCTTAAGAGGGAAATTCATAGCCATAAATGCATGCATCAAAAGAACAGAGCAATCTCAAATAAACAATTTAATGTCACACCTCAAGGTCCTAAGAAACATGAGCATGAACACTCTAAATAAAAAAATAGAAGAAATGAAATTATACAGATTACAGTGGATATCAACGAAATTAAAACTACAAAAAAAATCAACAAATCAAAGTGCTGGTTCTTTGAAAGAATAAACAAAATTGATAAACCTCTAGCTAAACTAATCAAAAGAAGGAAAAAAAACACACATCGACTCAATTAGAAATGAAAAGAGTAAATTACAATGGACACTGCAGAAATTCAGAGAATTATAAGGAATGATTTTAAACATTTCTATTCCAAAAAAGTAGAGAACTTAAAAAAGGATGACTTTCTAGACAGATACAAAATATCAAAATTGAACCAAGAAGACATAAGAATATGGAATAGATTCATAACATACATGGAAATTGAGGCAGTAATAAAGTCTCTGACTCACAAAGTTCAGGACCAGATGGTGTCACAGCAAAATTTTTTCAATAACTCCAATGCTTCTCGAACTGTTCCATCAAGTTGAAAGAGAAGGAACAAAACCAAATTCCCTTCTGTAGGCTAGCAACACCCCTAGTACCTAAACCAGACAAAGTCTTAACCAGGAAAGATACTTATAGACCAATCTCCTTAATGAATATAGACGCAAAAATCCTCAGTAACATTCTGGCAAATAGAACCAACAAGGAATCAGAAAAAATCATATACCATGATCAAGTGGGCTCCATTCCTGGGATGCAAGGTTAGTTTAACCTAAGTAGGTCAATTAATATAATACACCACAGTAACAAAAGCAAGAACAAAAACCACATGGCCTTTGACAAACTCCAACATCCATTCATGATAAAAATCCCCATTGCTGGAGTACCCAATTACAAATCAATAAAATGGAAAAATAAAAAGAAGACACTAGAGAATGAGGCCAGCATAGCCAGCAGAAGGAATCTGAAGGGGCCAGCAGGGTTTTGCAAGAGGTAACGCACTCCTGAGAAAGAGGGTCGGGACAGAGGGCTGGAACGCCTGACACAGATTCACCCACCCACTGTAGTGTGCAGTCAAAACACAAAGGCTTTAAGAACTAATGCCCAGAGGAAAGGAAACCCAACAGGGATATGTAAAAATAAAGAAAAGTAAGAAACCCAACTGGCAGAGAAACTCATTCACATGGAACTGTGTGCTATTAAGAGGTAGGCATCTGTTAACAGGGGTAGATTATATGCATGTGGAGGACTAGGGACATATAGTAGATTAACAGCAAGTGGCACATTACTGGGCATGTGACCCTGAAGGGATGAGTCACTGGGATAGGACCTGGAAGGATATATACTAGCTCTGTCCTTCCTCCTTGACTCAGCTTCCTGTCTGCCTGCCATGAACAGCTGCTGGGCCTCTGCCATGTGCTTCCACCATTGCTAGCCACCCAGGAATGGACTGAAACCTCCTAAACTGTAAGCTAAAATAAACTTTTTCTCCCTGAATTTGTGCATGTTTTAGGGATTTTGTCACAGCAACAAATAAGTAACTAAGAAAAGCATTATGCTGCTACATCTCTCTGCGATGGAAGCTTAAAACTAAGCCATAACAGCAACTGGCTCACCAAACTGAAACCTGACAATGGGGATTGTCTTAGTTGCTTTCTCATTACTGTGACTCAATGCCCGACAAGCGCAGCTTAGGGAGGAAAGATTTATTGTAGCTTGCAGTTTCAGAAGATCTCTGTCTGTTCACAGGTGAGCAGCTGGAAAACGGTGGAATCACATGGTGGGGCCACTGCTAGAGTTTCCTGGGGTAGAGATCCTTACAGCACGGAGGAAGAGGGAGACTGGTAGGAGGGGGCTGAACCAGCACACACCCCTCCAGGTGAAGGCCTAAGCATCCACCCTTTCAAGCCAGGCCCCACCTCCCAACCCTACACTGCATCCATATGAACATGAGGCTTTTGGGGGATACTCCAAATCCAAACTACTATATGGATAGTGGCCTTGATGTCACATATGATGTCACACAAAGAAAGGAGGCCATTATCTTGGGAAAGTGGAATGTCTCCTAAGAGCTGCAGGAGCAAGCAAAGCACATGGAGGGAAAAGGACAGTGAACAAGAGAACATTTCAGGGCTAGTTTTATCGAAATTATTCTTTTCCCAAATGGGAATGCAACACTGGCCATTGAGAGCCTTCTTTATAAGTGCAAATGAAGGCCATGCTTCCTATCATGTACACAA
>PVKB01003590.1:108721-191077 GCA_004027205.1 Ctenodactylus gundi | reverse complement strand
CTCCTCCCCCGCCTCCCAGGACTCCCCGGCCTCCTCCGGCCCCACCCGATGCCCCCAGGGGCAACAGGAGCCGAGCCCCACGGCGCCTCGGAATGAGCAGGCGACCCCCAGCACCTGCCGTCAGAGCTGTGTCGGGCCACCAGGCCACCGCCCGCCCAGCGGGGCCGTGGGGTCCGCGCCCTCGCGCGCACTCAGACCTAGCTGAACCCCCTCCTCCCTCCGTCTCCGTGCCCACCTGCACCTGTGACCGACTGCCCGCCGCGCGCACCGCCTCCTGCCCTGCGCCAGCCCCAGCTCCCTGCGCCGTAAGCGGTGCCCGGCGCCCCCGCCGGGACCGACCCTCGGGCAGGGAGGCCGCGCCCCCGAACCAAGGCCGTCGGAGGCAGGGGCGTCAGCCCGACCTCCTCCTGCCCCCACCCCCGGCCGCCCTGTCATCAGAAACACCCCGGGAATGCCCGCCAGTCCGCACCCCGCGGGGTCCCTCTGCGCCTCCAGTTTGGGAGGGCAGTGCCAGGCATCGCGCCGGGCCGGGCGCGTGCTAGCCAGGGCCCGGCGCTGAGCTACCCGCTGCCACGCCGGCCTCTCGGAGCCGCGCAGGCCGGCCCAGCCTCCTGCCTGGCTGCGATTCCCGGCATGCGACGACGCCGCATCCAGCTTGGGTTCCTTCTGATGCTTGGGGTCCCAATTTTATTTGCCCAGATGTTGAGAAAGAGAGACCGCGCAGGGCCGCGCCTGTCCAGCCCTGCCCACCTGCCCTTCCCTGCCCTGCACACCCGCTTCCTGTCCGGCAGTCAGGAGACACAGCACCAAAGAGTTCTTAGAGCTGGGAGAGCTTTTTTTTTGAATGACTTGGGGGAAAACTGCAGTTCTTTCTCTTCCAGTTCCCGAGCTCAGGATTGCAGCCGTCCCCAGGAGCAAGGCGTCGGATTGTCCCCGCCGCCTTCCTCAGGCACCCGGGTCCCGGGTACTCGTGCCCACCGTGACCAGCGATGGCTGCACCTCCTGAGCCTGCAGGGCCCCGGCTCAGAGGACGCCGTGCGCTGTATTTTGAATTGATAAAAGTTTTGCCTTGATTGCTTTATAACCGGGAACATCCTTATGTAGGCGGTTTTCCAAACAATGTCAGTGTTCCGGTGAGAAACTGCCTCCTCCTCAGGTCCGGGCTGGGTCTAGAGGAGCCCACCGGCCCTGGGTCAGAAGGCCCACCGTCCTCGCCTTTGCCAGCTCTCTGCGCTCGCGCTCGCCTTGGGCACAGGCCTCTAGCACCGAGGCTGATCTCTGGGAAGGGCTTCCGTCAGTCCCCTGAATCCTTTACCCAGGAAACTCCGGAGGGACACCGCTTTATGATGGCGGCAGGGTGGCCGGAGCGGGACAGCCAGCCAGAGAGATCAGAAGTGGGGTACAGCTCCGTGGTGTAGCGCTTGCCCACCATGCCCGGGGCGCCGGGTTCAGTCCCCGGCTCGGAAGACAACAGAATTCAGCGTGCTTTCTGCTGTTTCAGCACAGAGCCATGAAGTGAACACAGCCCTCCGAGCGCGCCCTTGCTCACAAGGGTCACTTTTCTTTTTGTCCCCAAGCTGTAGAATATCAGGTCTTCACTTACGAAAAGGACAGGAGGGTAAAAGCTCCCACTGCCTATAAAGGGGAGGAAGAGGTCTGAGTGCTTTGCCCAGAATGTTCCTTTTTTACCACAATTTCTGTCAGTTTGGTTTTTCCTTTTTTCCTTTTTGAGACAGAGTCTGTGTTGTAGCCCAGGCTGGTGTAGCCCAGGCTGGCCTTGGACTCAGGACGATCCGCCTGCCTCAGCCTCCCAGTGCTCGGACTACAGGGGCGCGCCACCACCCCCAGCTCTATGCGGTGCTGGGGAATGAACCCAGGGCCTTGTGCTTGCAAGGTAACCGCTTTAACCCGCTGCGCCATTCCTCCAGTCCTTGTCTTTTTTTGTTGTTGTTGTTTTGGTTTTGCTTTGAGAGACAGGGTCTCATCTGGCTCTGTGGCCCAGGCTGGTCCTGCACTCACTGTGGAGCCCAGGCTGGCCTTAGACTCACGGCAATCCTCCTGCCTCAGCCTCCAGAGTGCTGGGATTACAGTTGTGTGCGCCACTACACCTGGCTTATGTGGTGGTGCTGGGGAATCGAACTCGGGTACTCAGTGCCTGGCTTAGTGCTTGCTAGGCAAGTGCTTTAACCACGGAGCTGCTCCTCCAGCCCCATGAAACATTTCTGTAAATTACCTGGAATTCTTCCGGATGGGTGACCCGTGTCATGTCACTGGTGTGCCCTTTCAGTGATTCATTATTCCTGTCGCTGTGCACTCGGACACTTAGTTGACACTGTAATTCACTGCTACCTATTATTTTATCATTTTGTGTTTTTGAGTCAGGGTCTTTCTATATATATAGTCCAGGCTGGTCCTGACCTTACCGTGGAGCCCAGGTTGGCCTCGAACTTGCAGCAATCCTCCTGCCTCAGCCTCCTGAGTGCTGGGACTACAGGCGTGTTCCACCCTTCTGGCTCATGTTGAATGTGGTGCCGGGGGCCTTGCACCTGCTCGGCAGGTGGGCTCACCGCCGGCCTACCCCCTGCCCGCTGCCTGTTTTCTGGCTTAGCTCTGGCTGCTGGGACCTTAGTCAGTTGCTGAGTCCCTGTGACAGACCTCCACCACGGGGTTCGGGGGTTGTTTCCAGAGTGCTCTGAGATGCCCCGGGCTCATCTGGTAAATGTCTTCCACCAGTTCCAGAAACAGCCACTTCTCCAGGGGCTCTAGGTCCTCCTCATTTAGGAAAGGTTAGGCTGTGACGGGCAGGATGGCACCGGAGTAATGGAAGGGCTCACTGTCTCCTCGTGACTCACCTCATAAGTTGAGATCACAGTCATCAAGAGAAGTGTTAAAAAATAAGACTCGGAGTGGCTGGGGGTGTAGCACAGCAGCTGGGCGCTCGCCTAGCAAAGGACGACCCCGAGTTCCACTCCCCAGCGCCACATAAGCTGGACGCAGGGGTGCACACCGCAATCCCAGCACTCAGAAGGCGGAGGCAGGACAACCGCAGGTTCCAAGCCAGCTTAGAGTACACAGCGGGTCCTATCTTAACATTTTTCGCTGAGATACTTAGCCTCGAGATACTGCCAGCCGCAAAGCCAGGAAATCCATACATGCATGAGGCCGCATCTTCCGGCACCCTGTTAGTCCACTCGCCATGGGACCCCAATGCCTGGCACCTGCCCACCTCCGGGTAAATCCTCCATGGGTTAACCCACCTGAAGAAGCCAGAGCCGCCCTGTTCACTCGTGCCTCAGATCCCACCAGCTGGACACAGCGCCTCCGACACAAGGATGCTGGGGCGTCGCGTGGGGAGTTCCCGGCTGATACCGGCCGAGGAGCGAGGGAGAAGAGCCAGTGATGCCGGGAAAGGGGAAAGCTGCCCCAGGAAACAGCCCGTCGAAGGGGCTGTGCTGCAGCAGGCGGCAGCAACCTGTAAAGCCAGGAGACTGCCGGAGAGTAACTGAAAATAGGGGCTGGAGGAACGGCTCAGCGGCGAAAGTGCTGGGCTAAGGACCCGAGTTCGATTCCCCAGCACCACATAAACCGGGTGTGGTGGCACACGCCTGTAACCCCAGCTCTCAGGAGGCTGAGGCAGGAGGATAGCTGTGAGTCCGAGGCCAGCCTGGGCTCCGTAGTGAGTTCAGGACCAGCCTGGGCTGCAGAGTGAGACCCTGTCTCAAAAAAAAAAAAAAAAAATTGAAACACAGAACACACATGGTGTGTGTCTCGTTGACGTAGCAGTAAAAACTCCGGTGGCCATGAACTGAGAGTAAAGAGGAGAGTGGAAGGGAAGGTGGCAGGTGCTCATGTCGCACGGCAGAGCCGGGACACACTGTTCACAGCCAATGGGGAAGACAGCAAAGTCAAGCTCGGTGTGCACTGCAGTGAGCGAGGCCTGTGACACGGCTGCGAGGCGCCGGGGGCGTGGGAGCTCACTCCTTACCTGTCACCCTGGAAAGCCACCAGCATGTGGCTTAGGAGCACAAGAAAACCCAGCGGGACCCATTACTGAAAACCACAGAGGCAGCTGCCAGAAACAACACCGAATAGCTCAAGGGTCGGGGAGCTCGTCCCTCGGGGCCACCCCGGCGGGTCTCGGCTTCTCTCCATACCTGACTGAGCCACAGGCCTGCATATTTTGGCTGTGTTACTGGGGACAGACCAGAGCCTTCACTCTGAGCTACATCCTCAGCCTACGTTTTTAATTTTCATTTTGAGACACGGTCGCACTGTCCTAAGGTGCCAGGCTGGGCTCAAACCTGCGACCCCTCACCTCAGCTTCCCAGCGCCCTTGGCCACAGGCTCGCACCCACACCCGCCCCTTCCGCCTTTCTCACCCCGGGGCCACAAGGCTTGCCTTCCTCCATCCAAGTGTCTTAAGTCACGAATTCAAGCCCCAATCCCAAAGGAGCCACTTTCGAGCTCAGGGCCTCGTCCTGGGCCTGTATGGGCGCACGTGCTGGTCCCTTCCTGCAGTCACTGGTCACAGCTGTCCCCCAGGGCTCCTGTGCTTCCCGATGGGGCTTCTGGAGGGAGACTGGATCCGGAGTGAGGACTTGCTCATCAGAAGAACTTGCAGACGAGCTCACAGCCGGATGGGGCGTAGAGGGCAGGCCTGGCTGGAAAGGGGGTACCGGGCGGACCTGCCACTGCCAGGCTGCCTGTCCCTTCCCTCTGCTCCCGCCCTGGGGCCAGCCAACTGCACGCCCGAGCCATGAGCCCGCCTGATGGCCTTGTCTTTGGCCACCCGTGTCGTGTCGGGTGTTAATCTTGTAAGCAGACAGCTGTTCTCCGGCTCCACCCCTTTCCCTTCATGCTGTCCCTCGCCCCGCGGGTCCGAGTGGGACGCAGGCCATTCCACGAGCCTTTCTCTGCCCAACCCTCCACGGACATGGTGGCGCTCCTGCCTGCCCAGCTCTTGCCCTCCCGTCTCTTCTGTCTCTCTCTCACACATGGGTTTGCGTATAACCTTTGGACCTGGAGTGTCCCCCAAAGGCTTGGGTATCCCAGGTTTGGTCCCTTGCTAGGTCACAGGGGGCGTGCCCCGGCCTGGCCTGAGGTTGTGGGATCCTTAGAGGTGGACTCCAGAGCAGCGGGGCCAACTGACCTCCGCAGACACATCCAAGCTGGGTGCAGCCTTCTTGCTATATAAACTACCCCAGGTATTCCATTTGTCGTTTCGTGGTGGGGTGGAGGGCCTGGGGTAGGGGAGGAGGGACTCCTGGGGTCAAGGGTGTTTGGAGAGGCACACAGTAGCATGGAGGGGCTGGAGCCCATGGTGTCAAGGGTCGGGGGCTGGCAGTTCCCTTTGGACAGAGCAATGGTGAACCCCCAGATATGCAGGGGCAGAGCGGTTCAGTGGGGGAGCCTGGCCCTTGCAGTTAAGGGCAGAAGGTGTGGTGTCCCTGATGTCAGTGCACAGCTGCTCAGGTACGTGCTAAGAGTGACGGAGAGCTTGCTGACACCATGATCTTTTTGGGTGGAGGGAAGGGGGCTGAGCTCAGGGTCCGTGCATGAACCTCATCCCAGCCCTTTTTTTGAGACCGCTCCTTGTTGTTACTTTGTCCAGGCTGGGCTACCCTTCGTGCGTCTCCTGTCTCGGCCTTCAGGGTGCTGGGAGATTGTACATAGGCTCCACCGAACATGTTTTTTTTTTTAAAGGCCACACCAAAAATGTCTTCCAAATCATCTTCATATTTGTCTTAGCAAAATCAAAACAAACCGTCTCTTATCTCTCGTCACGTTACCCTCGTCCGTGTCCCTGCCACACACCGTCCTTTTGAACGTCTCTCCAAGCGACCAGCCTCCACACCTTGGGCTTCTGGGCAGACATTACCCGCGCGTGGCCTGCACACTGTGGCCTGCGCTGACCGGCTCCCTCCTCTGGCTGCCCGTGGCAGCACAGACCCTCTGGGGAGGGGGAAGGACCCCTACGGGACGTTCTGGCCACAGAATGTTCTGTAGAGTGGACTGTAGAGGCTGTGTGGACTCAGCCCCGTGGTTCTGCAAGACCCTGAATCAAACAGAACCACACTGGGCTGGGGACGTAGCTCCCCGTGGGCCCGGACACCGTCAGTCCCCTGCCCAACACTCACTAGACTGTAGACTTGGCAGGGACACTCCTATACGGGGCCATTTAAAATAACCGTCTCGGCCCTGACAGATGGGTGTGTCCAAGTTCGATGCCTTGTAATTTGCTTTAGGGACCCTAAATCAGTCATCGTAATTGATTTTATTTTTCTAAAAATATTTGAGTTCAGTGTGGTGGAGTACACCTGCAACCCCAGCACTCTAATAAGAGGCTGAGGCCACGGGAAAAATTATGTGTCTGTGGATATAGCTCTAGGTTCAATTCCCAGTACCAAAAAGTCTTTCTTTTAGCAAGAACATTCGTAATGACTAGAGATTCTCGTAATATTGGTTATTTGATGGGTTGACAATTAAAAACAGGAAAGGTCAGTGTTCCGTAGCTGCAGGCTTGGCCTGGCTGCAAGCTGACCGTCGGGGTCTGTACTGCTGTACTTTATCCTTAAACTGATACGCTCTGTAGAGGCCATTTATGCAATTCAAACAACGGGCAATCTTCACCAAAGAGACCGACTGGATCAGCTCTCACTACGAAGCCCAGGCTGGCCCTGGACTCACGGCAATCCTCCTGAGAGCCGGATTACAAGTGTGCGCCACCATGCCTGGCTTCACGTGGTGCTGGGGAATCGAATGCAGGGCCTTGTGCTTGCCAGGCATGCGGTTTAACCACTGCCACTCCTCCAGTCCCTAGAGGAGCTCTTATAGGTACAAAAAGAAAAAGCAAGAACGTGTAACACTGTAACTAGCCTCACTTAGGTTACTAGAGTAGGGCAGTAAGGGGCCTCGAAGACCTGGCGTGGAACACTGCGCAGCTCTGACTCTGGAGGGCAAAGCCTGGGTCCGCCGGTCAGGTGTACCAGCCTCAAGGAGGGGAAGCCTAAGAGGTAAGGTGCTGTGCCACCGAAGGGCTGTGGAGAGCAGGTCTGTCCACCGGGACCCGCACCCTCGCTGGCCTTCCTCCTCTGGGTGCAGACCTGGGCACCCAGGCCCTCCGCCGGGCTCCCACGCAGCTCCCCAGCCCAGGAACTTCCCAGGCCCGCCCCACAGGGGCAAGCCCTTCCAAGGCACTGCAGACCGGACTCCGAGGAAGCAAACCTTGGGCCAGGCTGGAAAAGGTCACCTTGGATGCAGGGAACCCACAGGAGGGGCAGGAGCCGGCAGAAGTGGGAGGATGCGATTAACATTTTAAGGAATCAGCAGAGCTGTCACACCAACAGGGGAGGTGGGACGGGCGGGAGTGCAGAGCCTGCTGGGAGCCACAGCTGCATCCAGGCAGGACACGACTGAGCCGTGGCGCTGAGTCCCCCTCCCTCCTACGGAGGGGACTGGGGTGACTCCCTGGGCAGGGACACGAGGGTACCTACTTGAGCCGGAGACCCTGGAAAAACAGGCTCAAGAAAGAAAAGCCAGCAGTTCTTTTACCTGCCACACCCTCCAGCCAAGCTTCTTTGTACAGGCACACACTCCCCCAAATTCTAGCCTTTTATGAAAATACCCTTCCCAGCAGGTGCAGTGGCACATGCCAGTAATCCGCAGGAGACCAGGGCTTCACACCCTCATGGGTAACTTAGTAGCTTGGTGAGACGTTCTCAGCGGAAGTACAGCGGGAGGGCATAGCTCAGTGTCCCGGCCTGGGGTTCAGTCCTCAGCACCACAAACCAGGCTCCCGCTCTGCCTCCTCCTCACTCCAGCCACCCACTCGGTACCCCGTCTGGGGCCACCTGACTACTACTCAGCCTACTGCAGACGTGTCCAGCCTGAGGCCCACTGGTTTTGGAGGAGGAGCAGTCTTAGGCGGCCCACGCTGACATACTGGCAAAGCCATGATATGTTTTTCCACGTTGATCAAATGTTCACTATTTAGATAAACAGCAGCGATGAGGCAACCGTGCATGGCCTGCTCCGTTCCACAACCTCCTGCCGCCTCTCAGTGAGCTTCCCATTCCTCATTCTCCAGGGAAAAGCCGAACCAGGAGCTGGCTCACAGCCTCGCCTGAACTGAGCAGCACACGACGGGGAGTCCTAAGGGGAGCACAGCAGGTGGGAGTCAGACGTGTGGCAGGGGTGGCAACACGGCCACCCAAGCTCCAGTCATTTCTGCAGGGGACGTGTGTGGTCCCACGCTGTCCTGATGGAACACCCCTCCTTGAACATGAACCAGCTCGGGACGCTTCTGGGCAATTCACTCAAACCATCCAACCGCTGGAGGAACGCTGGTCGGATAACCTCAAGCTCACAAGGAGCCCCAGTCCAGAGCCTGCTCACACATCCCAGGCCTTCCAGGCAGCCGTGAATGCCGAATGACAGATGTTCGATGTTTCTGCAATCTCTTGTTTGTATAAGGTGGGTTTGACTTAATCAATGACTTTATTTTTTTCATTGCCTCTAGGACTGGCGAATGTCACCAGGCTCCAAACGATGAGCATGGAATTCTGTGCAGCGTCGCCAGCACGCCATTCTTGTACAGCACTGGCATCGTAAACCGCACAAAGCTTTACACAGCCTGATGTGTTTTACTTCCTGTACAGAAGTCAAACAGTAAAATATGGCAAAAATGCAGTTCAGTCTTCCACCTCCAACCTGTACCATCTCTAAAACTCAACCAAATTGCTCCATTTTGTTTAGAATGAAGCTAGAACTTTTGGCTGTCAAATTACACAGATATGAGTGACCTCAGTACTGGCACCATCTGCTGCAAAAATACACCATGACTTTCCCGACAACCCAACATATGGTTAATGTACACGTATATAAGAACTAAGGCTCCTTCTTAAAATTGTTCACTGTAACACTTAAAAAATCGAGGGCAAATAAACGAAACCAGGGGCTGTGGCAGGTGCAGGAACTCCAGCCTCCGGGCTTCTGGAAGTTGTTACCTCTTCTTAAGGATGACGATACTTTCCCCAAAGGCCTGCAAGCCACTCGCCTCCCCTGGCGTCACTCTCTGGCCTCTACCCCTGCGCTAGTGTTTCACCAGAGACAAGCCTTCACATTACCTGGATTATAAAGCTTTTGTGGATGAAAAGGTTAAAGCTGAGGTCTCATTAGCACACGTTTTAAAAGAGTAACATAAAACCTAAGACTACCAGAGTCCTAACTTACTGCACAGCCACATTGGGCTTTAGCGAACACAATGAAAACATCCATATTACACAACACAAAACTGCAATTTAAATCAATGGAAATAGAGTGTGTCAATTTATTGTTTTGAATATTTTTACAAGTGAGATTTTGGAAAGACTATTGACAAGTTTGCATTACTGCCAATTCCACACAGGTTAAACAAACAAAAAAAGGCATTTACTCTTGGCCTTTAGAATGCAAATTGTCCGACTGCGTAACAAATGCGCGAGGTACAGTAAGGTTTGAGGGTGTAATAATAAAGAAACAAGATCCTCTTCCAACTGCTGTGTAATCGGTAAGTAACACCACAAACCACACGGCTGGCTACTGTGACAAGTGTTCGCGGAGTAAAACCTCCAGGCCACCTACTCTGAAGGCTGAGACCAGCACAGGCGATCAAGCTGGCACCTGATCTACACATTAACGAAGGCTGGCTGATTCCTTTGACCCCCATCCCAGAGGGTGGGGAACCCAGGAGGGACACAGAAGACTGGCAGTGCATGTGGAGCTGGACAGGGGCTCACCCGGGTCACTACCAGGCCAGGATGACAGGAAAGGGCATGAAGCACACTACAGTGGGACTGTGGACTCCAGGGACAGGGACAGGGCGTGGACAGGCAGAAAAGACTGAGAGGAGGAAAAATGTTGGGGAACAAGGAAAAGGCTACCAGGGAAACGGTTCTGTTGACTGCTCAGAAACGCTCCCATGATGGCTTGGGCTCCTTGTGACCCAACACCAATTCCTGAGCATGTGAGCTGCTGCTACATTTCCGTTTTACAAAATGTCACTGTATTTGGAATAAGAATATATGTCTGATTTAGTAAAAAGCATCCATAAATATCCAGAGGTATTCTTTTGTTATATCAAGTAAAAAAAAAAAAACTAGTTCTAACTGAAGTAAGCGCAAGTAGAGATGTCATCAGCCCCACCGCGATGAATGGTGCGATGTGCTTTTAGGTGAGCAGCACAGGTCACTGAGTGTGGGAACACGAACGCACCGCTCTGCATTCTGCACAGTTCCATCCTAACCTGCCAAGACACGCAGGGGCCCTGGCTGGGTGTCACCTTCCGGAAGCCAGGTGTTTCTGAGAACTGCACTGCCCAAAGCAGGGGCTACGAGGCAGTAAGCGGTCCATTCACGGGGACCAGCCAGTTTTTAAGGCAGTATCAGTCACCGCCACCCTCCACCAAATGACTCTAGTATGTAACTGACAAGGTGGCCAATGACGAGAAGTAGCCATCACCCCAACCACAGGTGACAACTGAGCTCATCTCAACCCATCTGCCCCAGCAGTGACGCAGGACCGAAAAAGTGATTTAAGACTCTCCATCCCGAGCACCGATACCGCACGCCAGGCTGTCCACCAGCCTCGCCTCAGTGATCTTCCCAGTGGGAACCTGGGCACCTGAAGCACCGTGGGACCTCACAGAAGGCAGCCCTGTTTAATGAGGAAATGTACTTCTGAGAAAAAGACAGTGTTTTATTCCTGGGCACTTGGTATCTCACAGACCCTCAAGTACTGAGGGAGGTTAATTATAATCACTGTGTTTTACATACTAATCTCAAACACACACATCACTCACCACAGACCATGGGAGCCTTGTGATGGCCAGGAAGAAGGTCGCAGGTCCCTCAGGTCATCTCGTGTGATGTTCACGCGTAACGGTGACAGCGCACCAACAGGTACGAGAACAAGACTAGCTACAGCAACTCCTGCTTGGGGATATTCTTACAGTCCTGCCAATCCTGCGGAACAGTCCACGTGCTTTCTGTACAAATGCACTGACGTTTACACAGAACTGACCCTTTACATCATAAATGAGCACAGGACTGGTTCTGCTGCGCTGAGCTGTGGGGCGGGGTTGGCAGGGCCAGGAGACAACAGGCCCTTGTTCTCAGCACCACGTATGAGCGGGAGTTGCAGGAAAAGGGGTGTACAACGGGGCCGAGACTGACAGAAAATGCCCAGGTCTCAAACTGAAGAGGCCTGGTGCGTGCCAGAGAGGAGAGAACCGGTCTCACGCCACCTTCCAAGCCACTCAGGCTCCAGCACCCAGCTGTAGGCAGGGGGCAGTGGAGCGTCCCAATGACGTCGGGAGGGCCTCGCTAACTAGTTAAGTCCCAGGCAGAATTCAGGTGGTATTTGTTAAAGTGGCAGTGACAGAAGCAACCACCTACACATGAGTAATGTCAGTTCCGCCCGCCGTGTCAATCACTGTCACAAGGCTCGGTCTTTGGGACGTAGTCGCTCACCCGAATTCAGCTCATCCTGACAAAAGCTTCCTGCGCTTGTCTTCTCAAGTACTTGTTTCTTTATGAAGTCCCTTTTATTTAAACAATTGTCAAATATCAGCACAGTAATACTACAGGCTCAAGAGTGGTCAATCAACAAGCGAAAAAATGAGAGGGAAAACAGCGTCACTGTGTCATAAACACAGCGCTGAGCGCAGCAGGCCTCGAGTCGGGGAAGAGACACCTGTGCTGTGGCACACGCTGGAGAGCCCGATTCCATGTGTCGCAGAAGCAGAGGCCCGACTCCAAGCGGGAGTCGGGGAGACAGGAGGCAGAGTGCGAGAGCATCTATTCTGGGGTCCCTCGAACTGAGCGCGGAGGTAAAATTTTCTACATTTACAAAGTTCATATAAATCTTACGAGTTGCAACTTTCATAAGTCAGAAGGAAATGTTCTGCGTAAGACCAGGATGTGCCTAAGCAACCTACCTGTATGCATACCAGGTAGTGACACCTCAGCCCTAAGACCTCATGGGCTGCTCGGCAGCACAAGGGGGACCGATCGCCGTTCCGTGTAGGAGCTCTTGTGCTTCAGGCCGGCACATTCTTGACTTCCTAATGTGTGAAATTAATGCAAACCTCTGCGAAATGTTGTGCAAAATTAGTGTATTTACAAAAACGGCACGAAGTGAAGCCAGCAGTTGGCGCGCGTGCACACCGCGCTCGCGTCTGCAGCAGCAGGAGGGACGGACCCCAGAAGAATGCGTTGACGTCACCCAAGGTCCACTGGGGGGGGGAGGCAGGGGGGGTGGGGGCAAATGCTACCCGCATGGTATTCTACAGGTAAAGCTGAAACAGGCTTAAGGCTGTTCCTGTCAAGCAGTTGTACAAATCTGTCAGCATCCCCACCTCTGTTTGAGTCACGGGACCTTCATCCCCACTTGTGGTCTTAAACTTCTGTTTTGCAAAATCCAAAAGGAAAACACAGAAGAAGTCAACCAATGGAGGTTATATTAAATAGGATCAACGCGTGAAGCTACAGCTAGAACGGAGGACGGAAAGCCAGACACAAAGAGCGAACTGTGCCCGCTGCTGGTCGGAAGCAGCCCTACGTGAGGCAGCTCTCGGGCCGCGCCAACTGCCCTCTCGGCGCACCGTTCCGCTACCCCGCACGCAGTGCGCATGCCTGCCAGCGTGCGGACCGCGCTCCCTGCCCTGCATCCAGCCTTAAGGGACCCAGTGAGGGAAGGAACAGAAGTGGGCACGTGACACACGACAGCGGGCGCCGAGGGAGCATGCAGCCGGCTCTTCACTCAGCCAGCCAGCTTGCTGGTGACAAGGGACGGCTTCCGCTGCGGGAGGTCCTGTGGGGTGGGAATGTGGTCCCCAGTGACCTCCGCCTTATCTGGGGCCGCAGCAGGAAGCTGCTTGTTCTTCATCTTTGCTTTCGCCATGTTGTAATCACCGGAATCGAAGTATTTTTGCTACAAGTTAAAAAAGACAAGAAAGTTCAGGTTAGTTTAAAAGCTCGCTTGTACCACGTGACCTAGTTAAGGCACAGGTGGGACCTCTGCGAGCCCAGGCATGCACGCACAGAACATGAAGGAAGTGACAGCCTATCGGTCTGCACTGAGTCCACTCCACCCCGACGGGAGCAGCCAGTAGGACCCCTTCCATAGGCTGCAGGCCCGCACAACTCTCAGCACTGGTTTCAAGGTAGCTCAAAACAAGTCCTCCACTCACAGGAAAATTAGAAATTCTTGCTGAGAGGACTTTGAAAATAAAAGCACGCATGCTCTGGAAGCAAGGAGCAGCAGTTAAGAGCGCGTTCCTGCCAAAGGCACGACCCTGGGTGTGATTCTCCCGCACACGTGCTGGGCGTGGTGGTGCACGCCTGTCATCCCAGCACTCGGGAGGCTGAGGCAGGAGGACGTTGTGAGCTTGAGGCCATCCCGAGCTAAAGAGTTCAGGACAAGCTTGGGCTTCAGAGTGAGACCCTGTCTCCAGAAGAAAGTAGGGAAAAAAGCAAAGGGTACACTCCAGTTGCATTCAGATGTGTCGCCGTGCCCACCAGCCCATCACTGTGGCTGTAGATGCTGCCAGCCAGGATGAGCGCTTTGGCAAGAATCTAAACCACTTATTCAATTTAAGGCAGTTCAACTAACACAAATGTTAGCGTAATGAAGACGCAGACCCACCAGGAATGGGTTTGTCGAAAGCGATCTTCACGCTCCACACTCCCGCTTTCATGTAAGACAGCTGGTAAGCAAGGCCACGGCTCATTTCGGCAGGAAGGAGGTGGCGGCGGCCCTGCCCTTTCTCACTAAGACACACATGCGCTGACGAGAATCGAGGACCAGCCTGGGTACCGCGTCCTCTGAGTTCCACACTAACACTAAGCGAGTGGGTCCGAGCGCAGCCCAGCCTGCCAAGGGCCTGCTGAGTTACCAACTACTGCAGACCACCTCAGGAACCAAGTGCTCTGGCTACTCACCGAGGGGAACAGAACTGCAGCCTGGGCCTGGCCACAGGAAGGAGTATGGACCTAAATGACGACAGGACAACATGCTCTCAGACCCCAGGGACTCTGCACGTGGCAAAATAAACTCACTGCTCTATGTCAGGCCTCACCAATGGCCACCTGCTAGGGATTATTTTTGATATGCCAGATGAGGCCTGCAGCCACGGGATCTCATGTGGGAAAGAACTTTAATGAATCCCTAGGCAAGGACCACATGGAGCAGTGGCAAGGTGACCGGTCCAGGCCTTTGTGAGGCCTGCTACAGCCTCATCTCCACACGAACTTTTCAAAGGGCTGCTTTGAGGTTCTGGGCATGCGCCATCCTGGCCAAAGCACAGAGAGACACGGTGCAGGGGTGTATTCTAGGCAGCTCCCTCCAGCAGAATTAACTCCGTTTCCACGACAATTACTGCATCCTTAAGAGGATCTCATTGAACTGCAGCTCAGGCTACCCTGCCTAAGAAACAAGTCTTATGTACAGAGCGTAGCTAGAGAGAAAATGGACACCAGGGTCCATCAACTAGGGCCCCTAGAACAGGAGCAGGTACCACAGAAGATGGCAAGTCGTCCTGGAGACAAAGGCCCTGGGGCCAAGGAGGAGGCCAGACAGACCCAAAGCAAAGGCGAACAAGCCTGCTTCTCATGCTAGGCCCAGATGTGGTCCATGGGGAGCCTGAGCTGTCACTTTTAATAACTTCTACATTCTGTGCACATCTGAGTGACCATCTTCTTAAAAGCTCCTCCCACTCGTTTCAAAGCCACTCCTCTACTGGTATTTACAACTGTACCCACACTAAACAATCACCTAAACTGCCAATGTCTAGCCTTAAAGCCACTTTTTAAAGACCTATGCCTTGAGTCTCCATGGGAGACCTACTTTGCTGACTTTTACAACTTATTTAAAAGGAAAGATCTTCAAAGAAGGATTCCTTACACTGAATCTTACCTGTAGAATAATTCAAAAGATTATTCAGAGAATGTGAACCTTCTAATCTCGATCAATACTACTTTCCACAACACAGCTGATGATTCTGAATGTCTGTGCAGCATAAAGAGCGTGTCGGTTGCTTCCTACTCCCGTCACCTATCCATATTCTTGTTAGCTGTCCTCCTACTTTACCCTAGGAGTGCTATAATTTACATTCTACTGACTTCTATTAGGGACGCATACGTCTCTCGTTACCAATCATACTCTGTGTTAACGTCTTTTATCTAGGAGTACCTTGATGATGTTCTTATATAAAAGTTCCTCATTTTTTGGAAATAATCTCCCCACTGGATATTTCCTGGTATAAAGGTTTAACATTTGCACACTTTTTATTTTCTGGAGGCAGGGTCTCACTCTGCAGCCCAGGCTGCTCCTGAACTCACTATGGAGCCCAGGCTAGCCTTCGACTCACAGGAATCCTCCTGCCTCAGCCTCCTGAGTGCTGGGATTACAGGTGTGTGCCACCATGTCTGGCTGGTGGTGCTGGGGGCACTTTAACCGCTGAGCTATTCCTCCCACCTCCATTTGTACACATTTACTATGATTTTTTTTAACTTATAATAAGTTGTGAATGTTATTATTTCATGGAAGAGTTAAAAAAACACTATTAGATTTTTTGATAGTTATAAAAATAACTTGTTAAAATTCTTTGGAAACTTAATTTGGAAAAACTATACACAACCATGACATGCACACACCACATGCACACACCACAGCCATGTTAATGTGCCTCCAAGACGCAGGTACTTGTATATTCAATATATTTAACAACACACACAACTAGAACCTCATTCAATGAATCTTTCTCCCCCACGAACAGCATTTTGCTCTTCTAGACCTCTGGGACCTCTGGGACGAACAGAACCACCCCCCCCCCTTTTTTTAAACAAAACAAAGGGTTAAAAGAGAAATTTTACAGAACAAGTAGCGTTATCTCATTTTACTACTGAGAAATAATGGCTTCTGCCTCCGTAAGAAGCAAGATTCTGGGAAAAAGAACTCATGTGTAATATAAGACGACAACACACAAATCCTGGCAGAGGGAGCACACATTAGGAACACACTGCCTAAGCCATCATTTCATCCACAGACACGGCTGAGAGCCCTGGCTGTGCGTGTGGTGGTGGTGGTGGTGGTGGTGGTGTGTGTGTGTGTGTGGGTGCCCATAAAGACAGGAGGAAGGCAGAAGCACCTGCAGCAGGATCGGTCCCAGGCTGACAGCAGCTGCGCCTGGGAAGACGGGGAGGGGTAGAAGTACATGCAGGGAAGGTGCAGCCGCACGCGCCTGCTTTCCCGTCCAACCAAGGCTGCAGCGAACAAGACATGAACGTTTTAAATGCAGACGAAGGACTTGAGGGCCGTGTGATGTTACTGTCTATACTATGTACATGCTTGGAATAACTTGGAACTGCAAATGAGTTGTAGGCTCGTTCCACACTTATTGATGGATACTGGAAACACATGCATACACACAGACACATACATGCATTCACACAACTGGCAAGGGTGGAAGCCAACGCACAAACACCACCTCTGCTGGGCCACGGAGCCTGCGGCCGAACACGGGAGGCTTCCCGAGCCACCTACCCCCTTCTGCAGCCGCTTCCTGAGGAAATCGGAACCTCCAGGCTTCTGTCCCAGGTGCGGGTACCTGGCTTTCAATTTTGCTTCTTCAGCTTTCTCTGGACTTGTCACCTTGTCCTCCATTTCCTGAAATAATTGCACAGGAATTACTTCTCTATGACGACTCAGTCTTTAGACCAACTCACCTTCTGGTGCGTGGACTGTGACTATCAGTCACGCAATCCCTCCGCTGCGCCTGCTGTGTCTCTGCTCTCCAGAGATCTGTGCTGACAGGGAGCACACGGGACACCCACATGTGGATAAAAATACCAGGCAGCTCCACTCTCCAGCTCAGATGACGTAGCAAGAGCTCACCACCTTCCGAGGGACTCTCAGCTCTATGCTCCGAGAATCATCACAGCACTGCTAAAAGCCAAGGGACCTGTGTGATTTCCCATGTACCCGAAGTATGTATGACCGGAAGTGCCTTAGATCCCTTGTTGGAAATGAACAGTAGCCAACTCACTCGCATATTTTATGGGATCAATTAATACAGATCTTGATATCTGTAAAGGACGAAATATTGCTCTTCATCCATCCTCATGCATTCATGTATTTTATTACATAACTTTCTTCCATATTTAAAATGGCCAACTGTCCAGGACAAAAATCTCATTTTTGTTAATGTACCAAAATGCCTTCTGACAAGCTCTGTCTGCACCTGCAGTCTACTTATTTCTACGGTGAGTCCCGACTCAGACTACCTCTTTCCAAGGGCTGCATTCCAAGGACACACCTCGTGGCCAGGGCCGCAGCAAGGGGAGACGGCCGGCTCAGTGTGCTTTCCCAGCTGCAGCCTTCCCTCCTGCTCACCCGAACCGCAGAATCACGCCTCTGCACACCCTGCGCCGTCCAGGTTATTTATGAACAGGGGGAAAGTAGGAATGTTTAGCCCATACATGGAAACCAACTGTTCTTATATAACGAGTCACCTACCTAGGAACGGAAAAACAACTCCATCCAACTTCTGCATAAATTTACTCCCATACACGTTTCATAACCAGATGACGCACTCTATGTTCTCTCTCCCAACTACCATCCCTGTGCACTGTGACCCTCACTGCCTGAGGGGCCTCGGGAGGAAAGCAGCTGCTGCCACATGCACTTAGGGAATTCGGGGGCCCCTTTCCACCCCACGTGCCTGCTGTGGTTTGGATCTGGAATGTCCCCCAGAAGCCCAATTATCTGGATACCGTGGGTCACCTATGGATTCCATGTGCCGTTAAGAGGTTGGCCTGGTCAGCAGGGGTGGGTCCCAGATTTGTAGTAGAGGACAGGCATGTGGTCCGGAAGGGTACACACTCCGACCTTGGCCTCCAGAGCTCCTTATGTGTCCTCTCGTGATGCTGTCGGCAGCGGTTCTCTGCCACACCCTCCACCACCGCCAGCTACCCGTGAGTGGACGGAGACCTTCTGAAACTGTGAGCTAAATAAACCTTTCCTCCCTTAATCTGCGGGTACCAGGTATTGTCTCAGCTACAAGAAAAGTACCCACGACACTGCCTCTTTGCCCACTTGGGATGTCTAAGCTCCCTATATGGACACCGGCCTCAGCCTCTTGCGGGGTCGTGCTGCTCACCCACAAAGGCGCACACTACATCGCCAGGACTGTGGAAGGTAAGGGGGCGGTAGAAGCCCAAACGCTTGTTACAGCAAGAGAGCAGTGCAGGAACAATGGGGTAATGCATTTTACTGTAACAAAAAGGCAAATATCCACTGTATTTTGTGATCATGCTGTGTAGATCAACCGCTGGTGGAAATTTCTGCCAAATAAAATGTGGTGACGTGTCTTCGAAGTCACTGACTCTGGCTAACGTGGCCCTCATGTCTGCGCAGCATACTCCCTTGGGCCTAGAGAACGAGAGCTCTGCACCTCTTCCTTTTACTCCAGATAGGCATTCTCTAAATCCCTGAGACACACCGTACGAGGCTTGCGATCAGGGCGCCAGGGCTCCCTGGCTTCCAGGGATTCTGCAGCCTCACCCTGCTTTCACACAGAGGGGGAAACTGCACAGGAGTCTGGCATTCCCGTTCACAGTATTTTTTATAAGGAATAGTTTTATATATATAATACCAACCATTTCAACCAAATTAAAACCACTTACCATTAAAAAGTTTTAGGCAAAAACAGCGCACAGAATTGAAAAGGTCATTTAGATTTAGGATGGAATTAGGAACCAGCTCAAGAGGCCACACTGATGCACATACACAGCAACAACTACTCAGGGGGAGCGCATTAACACAAGTTGGGTTTTGTTTGTTTTGTGAGACAGGCTCTCACTCTGGAGTCCAGGCTGGTCCTTAACTCACCAGCCAAGCAGACCAAACTGATCTCAAATTCACAGCAGTCCTACTGCTTCATCCTCCCAAGAACTGGGATTACAGGCATGTGCCACCATGTTCAGTTTAAGTGGTGTTGAAGAATCGAACTCAGGGCCTTTCACTTACTAGGCAAGCATTTTAACCACTCCCCAGCTGTCTAGGTGTTTGAGCCTAGCCTGGATAACACAGCAAGATCCAGCCTCAAAACAAAGCAAAGTTAAAAAAAAAAGCCATTTTTGAAATTCCTTGCCAAATACATAGCAAACATTAAGTTCCTGCTGTGCAACATTTTTAGCTAGATTCAAAATTTCCATGGTGTTTAATACCAAAAGTGGAGCAACGGGAACGTGATCTAAGCCTCATTTTATATGTGAGCTGGTGAAGCCTTTCACAGGACCTCTGGTGAACCTTACAGAAACACTCTTAACCTCTGCAGATGCACAGTTCCAGGACCGAACTCACAAGCCAGCTCCAAAGACCAGCTGCTGGCTGGCATTCGGCACAGCTACAGTCTCGCTTATGGACAGAGGTATAACAACACACCACGTGATGCCTCTGGTCGTGGGTGTCCAGCCCACACGCACATCTCTAAATGCCCTCCTGCACAACACAGCTCAGGCCCTGACCGTTCCCAAGGGGAGCCAACAGCCTAGACACCAGGGGCTACGAGAGCAGCCCACAGCCAGGAGAGACGGTGTGGGTTCCACACGGTGCCTCCTCTGAGAGCCCAAGGCCTCTGGGGGCAGCGCCTTCCTGCCCTTCTCTCCCCGACTCCTCTATTTCCACATCATATTCCTTTGTGTGAAACAGGCAGTTTACCTGTTCCTGACTCTGCTGAACACGAAGAAGTGTAAGTTAGCTAAGCAGTTTAACCTCTGCGGTCACAGTCAAGGACAGGAAACGAGCACAGCTCAGCAGTCAGAGCATCTGCCTAGCCATGTGCAAGACTCAGGGTTTGGTCCCCCAGCATCACACAAAAATCAGCCGGGCATCGTGGCACATGCTTGTCATCTCAGCACTCAGGAGGCTGAGGCAGGAGGACTGCTCTGAGTTTGAGACCCGCCTGGGCTAAACAGTGAGTTTAGGACCAGCCCGGACTATAGAGCAAGATTCTGTCTCAAACAAACCAATTTAACATAACCCTGTTTCAAAATACAAGCACAGGCCCGGACTCGCATCGAGGCCCTGGTTCTGCCTCTAAAACCATCCACACAGATGGGATGGGGATGCAGCTCAGGAGTCTAAAAGGGTGGGGGTGCAGCAGAAACGCAGATGGGAGAAACAAATTATAAAATGTCAAGAACCACAACAATAAATGGATCAAATATTCACTTAAATCCAATAGCTGGATTTAAAAAAAAATCTAGCTACTTGCTGAGTTAAAAAAAAAAAAAAAGACCATCACCTATGACCGCAACTTGTTACTGGGTCAAATTCAGTTAACAGTAACAAAATATAAATCCCTAAAAAATGGAAATTATACATTAATAATTTTTGGTTAAAAAGAAATTGTGACAATTAAGCCGGGGTGGTGGGGAATGCACACCCTGGGAAGTTGAGGCAGGAGGATCACAAGTTTGAGCTTGACTCCCAGAACTGAGGGAGACCTTGTCTCAAAATTTTAAAAGGGGGATGAAGTCGGGTAGACTATACTAAAAATACTTAGAAATTATCAATTGTTATAGTTTGGGTCTGGACTGCCCCCAAAGCCTCACGTACTAGGATGTTGTTGTGAAACACCTAGGGGTATGGGGTGCTGTCCAGGGGTGGGGCCTGGCTAGAAGGGGCGGATCCCTCCTGACGCTTTCTCCCTCACCTTAGAGCTTCCCAACTGCCAGGGGGTCAACAGCTTTTCCTGGGACCAGGCCTCTGCCACGGGCCTCCAGCAGTGCTGGGCGCCCACTGGATGGAAACCTGGAGGTAAAACGAACCTTTGCTCTCGTAAGCTGTGGATGTGGGATTATCCTGTCCCAGCAACAAGTAAGTGACTAAGACGCGGATAACAGAAATTTCCCATCAGAAAGTAGAATACAAAGTGCCTCATAGGGTCTGATATTAAAGAAAGCTAAACCAGTCACGAGGCGCACATCTGATGGTGTGTGCCCGCGAGGCTGAAGGAGCCAAGCTCAAGTTCAGCCCATGCAATTCTGTGACTCTGAGACCCTGCCAGAAAACCAAAAAAGGGGAAGGGCTAGATGCTGCTTGGTGCAATGGTCCTAGGTTCACTCCCCAGCGAACCACACAAGCACACGTAGGTGCCAATGACCCACACACCTGACTTAAGATGTCAGACAAAGCGGTTGGGCGTATAGCTTAGCTGGCACAGCGCCTGTGCAAGGCCCTGGGTTCAATCCCCAGCAAATACCCCACTCCAGAAAAAACAACAAAAATACCACATAGCAGTGTGGTATTTTTAGATTTAAAAGTGTTCTAAGGTCCTTCATCATTTAGATACATATTGTATTTATTTTATATTTTATTCAAAAATTTTTAAGTAGAATCAAACAGAAAGGTCTGATCATCAACACTGAGGGGGAGGTGGGGGGGGAGGCGACTCAAAGAAAAAACCCAGAGGAAAAAAAAATTAGAAATTAGTCAGAAGACAACAACCCAAGAGCCAGTCAACAAAAGGCAGAAGGAAAGACAACCAGGAAGGAATTATTTCTAAAAATTCAAAGCCAGTTTTAAATTTTTATCCCCTACAAAAATCGTGTGTTTTTATTTCTACATTTTAGAAACAAGGGCTGGTGTGTAGCAGGCTGACTCAGTGAGGCGGTTTCAGGGCTGGTAACACATGGAGGTGGGAGAAGCACCAACCATCAGAGCTGCCAAAGGTCAGCAGCAAGTTCTAGCAAGCAAACCCTGGACACCCTAACAGAGGCCTGTGCTGTTCCTAAAAGAAAACCCAGAAACTTCAGGAGAGCACGAGAAGCTACCTTCTAGGGCAGGACACACACCCCAAAGAACTCCCTCTGCAGATCCTACATCTAGCACAGGTGTTAAGCATCCGTGACTGTGTGATTGGACTGTGGAAGTACCTTAGGACTCCTTTCTGTCAGTGAGACGTTAAGTTATGAATCCATACAACAGGCATTCAGGTAAGGACTCTCCTGCACCGTTCAGGATTGGCTCTACTATTTTCCAGCCCGCCCCCCCCCCCCCCCCCCCCCCCCCCCCCCCCCCCCCCCCCCCCCCCCCCCCCCGGCACGCAGCAACAGCAACAGAGACCTGCGCAGGCTGCGCAAGCAGGTTCCCTTCCACCTGCTCAGGGTCTGGGTCCTGACTAACGACCACCTAGAAAGCACATCGCACATCGGACGAAAGCCCCTGACCCTCTGGGGCCAAAAAAACAGCCCAGCCACCAGTACCAACTGCAGATTTTAAAGATCTGGAACAAAAGCAACTTGCATTTATTGCTCATACACGAGCAGGCGTGCTGCTTCACATCAGGGCAACGTTTAAAGAACCGTGTTGGCAGGCAGTGCATCCTGTGCGGAGCATCAGCGTACTTACACAACTTGAGACACAGCAACTGGGTGGCACACCCGTGCAGCCACTGGCACATAGACCTCACCGTTACCCAAAACATAAGAACACCACATATGACTGCATGATATGGCCAGTTAAGACTATGTATTACCCAACCACCTCTGCGGCTAGCTCTGAACATGTGGCCAAGCTCTAGCCGGTAGGACAGAAGCAGTCACACTCTTCTCCAAGGGGAGGTTCACCCACTGTGGCTGGATGAGAAGACAATGTCTGGAGCTGGGGCAGCCACAGGAGGGCCTGTGCTGAGAGCGGTAGGCCCACGGGACAGCGGAGCCCCCTCCTGCCCCGGCTAGCCTGCCTCTGGGATGCTTCCACATGGCAAGAGAAATGAGTGCCCTCTGTGCAAACTACAATTAACCTCATTTCCTGCGACAGGTCACCAAACTGAACCCTAACAGATGAGAAACACAACTCTTCATCCAAGACCCTGGGGAAACAGACATGTGGACCATGCGGGGAGTCCCAGGAGAGAGACCAGACAAGGCGTGCCCGAGGTCACCCAGCCTGAAAGCGTCAGAGCCAAGCTCAGTCCTCCTGACAACAGCAGTCCTAGGCTGCCTCAGGCGACGGGGCAAGAAAGGGGCAGGAATGCAGGTCTGGGACTTCACCCTCACGGGGAACAAGACCATGATTTATGTGACAGTTCTCATCTATCTACCTGTTGGGGTCTTCAGGGCCCGAGAGCCTCAGCATCGCTGACCTTGGCGGAGTTCCCTCCTTCCCAGAACAAACGTTACTGCTTGTAAGTTAAGCCAGGTGTTGTTTTGCTTAAGCTCCTGGAACTGCTCCTTATTGCACCCTCCCTCCTCTACTCCTTCCCTCCCCCTGGGCGACCCCACGCTGGTCAAGGCCTTGCTGATTGGCCCAAGATGACTACCTCAGTCCATTTAAGCCCCTGTACTCCCTAAATAAACTGGAGACGGCGATCACTGAATCGACTCCCCAGAGTGTGTTGTTCTGTCGTCTGATCCCTCCTCGGCTGTTCCGGGGCTCCCCGCAGGAGGGAGACCCCTACATCTACCCTGCACAAAAATACCAAGTATACCATTTAGTAGACAGAAACATTTAAGTCAAGAACTTTATTACCCTCTCCAAGATATTTCACTTAGCGGGATGAATATTATAACCTCAAGAAAACCTGATAAGATCTTTTAAAAAAAGTGCAGCCACCCAACTTAAATGACATGCCCCGCCCGACCAGCGTTATTCAGCCCTGAGGGGTCTAGGCTGAGCCTTTGTCCATCCCACCCTGGCGCTTCCTCTCCTCCCTGCAGTGGCACTGCCCCCGTACTGGAAAATGCACACGGGCAGTGGCCTCAACAGGCACGTGCGGAGAAAGACTCACTCACCCAAGGATTTCTGAGCAGACCCGACCCTGGGCCCGGCCCTGGGCGAGGACAGTCAGGCAGCAGGGACCTGAGCTCAGGTGGCGGTTCTTCTAGGCTCTTCCCCCAAGGCTGGCACAGACGTGGCCCAGACGTCGCCCAGACTCACGCTGGGCAGACCCAAGAGGAGCCTTCCAAAACTCCAACGCTTTGTTTTCACTTAAGTGGTAATCTACTAAAAAGCACACGTATATCCTGGGACATCTTAAGTGCCACTTCCCCTCTAAGCTGTGCCAAAGGGTCTCCATGTTGGGGCTCTGCACAAAGAATGGAGCAGAACTTAACAGTAACTTCATCCCTGGCTCTGGAGTCAAATGACCTCATCACTTACTCTAAAAAAGAACCGAGTTACCACGTGGCACAGGGGAGAGTTAACCAGCCACCTTTCAAAAGCTCCTACCCTTTAGCAAGTGCCATCATCTACTTAATACACTGGAAATTGTTTTAGCAAAAAAACAGGCATGGACAATTAATTTAAACTGGTATTTTAAAAATTGTATTTCATTTTAGTTCTGAGGTGATGTAAAAGTCAATGAACAGATGTTTACACTTATTTTTACATCTGTGTATATTTAATAGCCCAAGCCAGGGGCCTATCTGATTTTGTTCTCTAATGTGGGGTGCACCCACTATTCAAGGTATATAAAGAGACACGACTTCTTCCCCTTGCAAAGTCCAGCCCTGTACCTAAAATTTTCTGAGGCCACAGACTAATCTACCATAAAACCATGGTAATATTTTGAGCTGACAACCTTCGCTTTAATTGAAAGGCCAATTAGGTATAAGGACAATAACCTAACTTTTTAGGTCACCTAACTGTTTTTCCAAACAGAAGAAACAGGTGATTTGGCTCAGAGGGACACTTAAGTGACTTTGCAGATTTTCCATTGCGGGAACCGCACCCGTGGCACAGGCAATTACAGATACAGCCAATCCCCAACTTGGAAAGGACATTCTATTCCCCACACATCCCAGCAGGCCAGAGTGACAGCGCCTAAAACCAAGGACCTAAAATAAATGCTTAGTGTTGATCACCGTTACAAATTCAAGGTATCCTTAAGAATTTTTTTTTTTTTTCTTTTTGAGACAGGGTCTTGCTCTGTAGCCCCGGCTGGTCCTGAACTCACTTCGGAGCCCAGGTTGGCCTTGGATTCACAGCAATCCTCCTGTCTCAGCCTCCTGGGATTACAGGTGTGCACCACCACATCCAGTTTATTATGTGGTGCTGGGGCATCAAACTTGGGTACTTAGCGCTTGTTTAAGTGCTTTGCCTTGCCAAGTGTAAGGCCCTAAGTTCAATTCCCCAGCACCACATAAAGCTGGACGTGGTAGCACATGCCTGTAATCCCAGCAAGCGGGAGGCTGAGGCAGGCAGACTGCCTTGAGTTCAAGGCCAGCCTGGGCTCCAAAGTGAGTTCAGGACCAGCATGAGCTATAGAGTGAGATCCTGTCTCAAAAACAACAATAAAACAATACTTCATACCTTGGCAATATAACTAACAAACCTTATCAAAGAAAATATAGCACACTATTTTGCACCAGAAGTCAAAACTGAGTTTCAGTTCAGTGTTTTTGAGACAAGACATTACAGATGGGTTCGCTATCCTCTGAATTTCTAAATCCCGAACACTAGTGAACATCATAATAAATATTTTACAATAAATCAGTGACATTTAAACTTACTGTTAAGATTGCAATCATTAAATTTACACTTTTTTTGGTACCAAAAGTGCATCTTTTCTAGAGAGTGTGAAAAATACCTAATAATTTTCTCTAGAATGTTCCAAGCCTATCTTCCAAGTACTATCAGAACTGCCCACCTCCGGACGTTAACGAAGCTAAGAACATTTGGAATGGGTTTAAAATACCAACTTCCAACCGGACTACGGACACGGGAGCAACATTTAACATATTCCTTTACAAGGCCCAAGCGTTAAATCAAATCTTACTTATGGTAATGTAGTTTACGTTTTAAGAAAAGTTGTAGGTAACTCCATGAACAACTCGGGGGACAAGACACCACGGAATTTCCTCCGTTGCTGGCAGTCCTCTGTGGCAGGGAAGGCACAAGGCTTCATACTGGTAACAGTCACACGGATAATCCCGGCCGAATTCCCAGCACCAAAAAGTACCAAGTGACTATGCAAAATACTCCAGTGTTCCGGGGTTCCCAGGAAAAGCCCGATCGCCCAGTTTGGTGAACATACGGGCGCTCCACCATTCCCGCGGCCGCGAGGGGCGGCCCCACGGGTGACACACACGTGTCACACGTCGCTTGCTCGGGGCCGGCAGCCCGCCGGGAGCAGAGCGCGGAGCCGCGACCGTCGGTGGCCACGGGGTTTCCAGGGAGGGCCTGCAACCCGACACGGACGGACAAGGCGGCCCGGGCCGGGACACCGCCCTCGAGGCTCGCAGCGGGCGCGGAACCCGGTAGCTGGGGAACGCTCGTGGAGCAAATAAACTTTCCAGCGGCAGCACAGCCACAGGCCGCTGGCCGCGCCCCTGCCTCGGCGCGGAGACGCCCCACGCCCGCTACACCCACCTTCTGCTCCTCCGCCGACGCCGCCTCGGGGATCTCCGCGGACATCGTGCTCCCTCTGCGGCCGGAGAAGATGCGGAAACTGGCACCGAGATCGCCCACCTTCTACTGCCCGCGACCGAGCGGGCCGCCTCCACCTCCAAAGTGGCCGCCGCGACCCCGCGGCCTGCGTCCTCCCCTCCCGCGCTCCCACCTAACCTAACCAGCTCCTCCGGTCCCGCGACGCGGGAACACTTCCTCTCCCTTCAAAGGTCGCGGCGCGCGTTCGCCTCACATCCGCCGGAAGCTGGCGCAGGCTTCCTGGGAGCTGTAGTTTCCGCGCGGCCCCACGCCTACTCACATCTGCCGGAAGCCACTCTGCGCTTTCTGGGAATTGTAGTTTCATAGCGGCGCCGGCTCCCTCCACCTTTCACGTGCCCTGACACGACTTAGAGCACCACTTCCTCGGTCTCGGCTTGTGTCTTCTTCGCCCCGCGTTGGCTTTCTTCTGGAAACGCCGGAGCTCTGCTCGTCCGTCCTAACCCTGCCCGCAGCTTCATTTCCGTAGTCCTCCGTCACCGCCAGGAGAACCTCCTTTCTGAGCCCCTGCCGTGGTGCCACCGCCTCTTAAATCCTGTCCCAGCTCTATCTAGTGCAACAACGCGCGCTTAGAGCGCGACTGTCATTACCTTATTGTCACCTTCCCTGCCCAGGTAAGCCAGTCAGGGAGAGGATGTCGTCCGTATGCACTTACATTTCCATCTAGACCCTCTGAGGGCCCCGCGTTTCCTACTCAATGAGTAGCCTCTATCCACCTGTCCGCCCCAGCGGGCCACACTCGTAACCGGCATGGGTGTCCTCCAAGCGACGCTGATATAAATGCGAGGGGTTACCCATAATTCTCGTTCTTCTTTTCTTCGGGACGTCTGAGGAGCTGCCGGCAGTACACGGTAGCTCAGGACCGCGGGGCAAGACAGTTCTGGGGGCAGCAGAGCGACCAATCCAAAGACCCGACAGGCCTCGACAAGGAATGCGAAAGCCAGCGCAACTCAACAGGGAGCGGACACCAGGGCGAACTGCAGGAGGGCCGCAATGTGAAAACCAGAGTAGTAGCGCACGTCGAAGGGAAGGAGTCGTCAGACACGGGCGCACTCACGTGGGGTGTTCCAGAAGCCATCTCGTCGTAACGAAGCTCTCCCTGGAGAACGCCTGTCATGTGGGCCAGCTGAGGCACATCCGAAGATCCACTACATAGGTCTCACAAAGTAACCTGCTGAAAGGCCCGTGCCTTACGGCAGAACTGAGAGACGTGCGGACTAAGGGCAGCACCCGGCAGCAGTATTCTCATTAATACATTCTTACTCCAGTCAGTAAATCTCCTGTTTGGGAACTTGAGCGAATCGTATCGGTGAGCTCAGATTAAACCTGACAGACTCACCATAAAGAAAACCGGCACAAGTGACCATACGTAAAGGCAATGGGCTGCTGAAAGTCAGTACCACTCATTCGAGGGCAAGTTTGAACTGCGGGGGACAGACTGTAGCCGAGTGTTGAACTCTCAGGACTTAATGGTACAGCCCTGTAATCCCAGAAATCTAGGAAGCTGAGGCAGGAGCATCAAAAATTGCAGCCCACCCCGGGCAATTTGGTGACTTAGCAAAACCACGCCTCAATAAAAAGGGCTGGAGATATGGCTCAACACAAAAGGGCCGACTCAACCTCCAGTATAAAGGAAGCCATCTCCCCACAGTGCTGCTGCTCTGCTTGGCTGTGAGTCGGCTACCTTCACGTGGGAAGGGGAAAACTCATCCCCCAAAACTTGTTTCCTCAAACCTGTTCTCAACCTCTCGGATCCTCTCCTGGTTTCTGTCCTCCCCTGGTCATTCCGTAATCTCCTTTGTTGGGTCTTTATCCTCCCACCCCCTTTGAGACGGTCTTACTAAAATGCCACATAGATTTTCAGCATATGGGCCTGCCTCCTGTTGAGAGGATTCTGCCAGTTCTGTCCTCGGACCCCCTTCTTGTTTTACAGTCATGTCAGATCCTCAGAGCCTCAGCTGCCATCTGCACACTCTAGGTGACAGTTGCCCAGAGGCACATTCCAGGAGGACAGACTATCCCATGTCTATGATGTCCAATGTAGTGGCCAAGCGCTACAGGCTGCTACTCAGCACTTGGAAGGTGACTCCTACAGAGGAGCAGAACGTTTCATTTTAAATAATTAGCCACGAGGACTAGAAGCACGAAGACCCCTTGGGCACAGACCCCCCCTTCGCTCTGAAGCTAGTCAGCTCCTCGGGTGGTTCGGGTGTGCACGCCACAAACTGACACTGGCCTCGGAATCTGGTTGTCAGCGTTAAAGCTGGATAAAGACTTTAAAAGGATCAGGGGTCTTTTCTGGGTGTATCTCCCCAAGGTCAAGAGTTAATAGGCGTAAAGAAGACGACCGCTTGCCATGCACCCTCAAACAGCCGATGCAGGAAGCGCAGCTCTGCCACCAGGGTGTCGCAAACACGGAGGACACGATGCGTTTCCATCCACAGAAGCAGAGGACTGAAAGATCAACTCAGGAAAATGAGGCCCGAGACCCCGGGATACAGGGAGACTTCTGTGAGCCACACTCAGGGTCACTGCGGGCGTAAGCAAAGCAGGTAGCTGGCATCAGAGCAGGTTTGGGGCTCGCAGGTTGACAGTGCAGCCCAACAGAGGAGGAGACCACTTCAGCTGGAGCGGGAAGCTTGTGAACGAATTTAAAAGAAAGAAGAGTGACTCACGAAGGAAAGGGGTGTAGTTAAAAAAGGAAGGGACTTACTCTTGTGGTGTCGGGGATGGAGGCCAGGAAGTCTTCCCTGAGCCGCATCCCCAGCCCATTTTTATTTCAGATTTTGAGAAATTGCCCACGCTGGGCTTGAACTTGTAATTCTCCTGCTCTGCCTCCCAGAGTGCTGGGATAACAGGGCTGTGCCACCAGACCCATGCCACCAGGCCCAGCTTGGAAGAAGGTTTTTAAAACTTCAAACTTTATTACCTCCTAAGATGCTGGAGAAAACGTCCCGAAGCCTCCCCTCGACTGCACGTGCAGGCCCAGCAGCAGCAGACCACGGCGGGGCGCGCAGCCCGCAACACCGGCCCAGGCCGCGGCCTGCCCTCCACTCCTGCGGACCCTGGCCTCCCTGGGGCGACCTCTGGGGTGGTCTGTACTTCATAACCTGCAACCGTGGGCTCCAGGGGCGCTCCCAGCCTGCCTGCCCTGATGGCCCCGCCCGCTGCCACCCGCTGTCCCAGTACCATCCTACACCGCCCTGTAGCCCCTTCTGAGCATGTGGGAAGGGGGCTCCTCGCAAACGTGGGCCAGTGCCCCCCGCCGATGGAGTTTCCCGCTGCCGTCCACCGTGACCACGAGCCGGGCAGTGGAACGAAGGGACACGCCTCTGAGGTTGGCTGTCCTTTCCTCCTGACAGGACAGGGGCAGCCTCATCTCAAAAGAAGAGCAGGGGAGAGGAAGGGGGGTAGGTGGGAACCGGCTGGAGCGGGCAGCTCCCTGGTTAGAGTGCGGGTCTAGACAGCACAAGGCCCTGGGCTTGATACCCAGCACCACGTGAGCCAGGAGTGGTGGCGCAAGCCTGTAATCCCAGAAACTGGGGGGCTGAAGCAGGAAGACTGCTTTGAGACTTCATCTCAGAAGAAACAGAAAAACAAAACAAGAGCCAGATACAGTGTTCAGGTTTGTGCATATATTTACAATATAAATACTAACTTGTTTCCAAAGTATACATTCTTTTTAACAATTTCAGAAAATCATCTGGCACGGGACAGCAGGCTGTGAAGCCACTAGACTGATGAGGGGAACCCGAATTCCTGGGGAAGAAGGAGCCCGGCAGGACCACGGCGGGCCAGGGCCGCAGGGTGGCCCCGGCCACAAGGCGCGCAGCAACGGAGCGGGAGGAGGGGAGGGCACATGCTTGCCTAGTGCGCGGGCCCAAGGTAAGCGTGCCGCTGCGCTCGCCGCCACGCGTGGATGAACGGCATTTAACACACATCACACAGAATCAAGGACTTGTGCATATATTTCTGATTTCAACATTAATGTCAAAAATACATAGTATGATTTCACCTAAGATTTGTGCTACATTAGAACACTAGAGACAAACATCACTTGGGGCTTAAGGAAAACATTAAATATTAAATAATAGAAAGAAATGGCGTAAACACTAACCTAAACAGGGTTTGCCATTGCAACATGTGCACGGAAGTGGTTCCGGCCAGACAGAGGGGACCAGGACGTAGCGGGACACGAATGTTTCCAGCCCTGGAGACACGCGGGCCTCACCTCAAGAGTCCTTCAATGGAAAGCGGTCCAGGTGGCGGCAGGGGCGTGCCTCCCGCCTGGAGCTGGCGCCCTCTGTCCCCCTAGGCTTTCTGTACCTTCCAGGCAGACACGGGGACGGTCTCTCTGTGTTAACACCTTGGGGAAAACTGAGGGTTGGTTGGCGACTCTGTGTAGGATCTGAGTTCGTAGGCAGCGCCGCTGTCCACCTCCATGGACTTCCGAGAGAACAGCAGGCGCACGTCCCGGTGGAGGTAGAGCTTCCCAGATCTAGAGCTCTGGAACCTGGGCGGACGGACAGAGAGGGCGACACTGAGGGCACGCGCTGCCAGGACAGGGCTGGGCTGCCAGGCTGGCCTGGACTTCTTCCCCCCTGTGGTACTAGAGGTGGAACCAGGGCCTTCACACTGAGCCACATCGTCCCCAGCTCACACCTTTTATTTCTGAGACAGGGTCTCACTGAGTTGCTAAATTGCCACAGCCGGGCTTGAACTTGCGGTGCTCCTGCCTCAGGCTCCCAAGCGCGGGGATGACAACAGCATACAGCACTACACTCGGAAGAGTTAATCTTGCTGTGATGTCAGATGAAGATCGCAAATTGCCGATGCTTGTGCTTCTAATTTAAGCACCACCCTCTTACTAGTCCCCAAAATCATTCTTCTTTTTTACTAGAGGGGTATCTCAGTGGTTAGAGCCCTTGCCTGCCAAGCTCAAGGTCCTGGGTTCCATTCCCCAGCACCACATAAGCACGGTACAGTGACACATGCCTGTAATTCCAGCCAGCACTTGGGATGCTGAGGCAGGAGGACTGCCATGAGTCCAAGGCCAGCCTGGGCTCCATAGTAACTTCAGGACCAGCCTGGGCTACAGAGTGAGACCCCGACTCAAGTAAGTAAGAAAAACGTTCTACTTTCCGGTGCTTCTGGGGCCCTGGGGTCAGTCTTCCTTTTCCTCCTGGACTGCATACACACCTTTCCTCACGGACAGTGGCCACTTTCAGCTCACGTCAGCCGATCATGCTCTCTGGATCTGCAGCCTGACATACTTGTGCACATATGTGCAGAGGCTCAAGCCCCATCCTGGGGCCTTCACACTGACCTATCTCCCCAGCCCAGTTTTTTTCAGCTTTGATTTTGAAGCAGCATCTCGCCAACCTGCTAGAAGATCCCCAGGCTGGGCTTGAACCGTCCGTCCTCCTGCCTCAGCCTCTCAGAGTGCTGTGGTTACAGGCTTGAGCCCCCAGGTCCTGGGGTAATGTTTATTCTTGACTTCAAGGATTTAGTAAAACAAAAGGCTATAAAATCTCATTCATAATTTTTGTATTGATAATACATTCAAATGAGAGTATTCTGATATGTTAGGTTAAATAAAAGTATGAACTGTACCTGTTTCTTACTACTTTTTTTAATGTGGCTACTTATATAGAATTACGGTGAGAGCTGTTACCCCACTTCTACTGGGTAGCACTGGTTTAAATTTTGGGGCTATAAAATAAACCCACAGCCTCGGAGGTATTAGGATTTGTTTTTGATATAAAACACCTTAGGTAGTGGTGAGTGGAAATGCCCCGCCCCGCAGGCTGCAGGGCCTCTGGGGAGGCAATCCCGGCCCCGGGTGTCGCGGCGCAGCTTCTGAATCTCCGCACCATTCAGCTCTGTCACGGCACTGGGGGGTGGGAGCCCCGACCCGGGACCTCTACACAGAGCTGCACCTGCAGCCCTTTTATTCCTTTGGATTCTGAGACAGGGTCCCGGTAAGCTGCCCAGGTTAAGCCCAAACTTGCCATCCTCCCAGAGCACTGGGACTCCAGGCCTGCGCTATCAGGCCCTGCTACAGCCACAGGGCGTTTCCCAACAAAGAAGGCTGCCCGGTCCCACAGTGCTCCACGTCCCCAGGGCATTACCTCAGATGGATGAGGTAGCGCAGGAGCCGCTCCTCGGCACGCCGGGCGCTTTTGTCACTGGCACTTCTCTTCATTTCTGGCTTAACAGGTACAGAAAAAGTTCTCTGTCGCAGGAATGTCTGGTGATTGGCTGGCATGTCGCGTAAGTCATATATCACAACAAACATCTTCACCACAGTCTTATTGGGGTTAAATAAGGTCTGAAGGAACAATATGGATATGACTCTTTAAGAACAGCGGCTTGCTGGTATGACTCAGAAAGACTGTGCTTGAAATGCAATAGGCTACTTACTAATAATAATTTAACCTCACTAATATAATTCAGAATTTCATGGACTACAGATACATAATTTTCAAGTCTTCCAAAGAGTCAACTTAATTTTGTTTCACAGTAACAAAATCCTGTAGTAAATCAGAATCTTTAGTCACATATTTTATATTGGTAATAATATTTTATTTTTTTCCTTGTTTTTAATTTAGTTTTTTTTAACACTATAACTTCAAGCTCTGTTCAGATTTTCCAACATAATTCTACCAGCTCAAGTGAAATATACCCCTACCGGGTTAAGATATTCTAATTCAATTATTCCAAACACTAATGTCACTGAAAACTATAAAATGCCAAATCCTCAAAGAGGAATTCTAATTTTTCTTGCACAGCAATGGTGGGTAAGCAGAATTTCCAAACTAAAACAATACAAGTTCAGTAAGACTAAAAGTTTTAGTGTTTCAGGTACAGTAATTATAAAATTAAAAGTGCCCAAAAGAGAGGTTTTTCTATTTGAAGACTTTTCCAGTTTAGAAAACAAATCTTACAACTTTTAAATCCAAATACTATACGTTCTCACACCTCAAATCATTTCAGAATTTGTAGTGACACTATACTCTTTAAATCACCAATAACATGACACAGAGATCCAAGCCCGCATCCTTAGTGACGCCCAAGTGAGACCGGTGGGTCCTGGCTGTGCGTAACTGAAAACGCTAATTCCAAATGGAGCAGTTTCAGAAACACCGCGCTGCGCTCTGCCCCTAGGCAGATCACGCAGGCGTAGGCGGGGTAGCCTGGCTGTGCTCCGGGCTCCTTCAGCTCCGGGCAGCACTTTCTGAGTCAAAATGAACCCGACTGTGTGGTAGTGAGGCTTCAAACCACGGCAAAGACATCTACCCACCAGGTAAGCTGGCAAGGCAGGAGTTCAAACTGCGAGTGCACTGAGTACACCAGGAGAGGGACGAAAGTCAGGTTTCGCATTTAAGATTAACCACTGAAGTCAGCATCGACCAAAAGGAGACGTGAGCGTGCTGCCTCAGGTGACTGCCCCTTTAGGACAACAGCGCACAGCCAGCATCCAGTGCTGTACCTTCTTACAGGCCACACAGCCAAGGGTGGTTCCTCTGGCTCTAGGAAACCACTGGGCAGGAGAATCCTGTTTCATAAACAGTGATTCCTCCCAACTATAAAATAAACCCACGACTCCCTGGGGCACTGGAGCAAAACGCTGTGCACCCTGAGGTCACAGAGAGCCTTGGTGGCACAGGCCAGGTCCTGGCTGCAAGGAGCCAGCCCAGGCGGCACTCAGCCCCAATGTGCATGCCCCAATAGGCCTAGAAGCCTGCGGGACTCTCTGGGCCAGGCATGAGGATAAACTCACCAGCAGATTCGCCTTGGCAAGAGCCGCGCTTCTGAGAACCTGACAGGCTGACAGAGGCCTGCTCAGTGCTCCCAGGGTCCCCCAAGCCCCGCGCAGCCCACACCCAGACTGAGGAACCAGGCCGCCCTGCCTGCCACTGCCCAGCCCCGCATTCCCACCTAGTGTCCCAAGCCCCACGCCAGGGACACGGGCACCATGTGCCCTCGGTGTTTCCACCAGACCAGTACTAATCCTGGTTGGGGGAGGGTTCCCTTTGCATAGGTCCATCTCAGGGTGGCTTATTATATTAAATAAACGGCCCTTATTTAATATAATAAATATGAAACTTTAGGATCCAATTCTACTGCAAATAGGTGCAACTTCTCCAGGTGGCCAGACAGGGCCTTCCTAAAGGGCTTCACCTCAGGCAGCCTATCAACGCCTCCCTCTAGGGCGTCCCGCTCGGGAGCAAACGCCACAGCGAGCCGCAGCCCGGCGTTACTTACCGAGGCCGTCGCAGCAGCAGCAGCAGCAGCAGGAGAAAGGGCTAAGCTCTATATGTTTGTGAGAGAATGATTATTGCAATTGTAGACTATAAAACACATACCACTTGTATCGTCCCCGCAGGAGGCACGCGGTATCCCCTTCTACCAAGGGACTCTAAAGTAATCACACCCTTGAAACAAAAGAAGACAAGATAAGTTCAAAGGGCGCGAAGAGCTAGAACGCCGCATTGCTACTTACTAAGACTGCACGGCTCAAGCTCTACAGGAAACACCCCAGACGAATCAAGACACACGTTTCACGCGCACAAACAGGCCTCCACCCTTAAGGGAACAACTGACCGCTCTTCCCAGAGGCGTCGGGACCAGGAACACCCGATGTGGAGGCCACACTGCTACGAATGCCCCGGGATCGAAGCAGACAGGAGCCGCGCAATTAGGGGGGCGCCTGCCTGCATGGCGCAGCGGGACGGGGACAGGGACCTGGCTGCACGCCCGTAAGAGTGGCGAGTGCGGAGGGTGTGTGTCGTGGAGGGCATGCGTGGTGTGTGGGCGCCTGTGGCTTCTGCCTGACCCTTGAGAGTTGAGATTTCACTCAGGGAAAAGAGCAGAAAATAAAGATTTAATCAGCAACGTTTGAGACTCTGGTTTGTCCTATGTGAGAGCCACGGAAACCCGTGTGCAGGCAACCTGCTGCTCTGGGCACGGTCGCCGAGGGTGCAGGCCACCCTGGGCCTCCGGTGTTGCTCTGCAGCCCTTCCCTGGTGTAGGAACCTAAGACCAAGTAGGTCTGTGGTCAGAACACAGCCTGTGGACGCACGGCAGCGAGGCCTGAGAACCAACACTGGCACAGGGCCATTTCCCTAGGGTGTCACCGGCCTGCGGTCACGCTGGCGCCTGGAACAGGCTGCCCATAAGCTAACTGGTGAGCCTGTTAGAGATGGGGCCAGGATGTGGCCAGCCTCTCCCGGGTCAACCACACCACATCTGTATCTCAACACGGCCTCTGGGGACACCCGCTATGTGCACTAAAGCTTGGAAAGTGTGTTATGTGGAGTTTATCTGAGAAGTCTGTGGAGGTTTGGATCAGGCGTGTCGCCCAAAGCTTCATGTGCCTACAAATACTGTGTACTGCCAGGAGGTGAGCCCAGCTGGAAGGGCGGGAACTCGGGACAGCTTCTACTTGATTATTAAGAAGCTTTTTAATGGGAAGACCGGCACCATGTCTACGGCACCAAGTGAGACGGTGGTGACCTGCCGCCCTGCAGAGTGGGCAAGAGGCCCCGTAGTGGCCAGAGGAACAAACCGAGAGCTGCGTCTGGCTCGGCTGGCCTGTGAGGTGTCTGCGAGCAGCCTTAACTACCAAACTCCAAGTGACGTTCCCTGAAGTACAAAAATAACTTGACTGTCTCAGTTTCTTTCCCACTGCTGTGACAAGATACCCAACACCCACAATTTAAGGGAGAAAAGATTAATTTAGCTCATAATTTGAGAAGGTCCCTCACACATACATTGTATTGATGGGGCAGCCAGAACAGTGCAGGCACCTGGCAGAGGCTGGAGAGCTGCTCACCCCACTGCGGCCAGAAGCCACGTCTAGAGGCAGGAGCCAAGTCCTTATCTAGACACGCAGAGCAGGCCAGCGCTCTCCCCGGAAGAAGCCATGGCAATGGCTCCTCTCCTTTCCTTTATTTACCTCAAGCTGCCGAGTGCAGCTCCCTCTTCCTTCCTTTCCTGGACAAGCCGAGCACACATGCCTAAAAGCTCTGCCATGGGTGCCCCCAACTGCAACAAGCTGACGCAATCTTTCCAGGTCCAAACCCCATGCACCTGCACCTTGCAGCCAAGTCCTACCTCCCAGTAACAACACACAGTTCCAAATGCAGGAGGCTTTTCGGGGGCACTCAAGATCCAAACCATAGCAGACCGGCTTATAGTCGGGAAGACCTGTGGTCTGAGATTTGGGGTCCTTGCCTGTGAAGGGGGCGGGTCCCAGCAGGTGAGCTGACTCAGGAGAAAGGGAGGGAAGAGGGACTATGCTAGGTCACCATCAGAGAGGAGGGGCCGAGTGCTGTGGAGGGTGACAATGCGGGACCCTCATCTACACCGTGGCAGGATCTACTCGGAGTCTGGGCTCCTTGGCGTGTACTTCGGTACGTTGGTACTTTTTGGGGACCTGGTAACAAATTCCCAATGCTTCGTCTTTAAAGTAGCAAACAATCGTCAAAGATTAACACTAGTTTGCTTGTTAAAAGCTTAGCTCAAATTTCCTCTTGCTCGTGAATGTGGCTCGATTCACCCTTTCTGTCTCATCACTAAGTGACCCGAGTGCCATCGGGACCTCTGTTTACTCATGACTGACAAAGCACTTAGGACCTGGCCCACCCCTTCCTACCAAGTGCCAGGAGGCCCGTGCCCTGTGCTGTCCTGCACCGTCCTGGACATGGGAGCATGCCCGCAGGCCTGGCATCTCCTTAGGTACTGAACGCTAATGTTTTTTCTACATTATTTACTGTCCAAACTTAGCTGTCATCTTCCCAAGTGACCCTGTGACAGGAGACCCACCCATCATCCCTGCTGGGTGCTGCATGCCCTGGGGACACTAGCCCTGCTTTCAGAACGAGCAGCGGCACAGGGGTCTGTGAGTACGGACCCGCAAACATGACCACTACGGGGGAAGGGAACAAAAGAAGCAAACGCAGCCACCATGCTGCTCCGCGTGAGCGTGGACCACCGGCCTGCCTGGGTGGAGTGGCCAAGCCTACCCGGGGCCACGCAGGCCAGTTATGCTAAGTCCCTAGTCACAGCTCAGGCTAATAAGAGACCGCCTCAGTGACGCTCCCTGAGAAACTGGGACGCAGGAGGGTGGCGAGTCGTGGGGCCAGGTGACAAGCAGGGCCACCCAGCAGGAGCCCAGGCTGCCAGTTCTGTGCCCTCGAGGGGCAGCTGGACACCTAGGCTTAGTGGGTGCACTGTACAGCTCTCCCCGCCCACCCTCCACCCCCCGTGTGTCTGGAGGAGGCTGGCTCCCTCCCGTCTGTGCAGCGACCTGCCGCGGAAGGCTTGTTACCTCCCCTGGGAAGGACAGGAGGCTCAGGGCTGCGCCGGCCCTGTTCTCCCCGCTCCTCTTCGTCAAGACCTCAGCCTAGGGAGGCAAGAGGCTGAGCTCTACAGGCTCCACGACTCTAGCACTAAGAGAAGGGCCAGAAACACAGGAGGGAGAGAGGGACGGAGGCCCGGATGCCTCAGACAACCAGCTGAAGATCTCGGCCACGGCAGCCCTTGGGGACCAGGCTGCAGGACAGGCACTTGCTGTGTGCGCTGACCAAGACAGGATGACAGCGTCAACCACAGAGCCACACGGAAGCAAGGGCATTAACACAGCTCTCAGGGAAGAGGTCACATGTGGCTGGGCAGCTTCTCTGGAAGGGGCGAGGGTGTCTGAGCTGCAACCTCTCAGCCTCCTGCACTCTCCCAGGAAAGGCCCTGTCACTGCTGACCCACAACATGAGGGTCATGTCACTGAGGTGCGCGACCGTGACATAAACAGATAGTTTAAGAAATACTTGCCATATAAGGAGAGGGAGCATTGTCATCGGAAACACTGTAGAAGGACACCTCGACCGGAAGGGTCAGGTGTGTGGGGCAGAAAAGGCCGCTTGCCCCGACCTCGGCCGTAAAGCCCTCAACTATGCCCAGTGGGTCCAAGCGGTAATTCAAAACTGATTCCTACAAGACACAAGAATTTGATATAAAGATCAGAGAAAGTAATGCGCAGTTTTCGCTTCTACTGAAAGAAATATATTATAACAGTTTCCAGCACTATTTGAGGCCCTGTCCTGTCATTCTACCACCCTCCCATGAAATCTGTCCTCACATTCTTCGGAGCTCTCCTGGAACTCTACCATGCGCTGCAGCTATTTAATGTGCCACCTTTGTATCTGTAAGTAAAAACTACGCTCTACGTGTATTTTACAGAGGTGCACACCTGTAATCTCAGCCACTCAGGAGGCTGAGGCAGGAGGATCACAAGTTTGCGGCAGCCTGGGCTATTTAGCAAGAGCCCAATCTACCATAAAAAAAGAACAGGGTGCGGCTGTGGCTCGCAAGCAGGGCGCCCTGGGGTCAGGCATGCAGAAGCACCAAGGGCTTCACAGGGGACCTGCAGGTGGCAGGGCCGTGTGCACGCTCAGTCCCTACACGGCACTGAGCACCTTCACTGAGAAGTAACTGCTTCTTTAAAAAATGCTGTAGTATGTCCCATACGCTTTTTGGTTTAATTTAAATAGTAAGTGTGCATGAGAAAGACACCTCACAGAGTACAGAAACACACACAGGGGCAGTCGCTCTCGGTCCTGCCCTCCCACACTTGGTGCCCAGGTAACTACAGCCCAGAGAGGGGTGTGCCTCGGGCCCGCCCCCTCCCACTTTCCTGCGGGCACAGACGTCAATGCACATCCACACGCAGGCGGGCGCGAGCAGCACCCTCTCGTTGAGTTTCAGTCAGCCTCAGGTTTCTGCTAGTGGGCGTAGTCTATCCCAGAAACTGACACACAGAGATTCTAACTCCGGTTGCAAGGACGAGGTCAGCACAGTGGTGCCAAGCCACCCTCCTGCTGGCCAAGAGTCCTGTCCACCTCCTGTGGACTGCACCCCTGGATCTAAGGCCTCATCCCTCCCCACCGATGGCCCCAGCCTGCGGCCTCTCCGCTCCTCGCCCCAGCAGAGGCCCCCCACTTTGCGCCCGCCACCTCTCTGCACACGCCACACACAGCCCCAGGCCCCATGCCCAGCCAACGCTCCCACACTGGGTTTTGGCCACCAAGTGAACTAGGTCTCCCTCACGCTGAGCACCTGCACCTCTCCTGACACTAAGTCACGTGGCAAGTACTAACTACCTATCTCTGATGACCGAGCTCACAGGCAATTCCATGGTAACGATTGCCCCACGCCCTTCGGCAGACATGGCGGGCGTGAGTCTCGGTCACGGTGCTATGCGCTGGGGATTATAAGCTAGTTATCTGGCCTTTCCCAACAGACTACACATTTCTCTAAGGCAGGAATTTCATCCTATGCATTGTATTCCTGGCACACAACACAACACAAAATCAGATGCCTGACATACATCCCAATACACGGATCTGCAGACTCAGACATGAGCCATCAGGGCTGGACCACGGCAGCCCACTCAAGGGGTGGGAAGCTGGGCTAATGAGTGGTGACTGGAGTGAAGTGAGTCAGATGCAGAAGATTAAATAAATATGCCAAGAATCGTTATTGTATCTGTAGCTTTCAAACACGATTCCTAAATAACAGACCTAGAATGTGAATTTCCAATTTAGACCTCAGGCTTTTCCTTTAGAGCAGCTGACCTGTCCTCTGTGCATGGCAGCTCCACGGCGCCCTGCCAGCGACTAATCCAACGGCCCTTCTCGTGATAACAAGACCGAGAAGGAAATGCCCACGTGTAGGAGAAGAGTTCACTTGTTCCCTTTTCACACAGTATTAAAAAGACGTAAATGACACCATGAACCCAGTTCGAGAAACTCTGTCTCTCCCGACAGCCTCAGAACCCATTACCTCAAAGTTTCCTAGGAGACTGAGACTGGGTATGGGTGGGGCGCTCGAACTCAGCAGGGGATTCTCAGGCACGCCCCGGCCATCCTCCCCATTCACGCATGGTCGGGAGCTATTAAAAAAAAAAAAAAAAGGCGAATCCCACATTAATCACAACCCATTCTTATTTATATCCACACAAAATTAGTTTGGGAGACTAGGAACAATTTTCCTTATACGATAATAATGAGACTCAGTCAAATTTTAAAACCTAAAACTTCTACTTAAAAATTTCTATATACAAATACATCACATAGCAATAATGGCTGGAAACATGTGATAGTGCAAATGCACTTTATTTTCAGCTAAAAATAAGACAAGGGCCAAAGGATAAAACGAATATAATCAGATGACCCAGGGGTACAGCTCAGCAGAGAGCACCGGCCCAGCTCACAGGAGGTCGGGGGTTGGATCCCCAGGACAGCACCCAAAAAAAAAAAAAAATTAGAATTTGTCAACGTGGAAAAAAACTACAGAAGTCCTTTTTTGGCAAAGGAATAAAAGATAGATGCTGATGATCAGAAATATATGGATTTACTTAAGTAAATCAGTTGATTATGATGATCAAAATACCGTAGTGATTCACTTCCCTATTTTGTTCCTCACCCTGAATAATTATGTGCTCAGTATTAAACTGAAAATAAGATCCTTGTTATTCTGTGATTTTTACATTTTGTGTATTTATTTATTTATTTATTTATTTTTTACTACTGGGGATCAAACCCAACACCTATGCACTGAGTTATATGCCTAGCACCGCCCCCCCCCCCCCCCCCCCCCCCCCCCCCACCAAGGCAGGATCTTGCTGTAGCCCAGGCTGGTCCTGAACTTACTATGGAGCCCAGGCTGGCCTAGAACTCATGGCCATCCTCCTGCCTCAGCCTCCTCAGTGCTTAGATTAGAGGTGTGTGCAGGTCTATTCTGATCTTTACAGTCAACATTACTGTAAACAGCAAGAATTTTGTGAAAGTCTGTCGCATACTCACAAACGCGGTTTAAGATAGGTACCTTCCGGAAGCCAGGCTTTTCACATGCAGAAACGATGAATCCAGGTCAAAGCAACCTGACTGGGATTTTCTCTGAGGAACCTGGAATTGACATAATTATTTGTGGTGTTCAAATGGACAGTAGCAGTTTTTTCTGGAGTTGATAACAACCTTTTCAAGTGCATGTTATCTTCACAACAATAAATAAAATGGTAACAGCCAGGAAGGGAGAGCTGCCGGCTACCTCTCTGCCATTTGTTCTTACTTCATTGGCCAATGGTTAATAAAGCACTTTCACCAGGTTTAAGGTGTCAAAGTTTAGGAGCGTTTTCCCAAAGCGCACCTTGCATAGCACCCTGATGGATACACCCTAACAGAACTAGTATTTCACCGACACATCAGGAGCTGACCCCTTACGCTCAAAAGGCAACTGCCAGGAAGACAAACCCTGAATGCCTGTTTCCCGAGGTAGGGCAGTCTTCCGCTTCCTCTGCTGGTGGGCAGTGGGCTCCCAGGGTTCAGTTCGGATTTATGGGCTCAAGGGAGTGTCAACTCAGGCCCCCTCCTCTGAGTGGCGTGGCTTGGGGACTTCTTTTTCCCACCTGATCCACGCTGCCTTGATGCAACGTAGGAAGAAGGAAGGGGGTTCCTTCTCCCTTTCTTCCTCCTTTCCCACCTTTTTTTTTTTTTTTCAGGCAGGGTCTTGCTCTGTGCGGTTCAGGCTGGCCTTAAACTCAGCCTCCTCCGTGCTGAGACTACAGGTGTGCATCACTTCGCCCAGCTCTCTCCCACTAGTCAGTCTTCCCCCAAGGAGCTTAATGAGGTCCCTGTGATAACAGGTACAGACTCTAAAGCCAGCCTCAGGACACATACAGGAGCCCGAGGCAGTCCGTCCCTGGGGGCGGTGACACTATTTACAAGGTGTTCTGTTTCGCCCAATCCTGTGTGTGAGCCCACTCCATCGTAACCCAGTACGTGGCCAGACATTCTCCAGAGCCCCGGGCCATTTATTTACCTCATGTACTTGGGGGTGTTTAGAATTCAATTTCTCTAAAAGAAAAACCCAAGGTTTAAATTAGAAACTTACATTCTAGATCTGTTATTTGAGAATTGTGTTTGAAAGCTACAGATACTGTGTTGGGTTTACTTAAAAGCAGCCAACCACAAAAGCTCCCTACGTCAGCCGCCGGTTTCAGTTCTACTGCAATGCTACAGCCTCCCTTGGGTTTTACAGAAACAACAGCCACATAGCGCCAACGTCTTGCTGTGTGCTGGCGATGTGCCAGCCTCCCTTTCTATAGGTCAAGAAATCGGAAGCTTTCAGAGATGACTAACCTTGAGGACACAAAGCTGGGCACAGTTGTCTGACCCCAACATTGTGTTTGTTTTTGTTTTTCTAGTTCTTGGATCAAACACAGGAGCACCCTTATACTTAACTACATCCCCAACTCCCCCCTCCCATACCTATTTTCAAGATAAGGTCTGCCTAGACTGCCCAAGCTGGTCTCAAACCTGTGATGCTCCTGCCTCAGCCTACTAGGTAGGAAGGAGATGTAAAGGGGACAGTTTTAACCATTACACTCAGATCTATACAAAACTGTTTGCAAATGTTGAGTATGAAGTTCTATATATCTTAAAGTAATACAATTAGATGCCTGCAATCCAAGTCAGAGGTAAGAGTTTTTAAAAATGGTAGGTTATATGTGGTGTTGCATGCCTATAAATCCCAGCTACTAGGGAGGCTGAAGCAGGAGGATGTAATGTGGGGACTTTAGTGAGACTTCATCTCAAAATAAAATACAAAGGCAACTCAGTGAGAGAGTGCTTGACTAGCACACGTTAAGTTCTAGGTTCAATCCCCACCCTCTGCCACCCCCCAAAAAAGTTATGCAAAATAATTTCAGGGAAAAACGGAACCCTAAAAGAATAAACTTCATTTTTATTCTTTTAAGCTCTCATTTTCATCTTAGCATCTAGCTCTCGAATGTGCTATTAAAAATGTTTTCCAACTGAAATCTTATTTCAGAGGCACCTAAATTTCAATAAAATTACTTGCAAACATTTCAGACGTTTGAGGTTTTCAGCAGGAGAGAAGAGAAAGCCATTTACAGGACTTGAGAGGAGTGGCAGCCCCGTGCGCGGGTGGAAGGCTCGGGTGGGCGCTCCGTCCGCGGAGTGAAGCGGGTGCTTCCGCCAGACGCCCGGGCGCTTCGGGGAAGTCCTCTGCGGGGAGAAGGGGACAGCTTCAGGGTGGCTCCCAGCTTGCCCGGCAAGGCACTGCACTTCCCGGGGTGGGCCCGCCACTTCCCTCTGGTTCTCACACTCTTCCTCTCTGAAAACCAGTGTCTTGGGCTCCCGAGTAAAGCCTCGAGAGGTCAGCAGCGTGCCCCGATGCAGCTACCATGCCAGCACGCTTACCCTCACATCCAAAGCAAACTGTGTACAAGAACTTTAAAACCCAGTATTCTGAAACACCAAACAATGCCAGCCACTGTCAGATGATTTCACTTGGCGTGGCCCGATGCCGAAACACAGGACATCTGTGGATTCAGAGAGACACGCCATGTGGTCTGTAGTGCTGTTTCTGATGCGATTTAAGAAATAGGCCAGCCAGGAATGGTGGCGTGCACTGGCAATTCCAGCTTTTGGGAGGATGAGGCAGGAGTGTCACCTGCGACTAGGGGTTTAAGGCTGGCCTGGGCAACAGAAAGAACATAAACCCGTCTCCAAAAAAGAAATTAAGAAGGAAGGAAGGAGAGGTGAGCAAGTTCTTAAAAGCTGGCGCATTTATATAAAAACCCAGAAATTCTTAATACGAGAGCATACAAATAAAAGTGAAGATTATGACTAAGGCCTGTCTCATGACCGGCAGGCGCCGTGACCCCGTGGGGGAGCCAGCTCGGCTGCCTGCGGCTCTTCTGTGTCAGCCGGAGCTGGCAAAGGCCCCTGCCCTCACAGGACGGAGGAGAGGGACATGTACAAAATGCGAAATGTCGGAGACACTCAAGGGAGGCTTGAGCACACACAACAAGTGCTTCATCAAAAACTCACCGTGCTGGCTCAAAAATACACATGCTTAGGGCAAGCATCCCTCTTAGCTATCACAAAGAATTATTTTATTTATTTATTTATTTATTTATTTATTGAGAAAGGATCTCACTCTGCAGTTCAGGCTGGTTCTAAGCTCAGGTAGCACAGTCTGGCCTTGAACTTGTAGCAATCCTCCCGCCTCAGCCTCCTGAGTGCTGGGATTACAGGCATGCGCTACCATGCCCAGCTTAGGTGGTGCTGGGGAATCGAACCTGGGTTACTGCTCAGCTATTCCTCCAGCCCCACAAAGAATTGTTTTAAGAATGAATGTTTTTTATGCTTTTTGAGATGGGATGTTGCCATCAAACTCTGCATGCCCCTGCCGCAGACTCTCAGGCAGCTGGGTGACAGGTGTGCACTACGGCAACTGGATGAAGGGCTGAATGTTGTTAGGGCCAGAGCAGGTATCTGTGATAACTGTAGCTTTAGAAAAAAGCTTTTATTTAGATAGTCCATTAAAGTTTATACATTTTAAAATGTATCATTAGATCATCATAACTCTGAGACTGCAAGAGAGCTGGCACTCTTACTGTAAACGTGAGACCAGGGTTTCCGCAAGCCATGTGAGTTACTCAGTGGAGCTCAAGGGCAGAGCTCAAAGCCCAAAGGGGAGCTGCGGGGGGGGGGGGGGGGGGGGGGGGGGGGGGGGGGGGCAGGGCACACGGGCATCCTCAGATGCGCCTGCTATCCGAGCGAGCAGCGGCCGGACACGGGCGCACGCCACTTGACCCGGGCCACAGCGGCTCGGGAAACCTCACGCTAAGCTGAGACAAATTTCTCTGTGACCCTGTTTCACAGCCAACCATTCACAAGTACTGAAATAAACACACACACAGCGGGAATAGGAAGCCTTCGCACACCACGGCCTCAAAGAGCTCACCACCATGCCTCACACGCCCACCCGAAAGATCCCGAGGCAGCGGGAAGGAAGGACCCGGGCCGCAGATAGGGCTGGGAGAGGGCGGCGGCTGCTGCAGCCCAGCATCTGGGCACCCGGGGTCTTCCCTACCTGCCCTACCGGGGAGGACCTTAGGACGAAGGGCTCGTAACCATGTGGCGGGGCTGGCAGCGGTGACACAGGCCACCCACGCTCAAAGGCTTTTCACCCGTGCCCAACAGGCAGTCGGAGGCCACAGTGCAGATGCTGACTACTTGCTGCATCCAGACAGAGGACACAGGCAAGCAGCCCTTCCAGACCGTGAGTGGGGACACTCAGGGTGGGCAGGGCTACAGATCTAAGGAGGATACCCAACAGACTCCTTTTTACCGCTGTTGCTGGAATAGCGGGTTTTTATCAAAAGTTGCATTTGTTGCTTCTCCTCTGCCCCCATCTCTCTCTCTCTCTTCGTTTCAGGGCTCAGGACTGAGCTGCGGCCTCTGCGCTGAGTGGCATCACCAGCATCCTTTTAACTTTTCAAGACGAGATTTCACTAAGGCACCAAGCTGCCTAGGATGGGCTCAAATCTGCAACCCTCCCGCCTCAGCTTTCCCGGCACGCACCGCCATTCCAGCTAGCAACACCACCTGTTTTACACCACGTGATCTTTAATTCTCCTACCTAGTTACCCAGTATTTTTCTTAGGAGGATGGCTTGTTTTCCATGATGCTACCAGTTCTGTGGAAGGTTTAGTGTATCAGACTGCGGGATCTATGGAGCTTCCTCGGCTCCATCCTCTGCGAACAAACTGAAACCACAATGACCAACCCCATCGACCTACCAGCGCTTCGGCGTTCCGGCGCCGTCCACACGCAGACACGCCGTCTCTCGCGCTCTGTCTCTGCGGGCAGCCCCGAGGCGGCGTGGCGGCCGGACCCTCCTCCCTGCTCTCGGCGCCCCTCGCGGGGTCTGCTGTTGGGTACCTGATGCTGTCCTGGTCTTCGCCGAGACGGTTCTCAATGCTGCTGAGCCGCAGCTTCTGCTCGCTGGTCTTTGGCCGTTTGGAGTCCTGGCTATGGCGATGGTGGGCATGCCTGCTGGCGCACTCAGACGCTTGCAGCACAGAGACGTTCACACCTGGGTCTGTTTCTTCTGAATGACCGGGGCGGAGACGGCCGGACACTGGACCGTCATTCTCGCTCTTCCCGACTCTCACCTTCCACGCCGCCGTGCCCGCCAGCCTGTCCACACAGCTGCCGGGGGCACGCTGCCTGCCAGCTCGGCTGCCAGCCTGCTGCCCCTCAGGAGCCCCGCCGCACTGGGACCCAGGGGACAGGCTCCGCGGGCCAGCGGCTCTGTCCTGTGCCCCCTGACGCACACTTCGGGCCTCCGCATGGGGACTGTCCGGGCACTGGTCTTTGACAGGAGGATTCGGGGAGGACCCTTCTTTGCTATTGCACTGGAAAGAACCGAGAGGTCTATCGGGCTGTGAGCTTCCCGCATCACCGCGGTCTCCTGAGGAGGCGCCTTGTGAAAAACAGACGGAAACAGATACGTCAGCCTGACTTTTCTTCAACAAGCTGCTGTCTTTGTAGGAACTCGTGAACACTTTGGAAGGAGCCAAACCAGAGTCCTGTGCGCTGAGGGGCAGTCGGGGGCCACGGGGGGCTGCAGGGTCCATGTGCTCCAGGTGCTGGGCGATCCTTGCGATGACCTCCCGCCGCTCCTGCAGCAGGGAGCCGATCAGGGGACCGGCATCCCCACCGGGTGGCTGGGAGGGTGGGCCACGGGGTGGGCACATTTCTCTGACTGCCTTCACACCGCGCTTCCCCTCACTGCTGTCCGCGGACAAGAGGCTCTCTGGATGGGCCGCAGGAGGGGACACAGCCTCCTTAACCTTTCTTAACCAGTCACTTTCCTGGGAAACCCGGTAAAGCTTCGAACTGAGGGAACTAGACTCCTGAGTGGGAAATGGATGTCCAGGGACACGGGGAACGCTCAGGTCACAATGAGTCAAGTGCTGCGCAATCCGAGCAATCACATCTTGCCGATCCTGAATCAGAGAGTCTATTAACGGATGCATCTCACCTGCCGGCTGCCAGGAGCTCCGGTGGCCTGAGATTCCGGACTCCGCCGCCGAGAATGACTGGGATGCTCTCCCTGGAGCTCCGGGTGACTTTGGGTCCTCAACATCACTGAAGCCCTGGATCCTGGCTTGTGACTTACCCCCAGCAGCTGGGTACAGTCTGACATTTTTGATGGCTGTAGAGTACTCCAAGGCAGTGCCAGTTTTTCCCAACAGTGCCCTCTGGGGTGCCCCGGGCCAGGCCTGCTTGCTGCACAGGCGCAGGGGGCTGTCGGCACTTCCTCGTTCTGCTTCTGGAGGAGGGCGGTGTGGATAGGTCTTCAGGTCGAGTTCTTGAATTCGTTTCTCATAAAGACCAATATTAGTGTGAATACTACAGGCCAAAACCGGGTAATTCGACTGTCTGGGGAGGGACTGCACGCTGACTTTCAAGGCCACCTTGTGAGAAACGCTGGGAACAGGAAACACGTGCTCGATGGGAGTCTGGGAAAAATCCCACTGCAGGTCCCCGTCGGCGGCACTGATCCTGCACCACACAGACAGCACAGGACAGCGCGTTACCAAGGCTTGCCGTCTCCACCCTGCACTGTGCCTGCCTCCTGTTCATTTTTTGATGGGGATGGAGCCCATGCTGCATGCCCAGCCCATTTTTTGGGTTTTGATTTCTAGACAGGATATCGCTAAGTTGCTATGGTGTCCAGGCTGGGCTTGAACTTGTGATCTTCCAGCCTCAGCCTCCCAGTGTGTTCGGATTACAGGCATATAACACCACACCTGGCTAACTGTATATCATTTTTAAGATGTAAAGCAATCATATGTGTATCTTTGCGCTAATTATCAGTAACGTTTACTCTTAGCCATTTTTAACGCAGAGAATTCTGGCAAAGCCAATCTAAGTGGTGTAACAGATTATAATTGTAAGAGAATCTTTTTAAGAATACCAGGTAACTTATTAAAGCTAAATATTATGATTTTAAACTACTTGTCAAAATCAAAAGAAAAAGGGACTAATATTTACTAATAAATGAACGCGTTCAGCTAGTTTTATTCTGCAAGGTGATTAGGAGAAAATCTTGCATGGCCAACTGTCCAAAGGAAAAGAAGCTGCTTGGCAGCCTACGTGTTCATCTGGGTGGCATACTTGTTTTTCTAAGGCTCTTGCTACATGGCCCAGGCTGGCCTCGAACTGCTGGGCTCGCCCAATCTGTCTGCCTCAGCCTCCTGAGCAGGTGGGACTACAGGCACACATCGTAACGCCTGACGATGTGGATGACTGTTAAGATGCTCAAACCGAACCCTGCCAAGACGAGAGCTCAGAAGCCTGGAAAATGTTTCCACCAGACGATGGTAGCGCTAATGCCTCCTTGCCTCTCTAAAGGGAGCTCACAGGGTCCCTGAATGCAGTTCCCAAAAATTTAACCCAGAAGGCAAAATTCATACTGATTCAGTCAAAATGTCTCTGACTAGTTTTAAGAAAGACTTCACTAAACTTTATCCACTTATATTTGGTAACAAAGAAAATAAACTACTCAGAAAACGAAATGCTACCCAGGGAGCTAGACAGCGTCAGGATGCACCACGCCCCCCTGACCCCAGACATACCGGTAAAGAATATTTCGTGGAATAGCACCATGAGACACGCTCAGCCACGCGCTCAACTGGGAGAAAAACACGAAGGAGCGGACAGCGAGCAGGAGGGTCTTCTCCTCGACGAAGCGCTCCCCGTGCCTAAGGAAGACGACAGCACCGCGTCAGCCCGATGGCAGCAGCCAGAGGGCTGCGCACTGCTCAGGGTGCTGTCTCTGCCTGTCTGCATGAGCCAAGGCCTCACTCGGCACCCAGGCTGGTCCTGAACTCACTATGGAGCCCGGGCTGGCCTCAAACTGACAGCAATCCTCCTGCCTCAGCCTCCCAGATGCTGGGATGGCAGGCACGAACACGGCCATGCCCCGCTGATGTGGTGCTGAGGAACTGAACCCAGGACCCTGAGCGTGTCAGGCAAGCGCTCTAACCGCTGAGCTACGCTCCCAGCCAGGATGCCTACCTTCAAGAGCACAGAACACACTTACCAGTGACCTAATCACACCTACTAAGTATCGCAATACGACTGGAATAAGCAGAGGGATTTAAAGATGTAACACAACATGACCAATCCATAGGAAGCGTTGCAGAGCTCGATTGACCAGAACAAGGTGAAACTGCGCCTGACGACTTACTGCCGGGGCACTGGCTCCAGGACCCATCTCTCGAGCAGCAGCGCATCCTGCTTGACGGCAGGATCCTCGAGGTCCGCGCCCTCGGCGGTGGGCCCGTCGTCGCCGTAGCAGCAGTCGGGCAGGAGCATGACCTCCACCATGACCGGGAGGCTGCTCTTCCACAGCAGTGCCACCTCGGCCCGGGTGCGCCTGGCTTGCCGGCACTGGGAGAAAACAAACAGCAGCGATGTGTCTGGGACCCACTTGGTTCTGCGTGCAAACGTGCCAAGTGTACCTGCCGCAGCGCTGTCTCTCTGAGCTGTTCTCTGTCATGGAGCTTTGCTTAGGGAGCTACTGACAGATCACACGTTCACACAGTGAACCCTAGAGTACAGGTACTGGGGCTCAAATATTTACGTATTTATTATTCATCTATTTATTTATGAATACATGAATGAACGAATGAGTGGTGGGGTTTTACTAAGTTGCTTGGGCCAGGGTCCAACTTGCAATCATCCTGCCTCAGCTTCCCAAAGTGCTGGCATTACAGGCCTGGACCACTACGCCCAGCCTCAGTATTTACGAAGTAGATTTTCTCAGGGAGGGTATCTTTGACTATCTTGTGGAAAACTAACAGCCACAGTGCTATGGTTTGGACCCGGATCTCCCCAAACAACCTCAAGTAAAGTGACTAGATCACTAGGGCTAACTGGATCAAGTGGAAATTCTGCTGATTTCATTAATGGTTAAGAGGTGGGGCCTGCTCAGAAGGGGCGGGCCTGCCTCACTGGCTCGCTGGTCCCTGCCCCTACAGTGACCGACCAGGTGAGCAGCTCTCCCGCACCTGGGCCTGCACTAAGCCCTCTGGCCACTGCTGGCCAGACACCAGTACACTGAGCCATCTGAACTGTGAGACAAATAACCCCTTCCCTGAGTGTGGTGTCAGCAGTGTGTCTCAGGGTGGGGAAAATGGCAGACACACACACCACGCCTGACGGGCCTCTGAGTTAGCCCCGTGCTGCCTGAATTCTCACTGCCTCATTCTGGAGGAGAGATTAGCTCTTAAATCTGAGAGCCAAAATATCAAAAACTCATCTTCGTTACACACAAAACAGGAAAGATCTTAAATTTTAAAATTTGGACAACTTTTGAGAGATAATAACGGGGAGGAAAATTCTATAGCAAATTATCTCCTATCTACCATAATATTTTAACAGTATTATTAAAAACATTAAAAAGTATTTAATACTGTATTATTAAAAATATCACACTCCCACTAAAAAAGTAATCTAAGAGGCAAATCTGGTCATGTGGGACAAAGAACTCTAACATCAATTTACTGACTGGGTACCACCCCAAAGGGGAAGTGCCAAGCCGTGACTCTAAAAACAGAAAATGAAAGGGGTGGGGTGGAGGCCAGTGGTTAGAGCGCTTGCCCAGCAGGCACAGGCCCTGGATTCAACATCCAGCACCACACGAAAAGTAGACAGGTGCGGTGGTGCATGCCTGTCATCCCAGTACTCTGGAACCTGGGCTACAGAGCAAGACCCGTTCTCAAAAAAACAAAGAAAATGAAACCACAACCACAAAGTCAGGGTGACTAGAGGAGGAGCAGGCAGGGTGAGGCAGGCCCCCGGGCCCCCCACAACTGGCAGGGCCTCCTGCTGCGCCTCCCACAGCCCTGGTTAACAGCCTGCTTTATATTGAGACGTGTAAATTACACACGACTGAGTCGAAGTTCTGGCAGAATCGCGAGTACAGCGAGCACCCCCCACAGACTCACCTGGGCCAGCTTGTCACTGCACTCATGTCTGGGGGTCACGGGGCAGCAGGACTGCGCAGGGGGGCAGTGGGAGCTCTCGGTGCGGCCTCTGGCTGAGCACTCGGGCGTCCGTCCCTCTGTGATGAGCAGGGCCAGGGAGACCAGGAAGTCCTCCGCATCATACTCGAAGTACTCGTCGAGAGCGTCTGCAGCAATGAGAGACCCGCATCAGGGGCCCTGCGAGCAGCGTGTCCTTGACAGTCACCACTCCAGGGGCCCTGGCAGGGCTAGGCACAGCTCACAGCTTAAGTAAGGTCATATGCACAGGTGTGCCGCTGTTTTTAAAAACACCTCCAGATGCTGTTTGGGTTACTGAAATACTAACTTACATCAAGGCACTACTGGAGCTGGGCATGGCACTACATGGCTGTAACCCCATCTGGGCCACTGAGCGAGATCCGGTCTCAAAATGAAAAAGAACTGGGGATGCAGCTCAGTGTGGAGGCCCCGAGTTCGATTTCCAGGAACACAGTCAAAAACAAAACCAAGCAAACGGAAAAACCCTTGGAGGAACCCAAGCACATCACATCCCGTAGAAAGTGACAGGAACTCAGATCACAAGAACACTGGGTTTGAAGCACCTCAGAATCAAGTGCAACTTCTCATCACTGTGGCTTTAACACAGAGACTAAATGCAAAACTTCCCCAGTGTGACAGCTTCCTACAGTGCCAAGAGCCGGACAAAGTCCTGATGACCGACCTTCTCACCATACAGACACCCAACTATCCACCCTGCAGCTCTCACTGGCTGCCCTGCCGGGCCACGGTACTGGCAAGTGGGCCACAGCGGGTCTCAGAGGAGGCTCAGGCCTGGCAGCCCTGGGCCTGGCCTGGGTCTAGTAAGGTCCTGACCGGGGCCAGAGGGGAAAAACCAGAGCCAGAAACCAGCAAGCCCGCTTCCTCCTTCAGACCTGTCGGCAGGAGAGCCCGAAGGGTCTGGTGCCAAAGCCATCCAGGCCAAAGCTGGGTCCCAACCAGCACTGGGACAGAGCCGGCAGCCCCGGCTGTGGTTGGTCTCTGCCACCTGTGAGACAGGGATCTGGGCTGAGCTCTGTGGAAGCCTGTCCAGGTCCAGTGTGACGAGAGCCATACACAGGCGGGCAGGTGCTAAGCCCTGGGAACGCACCCTGAGAAACCACGGCAGGAAGCCTGCTACATACCTCCACATAGACAAAACATGGAACATGCGTGTAAGCAGGGGCTGAGCCCTAAGAAAGAGCCCCGAGAAACGAAGGCAGGATGCCAGGTACATACCTCCACTAAGGTAAAACACGGAACACGTGTTATGTGGGAGGGCTTTATTGCTAATGGCACAAGGCAGGTAGGTAGAAATACACTCAAATGCACAGATGAGCGTGGGAAAATTACATTATATATCCATATACACATTTAAAATGTACATACTTAAATTTAAGTTAAAATAATACACACATTTAAACAAGAAGACCCAGAAAGTAGAAATTTAACAGGACTATACGTTTCAGAAGGACCCTGCTTGAGCACAGGTTCTGAAGCCCCTGACCAGCAGCCCGGAGCTTGCTACTAGTTTTGCGGCATTTACCACATAGCAGAGCTGGAAGGAAACTCAACATGACCTCATTTTAATTCCTTGCACATTATTTTTAAAAAATGGTTCTGGAGATTGAGTCCAGGGCCTTCACACTCATCTGCACCACCAACCTTACAAGGTCTCTCTGTAGCCCCAGCTGGCTTAGAACTCGGGGTAATAGTCCTGTCTCAGCCTCTCAAGTGCTGGGATTATAAGCATGTGCCACCATGCCCGGCTATTATGTGGTGCTGGGGGACTGAACTTGGGGCCTCTCCACTGGCGGCCCATTTTTAGCGTTGATTTTGAGACAAGGTCTCTCCAACCCACTGAGCTGCCCAGGCTGGGCTTGATCTAGCCACCTCTTGCCTCAGCCTCCCAGAGTCCTCCTGCATCACTTAAACTGGCTTCCTATCTGGCATTCTGTCATGGGACACTTATTCAAGATGGCAACCTGTCCGGTAAGCCTTGTGGGGATACGACGACACTGCGAAACAGAAAACACCACCAGAGTGGGAGTACTCCACGGTGGCAACCCTTAGGGATTGCAGATATACGGGAATTCATCGGGGAAGCTACCTGAATTTTAATAAATCAGAGAGCAAAGCAGTACTGGTCATCATTAGAAAACCTGCATACTTATTATTTTTTTTTTTATGGGAGACTGATCCCAGGTCTACATACTGAGCTACATCCCCAACCCATTTTTTACTTTTTTTGAGAGAGGGTCACCAAATTGCCCAGGCTGAGCTTAAACTTGTGATTCTCCTGCCTCAGCCTCCTGAAGTGCTGGAATGGGCCTGGCCAGTAAAAATTTTTGTAATATCAACGTCTAATACATGAGAACAGAATTTTCTGAGTACAGAACATGGCTAGGTACTGGGAAATATGTCAGGCTACAAAGGGTTCGGCTATGTAACCTGGAGTCTTTGGGACCCCACTTACTCCAGAAATAAAGTGTGACTTTGGGGCACCTCCAAACAGCACACACTTGCAAGAAATCCAAGTTTTACACTTGGGTGAATGTGCACCGCTAGGTGAGTGGGCTAGAAGTGCCTGCCACGGACGGTAACGCTGAAGACAGCAAAGTCCACTGTAAACTTCACAGGCTAGAAGCACAGACAGGGTGGGCCAAAAGTCTGCCAACTTCTCCTTCGCATGGCAATTCTTGGACCACGCTTACATTTACTGCTTGCATAATGTTTCTCACTGCATTACTTTTACTTCAAATGTTACAACAGATGAGCTCTGAGCCAACAAATTGTTGTATTTTATATATAAGCATGGCGACCCTTGAGACGCTGATACAGTGGCCCGCTATGTCACGCAGACCTGTTCTAGCCTTGGAGCAACGTAGCAGCCAAGGTGACTGCTTTAAAACATAAATTAGATTATGTCATATTTCTGGCTGGAACCTTCTCCTGGCTTCCCACTGTATTCAGGATAAAATCTAACTCCTTATCCTAGCTCAAAGTCCTACGGGCCTAACCCTGACTACCATCGAACCTGCACCTCCTGGCACTCTCAGCGCCAGTGGCGTGTGCTCAGAAAAGCCGTTCCCAACCACCTTCCGCAACGAGCCGTCACCCTGAATCACCCTTCACGAGGGCAGCCCACCCCTGCTTCGTGTCTTCTCTGCCATCACGGGATATGGACAAGAGACACTGCACGTCCGGAACACCAGCAGTAGAGACACTTCCGCCCCTTGCTAGGCTGATTCACCTACAGGTTGCCTGACTGCTCAGAGCTGGCCCAAGGACTACTAGACACAAGACGGGGACCGGAACTGCAGAGCCAGAAGCCGCAGCCCCTACCGGGCAGCAGTGTGGTGCCTACTCCCAGCACAGCACAGGGCCAAAGCCACCACGCCGCCAATCCCAAAGACTCCCTGCCTGCCCTGGCCATCCACCCCAAGGGCAGGTGACTCTTCCTGAGCCCCTCCCGAACCCCTCCACGCCGCTTTCTCCTCTGTGGTTTAGTCACTCAGCATCCGCCTACCGACCAGTATCACCTCCTGAACGTGACACAAAGGCCAACTGTCTGAACTTCAGAGCCACAGGCTGAGGCGGCCTGGCTTCCGGCTCCTGAGGGGCCATCCACCCTGGCCTCTTGACCTCGCCCTGACTGTTCCCCCATGGCCTCCACAACCACACACTCAGGGCGCCCCTCTTCCCCCTCCACCGTGCGCCTCTGGCCTCTCTACCATCCCCACAGACGCTGTCCTTAACTCCCCTCCACAAGGGTCTGTCTTCGCCCAGACCTGACTCTGCACTCTTCCAGCGCCCATGTGGGCTGAGTAGCTCGGAGTAATTGGCTCCTGTATGGCTGGCATGCAACCCCAAGGCCGTGAGTTTCCCTACAGGCTACGTTCCACTCTGTCCCTGAACACACTGTACTGCCCCTTCCAGCCAACCTGCCCCAGGCCCAGAGGTCACTGACAGGGCCACATTCAACAAACATCAGGCATCCGTTCCGGCGAGATTCAGCTGTGCCCTCCACAGACCTGTCAGCCACTCCTTTACAACAATGCTCTCCATGTGCCATGGGTGTACACAGACCAGTGGCTGAATTCCACCAGTACTAGAATAGTGCTTGTTTCTTTGGTGTTTATATGTCCCAATCTCAAAGACTGTTTTATGTTTCTGTTTTGAATGAGAATTACGGAGAATCTCAGGAATCATCTAACCTGATCTACTCTACTTCCAGATGAGGAAAATAAGGCCCATCAAAGATGCAGACTAAAAAGATGACCCAGGTCTCTCGCAGGTAGGTTTACACGGGAATGGGACACAAGCGGATTTCAGGGACAAGTCGAAACCAGTGGCTGTGTATGTATGGAGAAGAACAATTTTGTATGAGTGCCATTAGTTTAATCACTTGTGAACACTGTCACTACGGACTAGCATTTTCAAATGCTCTAAGAATGCTCTTTATTTCTGTTATTATCAACAACAACATTTTATCTATTTATTCATTTATTTTTGTGGTGCTGGGGATTGAACACAGGGCCTTTGTTTGAACTATATCCCCAATGCCTTATCAATTTTATTTGAGATAGGGTCTTGTTAAATTGCTCAGGCGATTAGGGTTAAACCTGTGATCCTCCTGCCCCAGCCTCCTAGAGAACCAGGATTACAGGCCTGCATCACCAGGGCTGACCCAACAACAAAATTTAAACTATATTTCTTAAAATCCTCAACACACTACGACAAGAAGTGTAAGTGATATGTAAACAGATGTCATGAGTTTATTTTTAAAAGCAACCTTCTAAGCTAGGCATGGGGGCCCACACAGGTGATCCTAGCACTCTGGGAAGCTGAGGCAGGAGAGGCACAGTGGGAAGCTTCTGTATTCAATGCACAGTGCTGGGGGGGGGGGGGGCGAGGTGCCTTTTGGACTTGAATAATCTGTTTAAATCTAACCGCACTCCATTCCCACCGTGAGCACCAAAGTCCAGCTGTGACCAGAGCACTGCAGTACGTCAGCCACCACCCACAGAAAGTTCGTGTTTTTATAATGCTACAGAGTATTTTAAAAAACTGGCTATGTATTTTCTTTGTCATATAATCCAAACATTTAGCTAAACAAAGAGGACCCCAACAGTGCAGGCTGGGAAAGGACACAAGTGTGTCCTCAATGTAATTCTCATGACACAATGTGGAACAGGTAAGACCTAACTGAGGGAGCAGGCCACGAGGCCTGCCAGCTACTGGCCTGGCACTTCCCTCTGCCTGACATCCCCACTTGGGCACCAGAGGGAATCACTGCCCCCCCCCCCAGGTGGCACTGACAGGGGACAGAGATCTGGGTCAAATTTTTAGAATACTGCCATATCATATGCCATCTCTGGCATATGAGGCGCACCAGGTAAGGGGTGGTTAAATTTAAAATAAACTGACTGATAAAAGTGTCTCCTCATAAAGATTCTCAGGAACAGATCATATTTGTTGGGGTTTCTGCTTTTTGTTTTTGGAGACAGGTTCTCACTCTGCAGTCCAGGCTGGTTCTAAACTCACTACATAGCCCAGGATGGCCTAGAATTCACAGCAGTCCTCCTGCCTCAGCCTCTCAAGTTCTGGGATTACAGGTGTGTGCCACCATGCCCAGATTATGTGGTGCTCGGGAACTGAACTCAAGAATCTCGTGCACATCAGACAAGCACTCTAACCCCTGAACAACATGCCCATCCCAATACTTATTGGTATGGTTTGGATCTGGGATTTCTCCCAAAAGCTTCATCTACTGGGATACTGTGGAATGGCTATGGAACCACGCGCTGATAAGTGGTAGGGCCTGGTTGGAAGGGGGTGGACCACGGGGCTGGACCTGGAAAGACATACACCAGCCCCGCCCCTCCTTGCTCACACCATTCGGCCACACCACGGACAGATTTCCCCAGCTGGGCCTCCACCTGGCGCTCCCACCACTGCCAGCCACCCCTGGGTGGACTGAGATCTTTTCAAACTGTGAGCTACAGCAAAACTTTCCTCTTTAAATCATGGGTGTTGGGTATCCTGTCCCAACAACGGGAAGCGGCTAGGAGGCCTGCGTAGCTGAGGTCTGCCTCCTATACTCCGCCCAATCTGTGGGTCCAAGTCCAGTTGCAGCTGGAGGGGGAGGGACAAAAGCGACTCAAAGAAGGCCTTCGTGGCCTGGGCCTACATGCTAGTGAGCTCCTCACACACAGTCCTGAAGGTCCTTAGTATCAAAATAACTCATGCAGTTGCTCCTCTGTTCACTCTTTTTTAAAAAAATTTCTTAGTTTTGCTGTTACGGAAGTAGCCCGGGGCCCCGGAAGTGAGAGAGCACCCCACTTGGACCTGGAGCCCTACAGCGCCTGGCAACAAGGCACAAGCTCCTCCGCTTACAGAATGTTTCAATGTTTCGTTTTTGGCATTCAAAAACTTGATAGTTAATTAAAACCTAGTCCCTCTATCGTCAAGGAAAATTAGGCAATTTCTCTGGGCAAAGGGACAAAGAAAAGTTTTGTTTTGTTTTGTTTTTTAAAGCTGGGTACAGTGACATAACACCTGTAATTTCAGCTCCCTGGGAGGCTGAGGCAGAAGAGCCGCAAGTTCAAGGCCAGCTTGGGCAACTGAGCAAGACTTGATCTTGAGATGAAAAGCTCGGGGATGTAGTGTGCTGGCAGAGCATTTGCCTAGCACCCGTAGGGGTTCGATCCCTAGCACCAAAAAAAGAACTGAACACTATGCGTGTGCTTCCGGTTAGAACTCAAAAATCCCCCACAACAGGTATTTTCATCGTGTACAGATGAGGAAGTAACAGGCCTGCTCAGAAACAATCAGTGTTGTGGTGGTACAGGGAGCCTTCCACACAGCACTCCAGAGGACAGCGTGCCACGCAGCTGGGGGCAGGCTCCCAGGTGCCTCCTGGGGGGCCCACTTAACCTCTGCCCATTCTACGGGTGCAAGTCCAACTCTGACCCAGGCAAGAGTCACGGACAGAGACCTCAGTGTCTTCGCTGAGTATCAAGGTCCTTTCTGGTACCCGTTCTGTGCCAGTTCCCAGCCCTGGGACTTTAGCAACATTCCTTCCGATGACACACCTTGGTGTCTAAACCTCGGTCTGGCGTTTCCTGTAGGTTCCAACTGGACCGCCCAGGCTACTGTTTGGCTTCCCTGCAGGAATCCTGTGTCTCTGCTCACGCCACCCACCTGGGCCCTATTTTTGTCACCAAGACATAAGGTGTTTATCTACTTTGCCTGAAATTTTAGCTGCATTTTGTCAATATGTAAAGCATCCATGTGCCCTTCTATCTGCCATGGCCACTCAGATTCTAAACCTCGAGGTTTTATTTCTTTTTCTCTACTTTTTTTGGTGGTGGTGGTAAAACTGTGCAGCTGACCAAAAGCGCACACGGCCAGCACGGTGTGCACCACGTGGCTGCCCCTCAGCTCAGTGGCCAGTGTTGGCTTGTAGAGCACTGCTAAATGTGGGGACCTTGGCCAGTTTAGTAGACTAGCAGCCATCTTCCCACCAGAGCCACAAGTCTAGCTACTAGGCCAAGCTCCTCAGAGGTCACACTGTATGTGCAATTACATAAGCTGGTAGTACACTCAGGCAAGATTCCTGACAGTATTTCTTAAATAACTTACTCTTGAGTAAAAATACTGTCCAACAAAAAAAGGCCAATTTCATTGAAATTTTACCTCCAGACAGCATTCAAAGGTTTTCGTTCAATTTAATGAGCATGAAATCCTAACTATCACTAAGTATGTGCTAGTTCTTATTTCTCTGATATCTATTGTTTGATAATCATACTATTTACAATACTTTCTTATGTTGGTTTTAGATAAATATCTCTTCTTTTGAGACAGGGTCTCCCTCTATAGCTCAGGCTGGTCCTGAACTCACTCTGTAGCCCAGGCTGGCCTTGGACTCAGGACAATCCACCTGCCTCAGCCTCCCGAGTGCTGGGATGACAGGGGTGCAGTACCATGTTCAGCTTTTAGGTAAATATTTTAAAATTAATTTTAAGGGTTTAAGAAAGATACCAAAATTAGAACTTTTTTTGGATACCGAGTCTGGCACGGTAGTCCAGGCTCATCCTGAACTTACTATGTAGCCCAGGCTCACCCGGAATTCACAGCAATCCTCCTGTTTTACCCTCCCTAGTGCTGGGATTATAGGTGTGTGCCACCATGCCGGGCTTATATAGTGTGAGGGGATTGAACTAGGGCCTTCTGCTTGCTAGGCAGGTGCTTTAATAGCTAATCTGTACTCCAGTCCCTAGAACTAATTTTAAACCTCAAAGATTAAAACATGATATTTTGCTATAGAATTACGATAATAAAACACTGGTGTGAGAGGAAATAGAATCAGGCTTTGGGATTAAACAGATGAAAATCCAAATGCTGAGTGAACGTATCTGTCCCCTACTCCCAGCGTTGGGAACTGAACCCAAGGACTTAACATACACTAAACAAGCATTCTACCACAGAGCCAAACTCCCTGAAGAGACCGCCCTTTGATTTCTGGCATGCCTTGCTATGGTAGGAATGGTCAGATTCCTTCTCAGTTAACACTTAGCCCCAGTACTGAAAGCGAGCACTTACAAACTCCCTTCTGCGGGACTCCACATGGTCAGATCTTCTCAGTAATGTACTCACACAAAGAAACACAATGCGAATTGGGACGCTACTGGTGTCATGAGCTAGCTCCTCTGTAAGGTGCTTAGTTCAAGGAATGCCACGGAGAATAAAACCTTCTCAACTTAAGAAACGATGGGAACCCGGGCCCAGGGGTGCCGGTGAGCCATCTCAGCCTGCGGGAGGCTGAGGCAGAAGAACTGCAGGTTCACACCCAGGATGGACAGACAACTTGGTGACTCAGTGAGCCCCTGGCTCAAAATCAAATCCAAAAGAGGGTCTGCGGATTTCGCTCTGTGTAAAGGCCCTGGGTCAAATCCCCAGTAACACACACAAAAGAGGAAGAAGTGATAGATTATAAATAACAGAACTGATGGCCCAAAAACGGTAAAAATTAAAATTCACAGAGAAAAAACCTGAAAAACAAAATTGGCCTTTAATAAGTGTTTCATAACTGCAACAAGCAAAATATTCATTGGAGCATACAATTCTACAAAGAAAGGCAGGAAGAGCCAGTGTCCAAGGTTGGGCAAGTTCAGGCATGTGACCTGATTTCTTCAGAGGACGGAACGGTGTTGAGAGAAAGGGACTTTCTCCCTCCTTTTCTAAGAGCAGGCAGGGAGGGCGGACTGCACGCCGTCTTCTCCCTAGTGAGGACCGGATCGCATCACGGGAGACGCCTCAGGCTTCTCCACACCTGCCCCAGGGACTTTCTACAGAGCAAGTGGGTAGGGTGCAACCCCGTGGCTGGCCTCGATGTCACTGGGCCGATTCCAGGTCACACAGAGTAACAGGGATGGGACTCACCTTCACACTTTGAACCACAAAAAATACACAAAGAAGAAAAATCCGTTTTCCAGTACAGGACAGTGACCTATGACAACAACCAGCACAGGACACTGACCTGGGGGAGGAGAAACAGGCGAGCCCCACAGTTACCCGGGGCGTCCAGCAGGGTCCCCGCAGGAGGGACAAAGAGCCCCAAGGAGGTGGCAGCAGGCAGTGTCCCCCATGAGACGGCACCAGAGCAAGCACCCGCAGAGATGGGTGGATGGAGGACTGACACCTAAGCCACGTCCGACCCTCTCGGCTAACTTCAGAAAAGCCAAAGCAGAATGCTTTCTTCCACACAGAAAAGCCAAAAGAAAGAAAGAAAGAAAACAGAAAACCTCCAGGTCCAAAAATGTCAAAGTAAGCCTTCTAGCAGAAGGCAGCTAACACTGCCAGAAATCTGGGTTGACGCAAAGAGCCCTGGGAACCGTAAAACACGTATGTGAATGTAAACACTGTTTCATCTAAATCAGTTTTAAATATGTTTGTAGAAAAAAATAACCAGGATGTATGTAATACATTGTTTGCAATCGTGCTGGTAGCAAACGTGTACCAGCAGCAGAGAGGTGGGAGCTGGGGCAGTGGCGGGCTCTGCCCCACACGCGCCGTGTGGTACCCACCACGCACAGCGCTCACAGCTGCGGGTACAACGCTCACAGCCCTCAGCCCTCGCAGCGCACAGCACTGGTCTGCGCGGACTGCAATGAGTTAGAATGAGTAGCACCTTCCTGAGTGGCCAGTAGAAAGAAGAAAAAAAGGAAAAAGCAAGTCTAAGAGACATAATAAATTAACAGAGGGGACAAAATGAAATTTTAAAAGGATAATGAAGAGGAGGAGGAGGCAGAGGTGGAACAGTGGGAATGGGCCGAGGCCGGGACCAGAGGGAAGCACAGGAGCCCGTGGGAGCGCCGGCTGTGCCCGGGCACCAGTCCACCGCAGGGCACGCACCAAGCATCCCAGGTAAACATCCGACTGCTAGTGGACACAAAGGCAGAGACATGCGCTGGGAGGGGAGCACAGGGCCGGCTAGGGTGCAGCGTGCGGACGTACCAATTTCTCAAGATGGAAGGACATACACTCAAAGGAAACCCTTTGGACTATAAAGTCCCAGCTAGGCTCAGAAGGCCTGGGAAAGGCAGACCATGCCACCACTCCGCAATCAGGGGAGGCCGGAGCGGCCGTGCACGTCAGAGGAGTCGGGCGCGCGCCTGAGTGACGCCGGGCGTACTCGTGGGGCCCCTTCAGAACCACGAAGGAGCCAGCCCGACAAGGGAACGTGACAGGTCTCAACACAGTCAGTGAGAGAGAAATACCTCAAGAACCTCCAAGACTCTGGAAACAAGATGACCCGGGTGACTGTGATGTCCTGGATGACTCCTTACTCAGAAGAGAGGTCACCAAGAGCCACGGGCTGGGCCATGTCCCTCCAAATTGCATCCCCTCGTCTGCTGAAGCCCCAACTTCTAATGTGACTGTGTCTGCAGACAAAGATTCTAGGTGGCGATTCAATGAGATCCACGGGAAGTGGGGCACACCTGCCACCCTGGCCCACAGGAGGATGGGCAAATGCCAATGGTCTGGAAACAGGCCTCGGGTTGGGGCCTGTTGGCAGCACGCTCCAGATTGATGAATGGGTGTCACACAGGTGGGACCTTGATCCTACAGAAGTGGAGGGACAGGGAGCAGTGAGCGAGGGAAGGGGAGGAGGAGAAGGAGAGTAGCAATAGCGTCCTCTCCCCAGGCTCACGCGGCGCTGACAGGACAAGCCAAGAGAAGGCCTCGCTGGGCTTCCTGATCTCCACCAGCGTGAGGAGACGAGTGGCCCGAACCCTACGGGCTACCACATTTTGCTGTGGCGATCTAAGCTGACCGACATACCCAAGGTGAGAAGCCCCAACTCCGGCTCCGTTTCCTGTCCCTACGTGGAACTCAGAGACAGACACGTGTACACACAGGTCCCCTTCTTCCCTCCCTTGACCCCTCATCTCTCCTTCCCTTTGAGACAGGGTTCCTCTGTGCCGTCCCTGTGCCAGGCTGGCCTTGAACTTGCAAATCTCCTACCTCAGCCTTCCGAGGCTCAGCCACTGCTCCTCATAAACCACTGGCTGCAGGTATGCCGTAAGCTCAGCACCAGGTGAGCTGCAGGTGCCCTGAATCACAACTGCAAGCATTACGCAAACACCGCATCTAACTGGGATAATGACTGGAAACGAAGCGTGGCAAGCGCTGAGTCATCGGTCTCCCTCAAGAGAGAAACACCAGGTCTCGGGTACGGTTGTCTCAGTGAAGTCAAGATGGAGGCAAGAAGGGCAGAAAGCCAAGAGGAAGAAATAATGACAAAGACACGTGAACTTCAGCCAGGCACGTGGCTCCTAGCGCCCTGCCACATACCAGGAGGCTGAAACAGAAGGATCACAAGCTCAGGGCCAGCCCCTAGAACTTGCAAGACAGAAAGCGTTGGGAACGTAGCTCAGTGTGAGACCTGGGTTTAATCTCCAGCAATCAGAACAAAGCAGCACGCAGGAAGTCCAGTGTCTTTTCCTTCCCCCTCCCCCCCAATGTCCCAACCCCACACCAGATTTTCCTCTTCAATTTCCCGGGCGGGGTAAGAGCACGCATGCTCAGAAGTGCCCGCCAAGAACGTGGCCATGAGGTCTGCTAAATCATACGGCTTCAGCCCCTTCTCTTCCCGATGCTGTAGCCCCGTGGGCCTTGCAGGACACGGACAGCGGTCCATGCCGGTCCAGTTTAAAAGTGACGTCCTAGAGGCACGGAAAAGCCCCCGTCAGTCACTGTACTGAGACTATTCCTGTCGGACAGAGGCCGTCTCCACCCCGGACACCATGGCACCAAGAGTCAGGAGGCTCCGTCTTCAAGAGCTTATCACACTAATGAGTGGACATCATTTTCTTGCCTTGTAACGATGGAGAGGTGGGGAGGTGGGGCCTCAGTTCTGCTCTCAGCAAGAAAGTGCCTGGCGTGTTACACTAATGTGATTACCGGTGCAGTCTGTCACACGTGTTCCCTGTCACGTGGGGAAGGCTTATTTATAGCTGGGCCATTTGGCTATCTGTGATGTCACTCATGGACCATACAAAATTATCAACTTAGACATTAGCCTGCTATGTTCGGTAAACACTTAAGGAAGTCACCCTTACCATGACAGCTGCATTGGCTGGACCAGAACATGTGGCCCATGGGCTGGGTATTACCCACTCCAGGGTAATGGCTTTAGAAGTCAGATACACAACCAACCCCTCGAGGACACGATTCTATTACTTCAGTTTTATAAGGGTCAAAAAGCTCTAGCACAAAAACTTTTCATAAGAATTTTTATGAAATATACAACTTGTTTAACATATTTTGCCTATCTTAGTTAAAAAAAATCACCATGCATTGAGAATATTCACCTCCTGGGGGCTGGGGATGTAGCTCAGGGGTTAGAGAAGTTTGATTTCCTAGCACTCGGGAGCACTCAGAAGGCTGAGGCAGGAGGATTGCCATATGTTTGAGGCCAGCCTGGTCTACATATGAGTTCAAGAGCAGCCTGGATTACAGACCTTGACTCAAAACAATCCTTATAAAATGCCAGAAAAAACTATATCCTTAGTTATCAACTGTGAGCCTAATGTAAACCATGGGCACTGGCGGTGGTGACGTGTCGGTGAAGGTCACAGACTGTAACTCCGTGCACCCCTAAGGTGGGCGCTGACAGCAGGAAAGTGGGTAGGCAGGCTGGTAAGGTGGGGGGATAGGGAGAGAGGCAGGCATAGTGCCTCTGGACTCACTGCTTGGTTTGACTATGCATTTAAATGGTTCTTTAAAAAGTGCATTAATTTTCATTACTTTCTATAAAGTGCCAGAAAAAGGTATTTTTTTTGCAAGATTTAAACAGCAATTAGTGCTGAAAGTAATCTATTCACTTATACTAAAATATAATAAAAAAGTTTCAGGAAGCATGAATCATAAAGAAACAACAAAAATTACTATGAAAGAATTTTTTTTGTCCTTTTCTTTATTCAGTTTTTACTGTTTAGAGCTGAGGACCAAACCCAGGCCTTTCTGCTTGCGAGGCAGGCGCTCTACTAGTGAGCTAAATCCCCAACCCCAAAAGAAATTTAAAAAACAGAATAATCCAAGCTTAGATAAGTCTTACCCTTCCATAACTCCAAAAAGGGTGTCTGTATAAAGTTTTAACTGACCGTGGTGACGCCCTACATTGAGCATCTCAACACCTGACGAGTGGACACTCAAGGTTGGCTACGGGAGGAGTGTTCAACCCCAAGGTGGCTGCTGGACCTGAGCACACGCCCAGCAGCACCGAGGGGCTGAGGCAGACGGCGCATAAGGTAAATGCCAACCCAAAGTCTCCGCCCAATTCCCTGGACAAAGCATCCCTGGACTAGACTACTGGGTACTTACATCCAATTTCTGTATTTCTGAAATATGCCAGAATGAGAGTCTATAGCGAGGCGGACACTACGTTGCATAATGAGGGATTTCGGGAGTCTATAAATAGAACAGTCTGGGAAACATCAATTTAGTGCTGGTCAGACTTCTGTTTGTACGAGGCCTTGTCTAAGACGATGGAACAAAGAGCAGCCGGCTTCTCTCCTTCACAGTGAAGAAAGGGCTTGGTGCCGGGCACGGCTTCCTGTGTGGGTCCCACCTGCAGGTTTATGGTCCCGAGGCCCTAGTAACAGCCGACACTCAGGTATCCACCACCTGCCAGATACGGTGTAAACGTGGTGTTTTATCTTATTTAATCTTCACAGCAATACTGATAATTCAGTGAACATACTTGCCCGAAGCCTACCACATATTTCCCCATCACAGTTTACTAACAATGGGTCATTATATATGTAAGTCATCCATGCATAATTATTAGTGTTAGCTCATCAGATACAAAACACTATGAATTTTGAGACGTCTAACTATTTTATATTTCACCAATGAAGAAAAAAGCTATTAAACCACAGTGTGCTTTCAAGAGTTAGAAGCAATATAATTGAAATTAATGTGAAGAATCTGTACCTTAAAAATCAATCAGATCTGGTGATCCTAACATTTAATCAATATTTTCAGATGTTGATTTAAATGTACTTTATCCAGGAGACCTGCAAACAAAGTGTGCAAGCTCTATCAGAAGCACACTGTTCAGCTGCTTCTGGAGAGGGGCCCGGTGAGTGAGGCCACAAAGCCTGTGCCCCTCACCTTTGGAGAGAGAGCGCGGAGCACCTGCACAGGTGCTCACAGGAGCTGTGTTCACGCTCCTCCTCGGTGTCCTAATGAGACGAAAGACACAGACACAAGCGAGCGGAAGCAAGAATATTAGCATCAGAATGAGTGCTTAATGAAGACTGCTTAACCTGAGTCCACACTGTAAAAGGGGGTGAAGATTGGATATGTTATAGTTCTGAACCGTGGCTGCACAGAGAACAAAAGCTTCCAAAAAACCAGAATGAAACCAGGTGCCGGAGCACCAGCTTAGCACACATAAAGCCCCAGCTGGGTCCACTCCCCAACACCAAAACACACAAAAACAAAATATAACTAGGGCCTCGCCTAGGTCCAGGTATTGCATATATAGTATGATTAAAAAATGGTATGTTTGCTTAAATTTTAAAACAGTATTATTACAGTAGAAGATACACGGCCACGAATTCCCTTCAATATCCCGCCACTCTGGCGGAGAGAGCTTCCTCAGCACACTGGCTGCTTTCCGAAGCAGGTCTGACATCGTCTCTCATGGCTCACATGGACCTGCCGTGGTCAATTTGACTGTGGTGACAAGCCAGGAACCCTGGCGTGCCAGACCTGGGGACCAAGGTGGGTGAAGATATGCAGCCCACCTTTCCACGGACAGCATGCAGCGGCAGCGTTCACTGTATTTTAAAAGGCATATCTAATAAAGACCTTCGCAAGAGGACCTGAGAGGCTCTTCCAGACGTGGCATGAGCAGTGGGGGGCGGGGAGCTGAGTGCAACGAGCAAGTGTCCTGCATGCGCCACTCCACAGGCCACCAAGAGCTTCCTAGGTCACTCCAACATGTGCATGCTTCAGAATCACTTCTGGCGACTGAGAACGGAGCAGTGGGCGTGGGCAGGGGCACAGGCAGGAGCAGCGGTGGCACCACCAGCCAAGCGCCCGGCACTGTCCTGCACGCGACACAGCTGCTCATTCAGCTCTGATTATGAGTGCATAAGGATACCAGCAATCCGTGACCAAGGCACAAGTGTTTCTGAGGACACACAGGGGCTGACAGGGCATCTCTCCCCATGATTGACGTGAGATATACTGTCAAGGAAAATCTTCAAAAATTAGCAGAGATCTATCGTGGGTCACTGAGGCACTTTAAATCACCACAGATCACCTTGTGAGCTGGTTCCACGTGCACATTTACGGTAACTTAGGTTGACAGTGGGGATCCATGTTCAAATAGCATGATGTGAACGAGTGCAAAGACAGGTGGACTTAAACACGCAGATGACACTTTGGTGCTGTGTGCAAAAGCATGTCACAGCAGCCTGGCGTGCTTAGGAAGAGGGCAGTGAGTCCAGCCAACACCCAAGGCCTATATATAGTTCTGTATGCACGTCCAGTCTGAGAGGACCTGTCAGCAGCGCTGGGCTGGGGGCCAGAGTCCCACGCTGTCCACAACCTTGTAATAGAACACATCATAGTGATTTACTGGTTCTATAATTTTATTTGCATTGAAATTCTAAAGCCATTTAGTTTTACAGCTTCATGAGAACTCCATGAATAAGGACACTACACTGAGTTCATTTTTCTATACTCTAATTAAAAAATAACTTAGGTTAGCTGGTTCAATTATTTTTTTTTTTCCTTATGCAGTTGTAGGAGTCCTGGAAGACTGAGTGAATGCATTTAAATCTCACCTCTATTAAAGCGTGGGGAGGCTTCGACTCTTTACAAAATCTTTAAGGCCCGCCTCCCGCCATGTCACCTTGCAGCCAGCAAAGTCTTATTTATCCTTTCTAAATACATGACAGAGTTTTTGCTCTGTCAGAATGTTTGTGTCCCTTCAAAATTTGTATGTTGCAACCCAAGTCCAATGCAATCAGGTGACCTCCACATGACTCAGCCAGGGCTCCCGTTCTCATCTGGACCCAGGACCTCTTCCCTGACTCGGTGTTTACAAGAGCTCACTGAAGCTTTTCTCTTTCTCTTCCTAAAACTTAGCACCAACGAAACAACCTTATACAAAGCCGTCCAGACCACCACCGACTGTCCTCCTCCTGCCGGGCCCAAGGCTGGGCCCAGACCACAACTGGAATGCGAATTCCCTGTGTCCTCCTGTTCGGTTTGGTTATTTTTGGCTTCTTTCTGGTCTACATGATAAAAGTTTCCTATTATTCCATCCAAATAATTACTTCTTTATTTTCTCTTGTCTTTCATATTTCAATTGCCAACTGTTTTCTATCTATAGAATTCTCTTAAGTGAGATAAACATTTGTTCTATAATAATAAAACGGGGTTACAGAGTAAGACCCCGTCTCAAAAAAAAAGAAAAAAAAGAAAAAGTAAAATAAGAAAACTGATTAGCTAGATGTGGTGGCACACCTGTAATCTCAGAATTCAAGAGGCTGAGGCAGGAGGACTGCTGTGAGTTTGAGGCCAGACTGGGCTGGACTACAGAGTGAGACCCTGTCTCAAATAAATAAATAAACAGAAAGAGGGCACCTACCCAGTTCACCTCCACAGGGAACAGAGAGCCACCCAAGGTTGAGTGACGAGCCCTACATAAGGGAGTTCCAAATTCTAAGTAATTCCATATACTGGCTGGAAGGTTAGAGTGGCAGAAGAGACGTTATCTGACCTTTATGTGCTAAAAACTGTCAGGGACACTCAGGCCTTCTGCAGAAAGCAATGGGAAAAGGAGGCGATGTCACTGCCTACATAGAGGTCCCAAGGAAGGATGGGCTGGGGTCAGGGGCAATGGGGTCATTAGGAGGGTCTGGAACTTGGACAGAGGTGGCCCCCAGGACATGGTATCTCAAAGTTAGACGTGGGCCTAGTAAGTGTCACTGAGGAAACGTCCTGGGGTCTTTTCGGTTTTCCTCCTGCAGGTCCAAATGGCCCCACAACGCAGCCCAGAACAGCCGGCCTGCAGAACCCCCGCCTCCTCCAGCGGCAGGCCAGTCCTACACGCCCCTCTCACGGCTGTGACTCCTCCCTATATGGTGCTACCTCGCCACACCTCAGGCAGAAAGAATCTTGGGACAGTGACAAAAGAAAAAACAAAAAACACTGACAGAAAGAAACAAAGTCTTGTCTGTCGAACTCCATGTTCTAGATTTAGCTGTGTGCTTGGAAGAACACTCGGCGCGTAATGCGGCAATGATCTACTATTCCGGGCGGCTCTGCTTCGTTCCAGCGTTCCCAGTTCCAGATCACTGGCACATAACTTTCCAAAATTACCCCCAGCCTAACCTAATTTAGCCTCACATTTTACCTCGTGGGAATACGGTTGCAACACAGACTGGCCCCAAAACGTACTTTCCGTCCTTCTGACTCCTCTCTGGCGCGCGCACGACCCCTGCTTCAAAGCGCGCCTGGCATCATATTTTCCACTGTGTGTGTTTGTGAAACCCGAAACTCGGGTAAGTAAGACAACTGGAGACAGGGATGTTTTCAATTAAGAGTTTAGAAACTTAAGTACACACACTAAGGTCGGCTCAGATTGATTCTTTTAAACAAAGCTAGGACTAGGTGACTGTCACAGGAATGAGCCTGTCCCCTCTGATGTGGAGTCATTTCTGGAAGATAAAAGCAGCAGCCTGTGACCAAATGTGCCCTTAGCTCTCCTCTGCCTCAGTCTACAACCCAGCGCTTGGGCAAGCGTCCCGGGCAGATTTCTCTGGGCCTCCTGCAGAGGTGCTGGGTGCTCAGCCAGGGACCAGACCCTGGCAGCGGTGCTGGGTGCTCACTGAGAAGGTCCTCCTGCAGGGGTGCCGGTGCTCAGAAGGATGGCCGCCTTTTCAGGACATCGGCAGAAGGCACTATGGCAACACCTTCTCCTCAGATGCTAAACTACCTATGCTGCAGGCTAACTGGAACTCCATATCCTGAAATCTGGTCTTTTTCAGCCTAATTTTTTAAAACTACAATTCTTAGACTCTGATTAAATCTAGTTATGTTTACCAAAATGTCTCAACCTACAAGAACATGTGAACCTCTGAACAGGTATGTAAATATGCATGAAATCATGTGTGTTAAGTATGCATGAAATCTGGGCACACATGCTTAGATTTTTTTTAGGTAATGGACAACTTTTAGCAAACTCTCAAAAGGGTCAGAGCTCTCTAAAGAAGTACACATTGCCAACAAAAACTTGAAAAAACATTCAGCATCTTTAGCCAATAGAAACATGCACTCAAGGAGGTTCCATCGACCTCCAAAAAGAACGGCCAAAGTCAGCATGTAACAACCACACACACACACACACACACACAACACACACACATGTTTACACAACTAACAGCAAAACCCTGGAAGCAGCCGACGCATCCATCAACAGATGAATGGGTAATGAAGGTCTGGTACAAACACAATGGAGAACTACTCTGCCATGAAGAAAGATAAACCTGAATTATTTGTAGAAAAACGGATGCCATTATTCTTAGCGAAACAAACTGCAGTTTCTCTAATATGAGAAAACCAAACTGTAAGTAAAAGGGAATATAAAATGAGGGAAGAAAAAAAGTCTCAATGAAATAAATGCTAGGGCACAGCACTCGTTCTTGTCCCATGTGGACGGTTTCAGAGGAGAGGATTAGGGTAAGCGTGCCTTGGCAATGCCAGCAGGTTAAGTGAGACTGCCAGCTTCTGCAAGGGCCGGCCGCCCTTTCTGTAAGGACAAGGGGTCTCAGGGCCCAGTGTATAAGCAGCCTCAGCACGGCTGGAGAGAGCGCTTGGGAAATACTATTTCTTTCTTTTTACATTCACTAGTTCGCTGGTTCTCAATAAGTTAACTGTCCCCTTAGCAAACTGGAGCGCTAAGTGGTGTTCATATAGGAATCAAGAAATCTCACAGATGAAAACATAACCACCAGGATGGAGCCCAGATTAAATCTTCCTCCTAAGATTAATATTAAGTAATTGTAGCTCAAAGCAGTGAAAATACTGCAGCCTGATGAAATTCTGTGCCCTTGTGAAAATGACAAGAGCTTTTTCCAAACATTTAGGTTTTGAGGTTTGAGTTTTTAAAATGTATCCCTTCACTATCTAGTTTTTCTTCTTAGAGTTTCCGATGTTCCAAGACTGTTATAGTCACTGTATCTGTGATGACGTTCAATTCCTGGATCCCACGTGGCTGGCTTGCCCCCTGTCATTAATATGGGCAGCAACTACAAGGTCACCCTTAGCCCTATCCTATTCGAAAGAAAAGTCAGACCTAAGTTATTTCCCAGTGAAGCAATCCCCAGAGTCCTTAGCCACAATCGCCTCTGCCCTGCCAGCAGCAATGCCACCTGCCACGCCACACAGCAAGCCCGTCCCTGGCTGCCCCCTGGACCCAGGCTGCCCCGGCCAGGCCCCGGCCAGGCCCCGGCCATCCTCCATCTGCAAGTACACTGCCCAGGCACTTCCCTGTCGGCCCTGCCTTCTCCCTCTGCCTCAACTTCCACATTTTCAGGACTTTCCAGAGCATGAATTATCTTAGAAAACTGGCAAACCTGTAAGTATATTTTATATGGAAAGCTTATGTGAGGGCTTAAAAACTTAAAATTCTCATAGTACTGAGAAAACATGTTTTTCGTGTGGAATAATTTTAAGGAAGAGGAAAATTTACTATAATAAAAATCTCACGCTTTCTTTTTTTGAGGTTAACACTGGGTCATTAAGTTTTCGCCTATTCTTTCATTTAAAATAAGGCCCACATGGGTGAAAGCATGCTGCGTCCCACAGCTGGTCAGTCAGGTGGGCAAGACACTCAACACGACAAAATAAAACACCGTCGAAGTGTTAAGAAAATAAGCCAGGGAGCTAGGGGTTTAGCACCTGCCTTGCAAGCACCCGCCTTGGGTTTGATTCCACAATCCCAGCACCTGGGAGGCTGAGGCAGGAGCTGTCGCTGTAAGTTCGAGGGCAGCCTGGGCTACATAGTGAGTTTAAGACCAGTCTGGATTATTGAGTGAGGCCCTGTCTCAGAGAGAGAGAGAGAGAGAGAGAGAGAGAGGGGTAAGGAAAAGGAAGGAAAGGGAGTAGAAAGGGGGAGAAGGGAAGGAATGAGGAGTAAAGAATATGCAGGACAAAAAAGATGTTAAAACTAAAACTTCCCTTTCCAGATGATTATGAAAACCAAGTTTTTCTTGGACTCAGGATATAAATTAATAGAATTTTCTGTATGGAACACTCAAAAAATCTTCTCATTTAGGACTTGATAAACAATTAAAGACGTAAGGAATCAAGCACTTGTGACCGTCCCTGATATGCAATGGTTTTAAAAAGACTTCCCAGCACTCGGCAGTCCCTTCCTGTCCTGAGGTCTCACACTACAGGATCAGACCTTTGTAAAAGAGACCACACAGACACAGCACAGACGAATGACTGCTACGGAGAAAGAGTTCATCTGGAAAAAACTGGTCACAGCATTCACCGTGTGTGGCACACAACAGCACTTCTGCCCGCCTTGCTTACACGAGCAACCGAGTGTCTTGCCAGAAAGTACGACTAGTTTACAGATTTGGCCCAGGAGAAGACAATGAGGATTCCACCTGCGGCCCTCAAACCCCGTGCCACCCTCCTGTCCGCTCCACAGCACAGGAAGGGGCACAGCCCGCGCCTGGAAGTTCCCGGGACCCTCACGTGGTACCCCAAAGGGGAAGGCAAGAGAACTTAAGTAGGTCTTTGATTCTGTGATTCCATGTAATTAGAAAATAAAGTTGGTCACTGATGAGAATGAGCTTAAAATTACAAAAGAAAACGGCGAGGCTGCCGCAGGGTGGAGCAGGCCCTCGGGCCCCCCAGCACACCAGCCCCCCCCCCCCGAGCTTCTGCCCTGTCCCTACACCTCACTGTTCCAGAGAGGAGGGCTGCGTCCAGGGGAGGCCCTAAGGCCAAAGACTCTACTTATTTGCTGTAATTTTTATGTCAACATTTATCAAGTTTTTAGGTATACCCAACAAACAGAAAACACCAAGAAACAGGAGAGCCTTTCAAAGTTCAGCAACACAGGCCCACCAGAAACACTTTTATCATGTTTAAGGACAACTCATTTTGTAAACATGATCAGCACTTTTACCTTAATATGAATATGCGTGTATTGTCCAAGACAAGCAGCACGGGGCAGATGGGCATCTGGGCACATTCTAGGTCGTGTTCAAAGAGAAGAAACAGCTCTGTTTACCCAACATGCTCGCACTGCTACCCATGGCAGGTACTTTTAGACAAGAACAAAATCAGTCCTGCTTCTGGCATTGTACTTATTGTAGAGCCAATAAATAAAGCCCTAACATTAACTTTAACTTTCCTTATCCGACCTAAGCCCCTGAATAAATTAGAAAGAAATGACTCTGTGTGAAACTGGATCAAATAAAAAGTGCCCATTAGCCGAATACTGACTGTTCATACAACGGGCAACATGCTGTCTGCGCTACATTAATTAGTTAAAAAATTAGCTAAATCAATTATGTAAACTAATTCCACAGTATTTGAGGATATGTATAAAAAACCTCTTGACTCTTTGAAACACTTTGGAACTTTCATATAAACTGTTAGACAAACCAGTTTTTCCAGATCCTATTATCAGCAAACTGCAACCTATATTCCAATCAGTTACTATAAATATTAAATCACTGTGGTTTAAATTCATACTGTCCTCTAACTACCGCAGTCTTAGCGAAGGAAGACACGGGCTGCCACCTCAGGAGCCACTTTACGTCCAAAATCCCACCGGGGCCATTCTGCGGCAGGCTGTCTTCCAAACCCCGGCCGCCCACTGCTCTACCGACCCTGGGTGTGCTGCACAACTATGCCCCTGTCTCTCACAGGGATGGCCAGAACGAGCCAACAGGTCAAGCGGGAGGCTGCAGAGCCGAGGGAACGTCTGCGAACGCTTCATGAAAGAAAAGCACACCTACAGTCCCTCTGCGTCAAAACCGTATGCCGCTCACTGTGACAACCGCAGTCCAACCCAGAAAGCATCAGTTCGAGCACGGCGCGCAGCGTGCGCTCCACACGCGCGCGCCGGCGTCTCCCGTCGCGTTGGCACCCCGCGCCCCCGTTACCGTGGGAGCGCCGCGTCGGGGCTCCGCCGACTCCCGGGTCAGGCCGGCCCCTCTGTCCCCTTCCGGGACCCCGTCTTGGCAGGCGAGACGCCTGGCCGGCTCATCCCGCCCCAGGCGGCGGCTACGCACCTGCTGGGCGCGGCGCCGGGTCCCCGGGCGCACCGTCGCGGCCCGGGCGGCCGCGGCCGGCGGGCGCTGTCAGTGGCGGGGCGCCACGGAGGGGTCCGGGCGGGCGCGCGGGGTGCAGCCCCTGGGAGGCTCCACAAAGGCAGCCGGCGGCGCGCATAGCCACAGCGCCGGGCGCTGATTGGCCGCCGCGGCTTCCTGTCTGCTGGCACCGCTGTCCCCGTCCCCGCGGGGCTCGGTGGCCCGAAAGGCCAGCAGCACAGGGCCGAGGATCGGGACCTCTGGCAGCAGGGCTCCCGCCCCCGCCCCACCGCGGAGAGGCAGCTGGGGGAGGGGGCAGAGGCAGGGAGGGAGAGGACCAAGACAAAGATCTCCCCAGGTGCTGTTACACAGGGCACTGGGGACAAAGGCCGGCCCTGGGAACGCACAAGGGTCAGGATAAAGGGGCACGCCACCGTCGCGGGCTGGGATTAACTTTACAACAAAGTCCAACCAGCCCCGGAACGTACCCCCACTAGGCATTTAAACTGGGCCAGGGTCTGAGCAACTCGCCCCTGCAGGGTAAGCAAATCCTCCGAAGGGGCAAGAAAAAGAGGTAAAAAGATTTGCAAGGAAAATAAGCACCTATTTAGCACACTCCCGTGATCCAGGAGCCAGCCGGGCCTGGCAGCAGAAAGTCTCCTTACATAAAACAATGGCATGCAGCCCAACCTCGGTTATTTTCCTGTATCTTAAAGCTACCGGAGAGACGAAGGTTTCAAGCCCCAAGCCCCGGGCTTCCGCACGGGTCTGCGCTCTCCGCTCTCTCCACAGCCTCCAGCCACCCCCGGCCAGGCCTCTCCCCTGACGCTCCCCTCCCACAGCGGCCCATGAGCAGACCAAAAGCAGCAGGAAGAGCCTGCGTTTCAGAAATATTTCCCATCCCATCAACCAAGACAGTGGGTTCCAGACTTCTAAGGCAATGGAAACTTTTCCTTTGCAGTCTTCCACTAAAGGTTCCAAAGCAGGGGTGGCCCTAGGATTTCTACAGAGGTGTGGCGGGCTCCCTGCAGGCCCACGGGGGGCCAGCGGCCTGGGTGGGGGGAGGGTACTGGGACCTGTGGGATCTGGAGTGCAGCCTCAGTCAGGTCTGCGGGACGTGGAGGATGCTAGGCACAAGAGTTGGGCCCCAGCACCTCACTCAAGGCACCAGGAGGCTACTTGTAAATAAGAGGCCACAGGAGTTGCAGGAGTAACTCAGCGAGAGGTTCAAGCACTTGCCTAGCAAGCAGAAGGCCCTGGGTTCAATTCCCCAGCACCACACAAAATGGGGGTGCACATCTATTATCCTAGCACTCGGGAGGCTGAGGCAGGAGAACTGCAGTAAGGTCAAACTCAAGGACATCCTGGGCTACACAGAGTTCAGGACCAGCCTGAACTACAGAGTGAGACCCTGCCTCTCTCTCTCTCTCTCTCTCTCTCTCTCTCACACACACACACACACACACACACACACACACAAAGAGCCCACAAATAGCACTTCATCCTCCCAAGAGCCCTAGAATCCACACAATGGACCCTACCCCCCCCCCCCAAACCAGGGCCTAGGAGCCCAGGGGCTCTGTGGTACACTGGTGAACACACCCTCCAAGTGGGGGACCGTGTGAGGACCTCCTGCCAGCCCCACAGTTAGCCCGAGGGAGGCATCCACCCCACTCCAACCCACATAAAGGGAAGGGAGTTCAGGAACCCTAGGATGGGAGGCAGGTGACTGGGATTTAAAACGCAACAGCAGAGACAGCAAGGTTTTTGGAGTGAGGCCAAACTGGGATCAAACACAAAGGCGACACTGGCTAACAGGATGACCACACGTGAAGCTGCCAGCCCACCACGAGCAGTCTCCTTGTCTGCACAGCTTCCCTTGGGAAAGCTCATCTCGGAGAATGTTTGCAACTGCTCACCAGAGACGGGCAGCACCGGGCGCCGGCATGTGACCACGGTGCCCCGCCTGCCTGCTTCACGGTTCCCCTAGTGGCCTGATTTATATCCTATACATGGTTTAATTTCAACCCCACCGGAGGTGAACAGAACTGGTCTTATTATTTTCATTACTCAGAGAAACAGATGTAAAAGTTTATTTACCTTGGTACACGACTAGAAGTCAAAGGAAATCACACTTAAAATAATTGAATTTGGGAATTTATATTTCACAGTGAAACTTTTCTTATCTTTCAAAAATGTTAGCAATAATACATATTCCCTAGGTTGTTGTGGAATATTTCCTTTCAGTTAAACTTTTTAATTGAAAGCTAATGCTATCATACACCTGTTAATATAAAACTATTGATTGACATCACAAAGAGAACTCATTAAAAGTTAAACTTAGAACACGTGATTAAAAATAAAATGCACCCCAAAAGATGCACCATCTTAACAAATAAAATCCACTGGGAACAACACTGAGGGAAGCACTTGTGCAGTGGCTCTCCTAGAACAGCTCAAATGGACACTACACACCTCAGCAGAAGGTCTGCTGCTGCCTGCTTTATTATCCTGGTAACACGGCAGTACCAGGGATGCTGTGTACTAATGATAATTCTCAACTCTACAAACTCAGAGAAAGAGGGAACCCTACACAGAGCTAATCCCAGGCCCACAATTCTCAATCCCAACCATGATAAATCCCTTGTTCCCCCTACTCCACCCAGCAGTCTCCTGGACCCCATCAGGCATGCTTTCCAAAGGGACCCGCCTGAAGAACTGGCAGTGTGTCTCCCTGGTTAGGGCACTGGCCCAGCCTGGGCGAGGCGCTGGGTTTGATTCCCCAGCACCACATAAAAATGGGATGGGCGTGGTGGTACACGCTCATAGTTCCTAAGCACTAAACTAAGGAGGCTGAGACAGGAGGACTGCTAGGGGTTTAAGGCCAGCCTGAACTCTACTGAGAGTTCAAGACCAATCTGGACTAGAGTGAGGTCCTATCTCAGGGACCCACTCAAGAATGTACTTATACTATGCCAATGAGAGGAAACAGATAGGACTCATATCTTCCATAAGAGTTTTTGAATGACATATTTCAAATATAAAACAGAAAATTTTATTTTAAAAAAGCAACTGTTCAAATCATCTATGCTTTCTGCTACAAGTGACAGCAGCCAGGTGGGGCAGCACAGGCCTGTCACCCCAGCACTCTGGGAGGCTGGGGCAGGAGGATCGCAAGTCTGAGCCACAGGTGAGCAACTTAGTGAGACCTGGTCTCAGTAAGCAATAAAAAGGTGAAGGGACGCAGCTCAGAGCCAAGTCCCCGGTTCAATCCTCACTGACACAGAAAAAGAATAAAGACAGAAGTGCAGGGGGAAAGAAAAGAAAGAAGGGGACGAACTGCCCACTGGTGGGCATGTACTTGAATCATGCCCCCTATATACCACTGACACCTTTCCAAGCAAAAAGGAATGCCGCAGGTAGAAAAGGAGCCTTCTGGGGCCGCAGGGACGGCAGGCGCAGGGCGCTGAGTTCAGCTCCCCAGCACCACACAAGCTGGCGTGGTGGCGCACGCCTGGACACCAGCACCTGGGAGGCTGAGGCAGGAGGACTGTCCCGAGTTCAAGCCTGCCTGGAGTACACAGTGAGTTCAACTACCCTGGGCTACAGAGCAAGACCCTGTCTCAAAAAAACAAAACAAAACAAAATAAAGATAAAGTTAATGAGAACCTACCCCCCCCCCCCGCCCCGTCGGGACCCACCTGACCCGCCGTGACCCACCTGGACAAGCCAGGGCCTGGCCTGAGGACCTCCCCATCTGACACTCGCTCTCCTCCCCCTCACCACTACCTGTAATGATTCTTCTCTAGGGTTGGGGACACTGTGCAGTGTGAAGCCTGGGGTCCACTCTCAGGACCACAAGAGGAAAAATATTCTCCCCCACATGTTCTTATAAGGGAAATATGGCATCTCACAAGACTAAGGCTCAAATCCAGAATTCTCATCTCAATGTTTTCCATCTGTTCCTCACATGACTTCTGCCACACGACATGTCAAAAGTGTCTCATTAACTTGCTACTTGAAAGGCAGGGCCTCTGGGCCCAGCTGCTAACCAGGGGCCGTTACAGCTGCAGTGTGGTCAAGTGCTCAGTGGAGGTTCAACCTGCCAAACTTCACGGCTTCACACATGAAGACCTTGTCTACTTGATCCCAGGAGAAAGGAAGACAGAGAGAAGCCCACAGAGCCCGGAGCCCGTATCGGAGCCCCAGCCCAAGCCTCCTCCTCCCAGCTCCGTGACCTGCCGGGCCTCCTCCACACCCTCACGCCTGCTGATCCGCTTAGGTCAGTACGTTGTGAGGGCCAGCGAGGACAGGGCGGAACGACCGGGCGGCAGCACTGTGCTCCCAGGCGGAACACAGCCGTCCCTGCTGGGATGGCGGGAGGGATCCAGAGGTGTCAGTGACAGCCGTTCTACAAAAACATCTAACTTCATTCTTGGAAAGGTTCTCTAAGATACTAAAACCTAAAGGTTGAGTCAGGTATGCAGAGGCTCCAGCTGTTCCTGCTGACCAGCTATGGTATCAGGTGTCTAGGCCTGAATCCATTCCCCGTGCGTAAGGAGGGGCGAGCGATTTCTCTTAAGTGCTCTGAACCACCTCGGCAGTACTTGATCCTGAAACAACTTAAGTTTCTTCTTGCACTGGGATGCAGCTCCATGGCAGAGGGCTGGCCTGGCATGCACAAGGCCCTGGGCTCCACCCCCATCCACACACACACACACACACACACACACACACAGTTAACACACAACACGCTCATGTAACTGGCCCATATTGCAGTGGCAATAATGATGGGGTTGAAACCTAACCTTGACACCAAAAACTTCTCTGTAACATTTTTTTTAAAGTTTCTTAAATAGTGTCACATGTAACAGCCCAATAATTTTCAAGAAAGACTATATACACTATTTAAATTTTTCTGTTGTTAATGGCTGAGGGAAATAGAATTTATGATTTCACTAAATCAGAGTTTTTATTAGCAAACAGTTGTGCTGTTAGGTCAGCAAGGGGACAAAGGACACAGCTAAGTCCCACTGGTGTGGCCGGCCCTCGGGCTGCTGAGTTGCTCACCAGTGATCCTCACTCACTACGACACGGGACAACGAAGCCCAGGGGCCAGAGATCAAGCCCAAGGATCTGAAGAGAAGAACGCCGAGGAAGGCACCCCTGCAGCTGCTCGGAGGCACCCAGGCCCGCAGCGCCGGCCCTCAGCCCCAGGCCTGGCAGCCCGAGCCCAAGCGGCGGGGTCCCACCAGCCTCTCCACACCCCGCCACCTGCCACAAGCCAGAAACTAGGCAAATGTGTGTGCAGTGAGCCGACCCCAGAACCGCCTGACAGGCACGTGGCTGACTTAGGAAGCCTTGGGAGCCACAGGGGAGCACAGGCCTCTCGCCGAGGAAGGAACCCTCCAGCTGTGGCAGGAGAAGTATGTGCTAAATTCACTTGGGGTGTGGACTTCAGCTGGCAGGCCCTGGCCCTGCTGGCCCTTCAGGAGGCGGCAGAGCATTTTTAGCTCACCCTCTCGAGGATGCCCATCTCCTCACCCCACGTGCCGCCAAGTCCCTTTCTTCCCCAAGACGTGCAGATGGCCAGGAGGACCCGCAGCACTGAAAACGGACCTGGCTGAGCTCACCGCAGGGACGAACCCCGGCTCTCCAGAGCCTCCACGCACCCAGCGGTCAGAGGCACAGCCTGGCTGGGCTGTCTCTGAGCACGCTCTGTGTGTCGACTTCGAGATTCTCTTATAAAGGAGAAAACTGCATGGATGTCCTCTGTAACAGAGGCCACATGGGAAACAGGCAGCACGGTTCCAACGGCCTGAAAGTATCTGCAGACACAAGACTCTAGGGGCAACTTTTCATTTGTGAATTACTCATATGGCTATCCAAGGATTTTTAAGAAATCCCGAAAGAAGATATGGAAGAATATTATTGTAGATCTTCCAATACTGTGTGCATTTTGACCATATGTAAATTTGTGCTTTTATTTAAAGCATAAGGGAAGAAGTAAGAGACCCTTTCCGTCAGTTGCATGGAGTGGCCAGCTGTCTCCCTTCCAAATTAATCTCATCACTAGTGGCCATCAACAAATGCGTAGGTTTTTAAAAGTTAACTGAGGTTGAAATAGGAAAACTTTTTTCTTTATTTTGTAGTTGGGGATCAAACCCGAGGCCTGGTGCGTGCTGAACATGTCTCACTGTGAGACACACCCTCTGTCTGAAGTAAGAAAACCTTTAACATCTTTCTGCTCCTAGAAAATTGTTGTCAAAACATCAAGACCGTTCAGAAAGTCTGACTCACAGAATTTAGCATCTATGCTTAGCTGTAAATCACAGATGTAGCAAACCAGTCTAAGGTTTTAAAGTGCTTTTTCAATAATTTTATAGATATTTATATAGGTTCATTTTGGAGAAATAAATGAAAACATGAAAATGAAGTTACTCTTACAGTATTCAGATTATCCCATATTTTTTGTATGCTAACATTAATTCCCTTGGGTTCTATTCCTAGCACTGCCAAAAATAAAAAATAATTTATTGCCCCTTTTATACATTGTTTGCAAACAGTCATAATTTAAACAAGAGAACGAAGGGGTGTGGTTTTGTCCTGACAGAGTAGAGATGAGCAGAGCAGATAAAAACCAACGTAAGAGATTTCCAGAGCAAGGACGGTGTCACCCAAAGGCCTGAGCCGTATGTGTGGGGCAAGTGAGCAGTGAATGCAAACGACTTTAAGAATGACGTTGGTCCACTGACAGACCCTAGAGAAGCAGCAAGGTTTATTGTCTCATAAATTTGGAAAACTTTTCTGTTTGAGAACAAGTCATATTTTATACAGATGTTTGAATAAAGCTTATCTATCCCCAAATGGAAAAAAAAGATCAAACCCAAAATATCCAAAATATTGCACTTTTGAGAGCTAAAACACATTCTTCAAATTAAAACATTAAAAGCACCTAAGATATCTGACTCGGATTCTCATGTTCTAAAGATTCTGGGTTGAGGTAAAGAAATGATCCCGATGTGATGCCCAGATTCCTCACGGCGAATGCATTCATACTAATAACAAAACAAGTTGGGAGAAGACGACCCTGAGTTAGGACCACCTAGACTAGCTCCAAGCATAGGGCCTACAGAGCCTTGTTTACAAACGCTGAGAGCCCAACGGGGAGAAACTGTTCCAGCCTGGTTTCTGGCATCATTCATACTACATTGTTTAAAATGAGTTAGAACAGGGTTATTTATAATCTAAGCTACTGGGAAAACACTTTGTCTAATAATATCTTGCACACACATTAGTCAGATTCAATAAACATCAAGATTAGGTAGAAGAAAGCATGCTTACGGGAGGGGCCAAACCCAGAAGCACAGGCCTATCATCACAGCACCTGGGAAGCTGAGGCAGGAGGATCACAAGTTCGTGTCCAGGCTAGGCAACTTGGTAAGTCTCTGTCTCAAATCAAAATACACACACACACACACACACACACACACACACACACACACACACACGGCCCCACGCACGCACACCCACAAAGGCTGGGCATCCGGCTCAGGAGCAATATGCACAGAGTGCTGGATTCCATCCCTAGTACTGCACAAAATCAAAACCAAAGTAAGAATCCATGTTTGAGACCTTGAAATACTGTCTTCATAAGTTAATTCCTTCACTACATAAACTAGGGGACAAGATGCATAGGGACTCTACCCCCACCTCTTTAGAGATATGTCCTTGGGTGCTGTATGTCCTTCCACTACAAAAAATGCTATATTCAATTCAACCTTAAAAATCTAGAACAAGGGCTGGGGGCCAATCTCACTGGTTACACCGCTGACCCAACATGCACAGGACCTGGGTTAGATTCCCCAGCACTGCGTAAGAATCACTCAAGCAAGGCAGCACACATCCATAATCCAGCCAGTACCGGGGAAGCTAAGGTAGGAGGACTGTCACGAGTTCAGTGCCAGCCCGGGTCACATAGACAGTTCAGGATCAGCTAGGCCTATAGAGCAATGCCTTGTCTCAAAAAAAAAAAAAAAAAAAAAA
>PVKB01003590.1:0-108621 GCA_004027205.1 Ctenodactylus gundi | reverse complement strand
GGTCTAATTCTCAGTCCCATGTTCTCCACCGATATCCGCTGCTGAGGAGCCTCATAACGCTATGAAGACAGGCAGACAGGGACAGCAAGGACAGAGGCTGCATTCTTAATACGGGAGAATGTTAGCAGAGACAGATCAGGAGCGCACTGTTGCAGGGACTTGCCAAGCTCGGGCCACCTTAAGGCCTCAACCGTTATGCCCCAAAGCTTAATACTACCGGCCTGCATGCTTGGAGGTCTGCTGATTTGAGGCTATTTCTTGCAGGCCAGTTTCGAAGGATGCGACAGTCTTCCTGGCTCTCCCTACCACCAGCTCTTATCTCCCACAGGAAGAAATTTCCATTCCTCACTCTCAAAAACAAGAACTGAATTAATTTTCCTGGGAACAGAGTCACCACTATTAACACTGGTACACCTCCAACTCCCCAAACAAACACACTTCGCAGAGTCAAAGCAGCCACTGATTGCGTGCTTAGGAGGCTCGGGGTACAACTGCTGTACTCAGATGAGGTCACAGTGATCAAATAACTGCATTACGAATGACAGCAGCATCCCACTTCTAACCAGGAGCTCAGAGAAGTCACGCTCACACAGCACAGGTGACACAATCAGAGCCTGAACCCGTATCTCTCAAGTGCAGCCTGCCTTTGCTTCCTCCTTTTTTTTTTTTTTTTTTTTTTTGAGACAGGGTCTCACTCTGTGGTCCAGGCTGGTCCTGAACTCACTTCAGAGCCCAGGCTGGCCTTGGACTCATGGCAATCCCCTTGTCTCAGCCTCCCAAGTGCTGTGAATACAGGTGTGTGCCACCACGCCCAGCTTAGGTGGTGCTGGGGCGGGGGGGGGGGGGGGGGGGGGGGGGGGGGGGGGGGGGGGGGGGGGGGGGGGGAAATCGAACTAGGGACTTAGCGCTTGCCAGGCAAGTGCTTTAACCGCTGAGCCATTCCTCCAGCCCTTCCTCCTTTTTCTAAGGTTGTAGTGAAAACATGGTTAAGGGGTTTTGATATTTACATACATTACGTATATTTCATACTTTATGTGTGGCTCAGTTCTTCACACACACAAGAAAAGGGGTGTCTGCGGGTTGGGGACAGCTGCGGGATGGGGGCAGCGGCAGGCCAGGAGAGGCTGCAGGTTAGGGGTGTCTGCAGGTTGGGGCAGGGGCAGTTGCGGGTTAGGGGCAGCTGCAGGTGAGAGCCGGCTACAGGCTGCACAGATCTATTTCAGTTCTTCTAAGTGCTAAAAGAATTTGGAAGATGAATGTGGCCAGAAATTAATCAAGAGATAAGGATGCTCAGTTTTCAAAAATGGAGTAAGAAGATCTTTCACCGTTGCATGAAGCAAGACTGATAAGTGACATTTTTATCAGTCAGGAATACAGTCCTGTCAAATGTCTTTTAAGGGAAACTGAGGCAGGAGGATCACAAGTAAGTTCAAGCCTAGCCGGGGCAACTTGTCAACTTAGCAAAATCTTGTCTCAAACAATAAAAAGGGGCTGAGAATGTAGCTCAGAGAAAAGCCCCTGCATTCAATCTCTTGTACTGGGGGGAAAAAAGTCTTTTAACTGTGCAGCAAAAAGAACTTTAGCGCCACCACTGCATATGACGCTGTCACCCAGGACCGCCCCCAAAGCATCCTCAAGTCGGTGCCCAGTGCCACCATGATCCACGCTCTGGCCCTGGCGGGGCATCTGCTTCTACTCAACGTCTCCAGCCAACGTGGACTTCAGATGCACTTACCAAATGCTGGTAGTAGGTTTTATTATACAGGAAGTAGTTTGAGAAACTAGTTGCTCCAGAGGTATAGCCAAAATTCACGCTCCTCCCAGCCTGCCCCACTCTTTCTCCTCTACTGCAGGCGACATTCTCTCCTGCGGGTACGGGTGTCGGAGCCCGCAGGACTCGGAGCAGTGAGGCCACCAGATACACCTTGGGCTCTTTCCTCACATAGCAACACAGCCAAAGGTTGCCAAAGTTCTTCAGTTTCAATGCAGCTGACAAAGGACTAACCTGAATACTCCAGTCGTTCGGGACATTTTAGACCATGTATGTTTCAGGCACCCTGCCTGAAGGGAAGGCCTGGTGAACAGGGAGTGGGCTTCCTCACTCAGCCTCAGGAGCAAAGCACAACAGCACTACATGCCCAACCATGCCCCCAGGTTCCAGCCAGGAAGACCTAAGACCACCACCAGCAAAAGGGACAGCGGCACACAGGGCCCCACGGGCCACCCCACAAGCCTCCCCGGGCCAGGTCCCCGGCCCTGCTCCCACCCTACCTCTGCCAACCAGCATGGAGAATGGCACTTCCGGGATTTGTTTGCCAACTCTGAAAGAAAATCATGACTTTCCAACTGTAAGTTCCTGAATTCAGAAACCACATTCACTCCAGTCATGGCTTTATTTTCAACACCTAGGCACAAGGTCCCTGGCAGGGGCCCAATGAACTCCAGGTTCAGAAAGAAATGATATCTCTGAAGGTCCAGATTCTAAAGTTTTACTACAACTAGCAACAGATTCTAAAACCTGTAAGTCATATTTAAGCAACGTAACTATATAACCACCAACTACTTATTGCAAAAAGAACCGAGCAGAAGAATTCGGCCTACTCTGAGTAAGAACATTCTGTCAAAACACGTGCACCCAGGCAAGACCTCGTAGAGATCAAGCATTTCTGAAACGAAACAGCAGTTCTTGTGCCTTGTGTTAAAATCACACCCTGCATGCTGCTGACCACCTGACTTCATACACGGTCCACGTAAATTATGTTAGATGCAACATCCTACACAGCACGAGGATGCAACCCAAGCTCGTGAACACAAGACTCAGGCACCATCAAGACAACAACGTGGCTGGCAAAGTGATGGGTCTCACTGTTCGCTGTCTGCAGGTGACACGGCTAGAGTGACGGAAGACAACTATGAAATGACGGTCACAGGCAACAGGCACTTAGCCAGAGGCACTCGGGTGTGTTTAACCCACTCCACTCCCCCAAGACAGTGTGAATGTCTCACTACAATTAGAGACACACATGGGGTGCTTCTGTGGTGCTGGGAACCTCAGCACTGAGCTACGTCCCCAACTCTGTTTTTGATTCTGAGATAGGCTGTAACTGCCAAACGGTCATGACCTCATGATCCTCCTGCCTCAGCCTCCCACTGTAGCAGGACTACAGGTCTGTGCCGCCAGGCCCAGCAAGACATAGACACTTTAATTCAAGTACGCTAATTTATTTGAACTTTTAATTTAATGAAACATTGAGTTCAAATATAAAATGTTCAATATATCAGAACTTACTTGAAACACTTGGCATATATGAGCCAGTTTTTTCAAACATCTTTTAAAGAAACCCCGCCCCATGCACAGCACCCCAGCACATCCTGTGCAGACGATACAGGGTCCTCGCCAGGCACCAGTGGTTGTTACGAATGCATGTGATGAGCTAGGGGTGTAGCTCAGGGGTCAGAGCACTTGCCTAGCATGCACAAGGTCCCCAGCACCACACAAAAATTAGCCTGTAACCCCAGCACTCAGGAGGCCGAGGCAGGAGGATTTGCATGACTTCAAGGCCAGTCTGGGCTACATAGTAAGTTTAAGACCCCCTTAGACTACTGAGTGAGACCCTGTCTCAAAAAAAAAAAAAAAAAGAATTAAAAATGAACTGGCACTAACATGCTTTTATAAACCTTCTAAATATACCAATGCTGTGCCAAGGCCTGGGGCAGGAAAAAGGGACACAGCAGAGGAGTTCAGACCCCCCCACCCCAACAGCTCTGTTAGTACTGCACAAAACGTGCTCTGTGCGAGCCTCACGGTCTGTGTTTCTGCGGCATCCACGCCCTATGAATTCAGCACGTCTGTGTGTGGCATCCCGGCCCCAGGCCCAACACGGCCAACCTCTCTTTCTCAGAGCTCTTCCTGAGCCCAGCTGACCTTGGGGCCTTCCCTGCCTCCACCTCCGCAGGCCTCCTTCCCAACAGTGGGACACCCGCGGAGAAAGAGGTGCTCACCCTCAGCTGACCAGGACAAAAGGTGCAAGCGAGTGACACAGTGAACAGCAGGCTCCTAAGCACCCGAGTGTGACTTTCGTCACCGGGCCTTGTTTGCTCAAGTGTGAAAAGAAAGAGGCTCTTCTCCGAAGTGAAAACGGCTGTGAAAGCGCCACGTTTTGACCTCACTCAGGACACGAAGGCAGTCAGAGCAGCAGCACCCACGACACAGAACAGGACTTCCAGAGCCACTTTGGAAAGCGGCCAGAGATGCGGTATGGGCGCACGAAGCCCAGGGGACAGGGAGGGGGATTCAGGCAAGCTGCCTGACCGTAACACATTTCTTAAGATGTAAACGCACACCAGGCTTTTTAAGAGCCACACCTTATGCATTTTAAACGAAGCACGGAGGCACGGGAAGTGAGGCCAGGCCGCCACGCAGGCCGCAGCAGGTCGCCACTGTGGCAGCAGGCCATAGTTTCATTCTGAGATCTAAAACACTGACTTAGTAGTAACTGCTCTGTGTCCGTTTATGATGAAATTAGAAGAAATCCCACTTTACTCCTCCCCAAGGCCCTTCTGAACCATGCTGAAGTATCTACTGTGCACACTGCCAAGGGAGCGATGCTCAAACTCTCAGCTTGACATTCAAAGCCTCCAGCTCCACACCTGCAGCAGCCTGTGCACTTCTGCATTTCGGCCACCGTGACACACCTGCGTCCCTCCCTGTGAGCCCCATCCTTGCGCACCTCAACCGCTAAGCCCTGCAGACTGGCATCCACCCAAGTCCTACCTGTCTTTTAGGGGTGGAGACAGCTCTGCCTCTGCTGACCGTCCTGGCCCTGGAATCAACCCCCAACGCACTGTCTCCCTTGCTTGTGACACTGCCGAGGGGGCACAAGACCCAGCCCACGCCCCAGATGTCCTGCCACGGCACGGCACGACTGGGTGAATGTGGCCCAGTGGGTTAAGCAAAACTGCCATTTTTTTTTCAGATTTTGTATTTGCTGCAGATAACTTAAGAGTTGCGTTCACTGTTAACCGTGACTTTTCTATTAACTCTATGGTCTGACAACCGTAACTTTCCTTATGGAGACTTCAAGGACGTTAGAGCTGAAGTCCGTGTGTGCATTTACACAAGGCTAGCACCACCACACTCCAAATTCCTCGCACAGCACTCGAGCACCCGACCCACCCACGGCTCGGCTTGCACAGCATGTCTCTCTTTAGCCTATACTGCAGTAAGCTGCAACACTAACGAGTCAACAAAGGAAAACCGTGCCAGAGTTCAGCTTCCCAGAAAGCAGCTCTGTCTGGGCTTGGTCCTTGTTACAGCACGAGCCAAGGATGGACTGGCCCCTGCAGCTGGGCACATGCCCAGGGGTACTAGTGACGTGACTGCTGAAGACTCCAAGTGATGCCCGGCAGGCCACGCTGAGACAAGATGTAGAAGTTCTTAAGTTAGTGAATTTCCTTATGGCTCGAGAACCCAGAACTAGGCTTAAGGAGATACGGGCCGCTGGCTGGCAGCTCGGTGTTTCCGCAGAACACGCTCCGTCCCCTCCAACCGTGTGCCGACACGCCAGTACGAGGCGCTGTCTCTTTCAACTCATGGCAACCTTGGAGAAAATCGTTACTCCTGTTTTTATAGATTCTAGGGCAATTAAGGCTGAGAGCGTTTAACTCGCCCAAGTTCACCCAGCTGGTAAGCAGCACTGCAGACAAGCGGGGTGAGCTGCCTCTGTTCCTTCTTCCACGCCGACGGCCACACACCTATTCCACGAAGCCAGCCTGACACCAGCTAGGAACAGGGCATGGCGACATGGGCCTGTCATCCGAGCACCCTGGAAGCTGACACAGTGGAATCACCAGGTCAAGGCCAGCTTGGGCTCTATTAGAGCAAGACTGTCTCAACTACCCCCACACGCTACAGATGCACCAAAAGAAAAAGCCAACAGAGCTCGATCTAGCGTGAGGGACACATGGTACAGACCGCTGGACTGTACTGGCAAAAACGTCCTGAAAAGTGAATCTACAATCATTAAAAACCTGACTATGTGAACTTTGACCAAGTAATGCTACTTTCAGAATTTTATTGGAAAAATATGATGCATATTAAGACTAGGTTTTAAGTATGTTCATTACAGTGCTGTTTTTAACAACCAAAACTTGGCAACAGCTTGAATATCTAACAGAAATATTCTAAGCAATGATTAAGATGGCAAATTTTACTTTACATACTTCCTACCACAATTTAAAAAATTTTTTAAACATTTTAAATGATACACATGTGAAACTCAGCTATACGACCATTACAGATAATATTAATGGAAGAATATTTAATGACATGAACTTGTATTCAACATGTTAAGAAAAAATTAGACTGGGAAACAGTATGCAGCATGGTTTAATATAAAAATATAATACATACCTACACACATATATATATACGGATTAGAAGCCTAGGAGTATAAAGTTGTCACCCATAGAAAAATCAGCAAAGTTGAAGAAGAGAGAGAGACAGACAGACTAGAATACACACCAAAATGTGAACTGTCCCATCGGAGCGCGGCAGAACTCCTAATGAGTCTTTTGTCCTCTCTGGGCCTATCAGAATTTTGTTTTCTTGACAGACTCTCCATAGTGGGGTACTTGTTAAGAGAATGGATAGGGATTCCCCCATATCATGGGAATCCAGATGCTCACACTGTTAAGAGAGCCAAGCACGTTAGGCTCTGGTCCCCACGTGGTGAGGAAAAGGCACTTCCAGGAGTCAAGAATTCTTCATATTCTTCAAAACTAATCTATCTGGTCTGGGGGCATAGTTCAGTGGTTAGAGCCCTTGCCTAGCAACCACAAGGGCTGGAGCTGGGAAGCCGGCGGTTACCAGGAAGCCAGGTCACCAAGGCAGCCCCGAGAGCCATTAGGCTTAAAAACAGCAACTGAGCCAGGCAAGGTAGCGCACACTTAGAGGCTGAGGCAGGAGGACAGCAAGTTTGACCCCAGCCCAGGAGACTCAGCAACTTAGCAAGACACTGTCTCAAAATTAAAATCAAACGATAAAAAAGGTGCATCAGCACTGTTCTTGCCAAGATTAAAAAATATGATGCAGACATAAACCTCAAGTTTTTTTAAAACCAATACCCCCAAAAGAAAAGTGGACAATTAATAATAAATAGGCTAAAATTACATTTTCTTTCTGTTGTAAATTAAATAAAAACGATCTACTTTATAATGTGATAAACCAAAGCTTCTACTCACAAAAGAAACTGGACAAAAATTGGACAAAAAGTACAAAATAATTTTCTAAAAGCTAGAAAGTTTTATAAACAGTCCGATTTTAGATATGTTAACACTAAATTAATTCCATTCTAAAATATGTTTGCTAAGTGGAAAAATAAAAATTCCTATTGATTTCAAATGTTCACCTCCAAATAAATACAGTGTTTCCCAAACATACACATTTCAAAGTGCAAAGGACGGCCAGACTCCGATACGATCCATTCACTGAGACCTGAGTTACAAGGAGATGCCCGGAGAAGGGATTTTGTAACCCAAGAGAGCCGCTGCTTCCCACATCACCACGTAACATGGGTGAATTCTGGGTGTGAAGGGCCACGTGCCGAGCATCGAAAAACTCCCAGATAATGCTCTCAACAAAGATAAAAGCAGCAATTGTGGCCAACAACTCAAAGCACCACATTCCCACCTACCTCTTTCTGGAGTCCCACCCACCCCAGTTTGTCCTTAACGCAACTCTACCCAGCCGGTGACAGTGGGCCGCCACCCAGAGAGAGCTGATGGTGCCTCCAAGCACCCGCCTCCCTCTCAAGGGATCTGTGCACTCACACCCTGTAGCTCAGAGCTGGTTTTTAACTTAACTTTTAAAGTTTGCTTCCTATGAAGCCAAGGCTGACGGTGACATGATGCGGGCCTGCTGGGCCCCTCGGCCTATAAGGACGACTGACGGGGATCGGCCATCCTCAGCAGCGCATCCTGGGAAGCAGAGAAACCCGGCCAGCCAACGGCCCACTCGCCCTCCGTGAGGCCCGGGCCAAGCCAGGCGCCGCCACCGGTGCTCTCTGCCCACCTTCCCCGAAGCGGCGGGCGGCGCCCCGAGCACTGGGAGCCGTCCTTTCTGTCCTTTGTCTGCGTCGCCCCCTGGGAGACACCAAGGCCGGAAATGCAGTCTAAGAATTCCAGTCTGAGTGCGGTTCTGACACCGGAGGGTCCTGACTCATCTCACGCCTGTTCCCGCTCCCACCTCTGTCACAGTCTAGCATCACGCTCCGAGGTAACCATCTGACCCAACCCACACGTGTCATCATTCCCAGCCTCCCTGAAAGACACGCCCCTGAACACGCATCGGCGGTCCGTGTCATTCAGCCAGGATGATGTATGGACTTAGTCCAAGGAGGGAGTGGGTATTTTTAGCCCAAGCAGCAGCGACTGTGCCTGGAAACTCTGGCCCTTGGCTCACACTGATGACCTTGCCCTAGAAGTAATTACTCACAAACGCACAGCACTGCACAGCTTAGGAAGTCCTCTGACACCTCACCTGACGCTCAGCCACCACACTCCAGGGCCTTTTTTATAGATAAGGAAATTGATCTGAGACTTGACCCAAGTCACAATCCTGCAAGTGACAGCATGGGTCTTTTGAGTCTTCTTGGGAGTCTATCCTTCTCCTACTCACACCAGAGGGTTATTTAGGCCTGGCCACATCTCAGCAGTCACAGTGCTTGCCTCAAAAGCACAGGCCCTGGGTTGGATTCCCCAGCACCACATAAACCGGAGGTGGTGGCACATGTTTGCAATCCCAGCACTCAGAGGCTGACACGGGGTGATTGCCCTGAGCTGGAGGCCAGCCTAGCCTACAGAGTGAGACCCTATCTCCAGAAACAATAACTGAATTTCAATCTCGGTCTTTCTTCCTCCCCGAAGCAGGAGATTCAACCAGATGGAGGTCAGAGAGCTTGCAGCAAACGTCTTCAGATAACTCATCAGCCAGATCGACATGAGCCGGACACCGCTGGCCCAGGTTCACGCGCGCTTCTTCTTTTACAATGCTGTTGCCGTCAAGTGAGATTTAATCATCAAGGAGTAATCTGTCCCTACCTAAGTCAACGCGCAGCTGACAAAGCATCAGAACAAAGCCGTGGCAGCAGCCTCACGGTCACTAACTGCAACACACACGAAACCGGCAGAATTCCAGCTGGTGTCAATGAAACGATGATCACGAGCCACCGGCCCTGACGCTGTGTCCCACACATGGAGGCCACTCGTCTGCCACTCCACACAGGTGCCACACAGGAGCTGTGCACATATGCTCCGGGGACAGCTGCGGCCAGCGAGGAGGCCGGAGCCCCGAAACGTGACCAAGCCATCGCAGGCTGCAGAGACGCCCAGTAATGAAGGCCACCTCCTCTGTGAGTCTCATCACTAGTGGCAGTCAGCATGATCAGACAGGAGAGCAGGGACAGGGTTTGAAAAGTGCTGCAGGCCTAACACGGAAAGGTGCCAAGGAGTTGCCCCAGTGACAACCAAGGAGAAAGGCTCTTTCTTCTTGACACAGGGCCTTGCTCTGTGGCCCAGGCTGGTCCTAAATTCACTATGGAGCCCAGGCTGGCCTTCGACTCACAGCAATCCTCCTGTCTGCACCTCCCGAGCGCTGGGATTACAGGTGTATGCCACCACGCCCGACTTATGTGGTGCTGGGGAATCGAACTCAGGTACTTAGTGCTTGACTCAGTGCTTGCTAGGCAGGAGCTTTAACCGCTGACCCATTCCTCCAGCCCAGGAAAAAGGCTTTTTGGGCAGAAGAAAGTGCCCAGAAGAGTCACAGTGGTCACCAAGGCCCAAAGGGGGTGGGCACAGGGAGCGAGGGGAGAAAGGAGACTGCCTCGCCCCAGTATCAAGGCAGGGTGTCCTCCACCTGGAAAAGAAGTGAAAAGGGACGCAGAGGCAAGCTCCACCCGGAAGACTGCGGGGAGAGCAGGACTGCCCCTCCGGCTCTTCCTCTGAGCTCGGGGTTTCAGTTTAGCAAACAACGACACAACCAGGGACCCGACTTCTCGCCACGAGAGCAGAGACAAGCTGCTATGAGAAATTGCCTGCGGTTTACTGCAGGGAAAGGAGGGCCATTTCCAGGTACAACCCCCCTTTTTCTCGACCCAAAAAGGCAGCATTAAGTTATCCTAAACTTAGTATTTCTTGTTTTAAAAACTCTCAGCCTCAGAAGGAGGGCAGGCACTGCCGCAATCTGAAGGGGCAGTGAGAGGGCGCGGGAGCGAGCACACAGCAAAGCCCTCTGTGTGTGGCTCGGTGTTCTGTGCTTGTTCCCCCGCCACGGGCTCAGACCCCACGGGCTTCCTCATTTTGGGAAGGACAGTCAACTCTGGGTCCTGTGCCTGGACCCACACGAGCCTCCCGGTTCTACCTTCCAGTTCTTTTTCCCTCGTTCACTGAAGAAATGACAGTATTCAGCCCACAAAATCAGGTCCCTCTCACTGGATGGCAGGGAAACCCAGGCAGGGCACCCTGACAGCCTCCCTTCGGCCAGGAACCCCGGAGGCTGCGGCCAGCCAGGACCGCGGTGTGGAGACTCATCAACACGAACAGTGACAGCCGCACAGTGGCCGGCTTTTCAGCGGAGGCGGGCGACTGCGCAGGACGCGCGGCTGATTCGCCCTTTGCCGTGTCCCCTGTGCTGTCACCGAACCACTGGCTGCCTCCTTACAAAGTGCCCAAAAACAACGACAGCAGCTCCCACGTCACGCTCAGGGGGTGCCCGCAGGGGCTCGGAGCACCCCGCAAGCTGGGCAGAGTCCGGAGTCGGCTCTCAAGCAGCCCTGGGCCACGGTACCAGGCGGGAAGGCCCCAGCCGAGGAGTGGCGGAGCACCAACTCAGTCAGCAAGGACTTGTTCTGGGTTTGGTCACAGCCTCTTATACTGTAATGCTGAATCACGGGACCCAGGCAGGAAGTTAAGGGCACCTCTGGGCTCGCGTCAAATACAGGCTTTGCCCTTTCAGTTCCTGTGGAAGCTGGGCTATGAACTCAGACTTGCAAGCCACGCGCGTGGTGGTGCACACCTGTAATCCCAGCACTTGGTAGGCTGAGGCAGGAGGACTACCGTGAGTTCTAGGCCAGCCTGGGCTACACAGTGATACCAAGAACAGCCTGGGCTGCAGAGTGAGACCCCATCTCAAAAAACAAAATAATGAAACAAAACAAAACAAAAAAGAGAGAAAGAAACAGACTTCTATTATTCACTTATATATAAAATCATGGTGACAATGGCATCTACTTCCTTAGTAGCTGTGAGGACTAGATGATTTCTTTGCGAAAGTGCCAGGAACAGCACTGGGCACTATCTGGTACACAGTGTGCGTAAGGACAGGCTCTCATTAATACTGTCACCACCACCTGCCCAGGACGAAGCAATTATTTAATCTAGTCAACAATCTAACATTCTTTTCTTTTCCCGTAATGCCTGTTTATTTTTAGTTTTACTTTTATATAGTAATGAGTATTGAGCCTAGGGCCTTCACATTGAACTATATGCTCAGCCATTTTTATTTCTGATTTCAAGACAGGATCTTGCTAAACTGCCAAGTTGCCCGGGCTGGGTTTGACCTTGGGATCCTCCTGCCTCAGCCTCCCAGAGTGCTGGCATTATAGACTTGGACCAGCAGGCCCAGCTTACCTTCTACCCTTTTCACTGTCTGACTGACACAAGCTAAGAAGGAACGATTACTCCCAACAAGCCACCAACGTGGCCACTTTCTTCTTCCAGTCCTGCCACACTCCCCTCGCACTGCAGGTGCCCCACACTGAAGTTAACGGAAGGGAAAGCCCACCAGCCCCTGCGATGCTACGGCCACTTCTAAGTTCGCAACACCACCTAACGGTGGAAAAACTACACCCATCTCACCAGGAACCTCAAAAGCCAAAATTAAATTGTGTGGCTTTTGTATGAAGAACAAGTTTTGCATTAATAATTTTTATTTAAGCTTCATAAAATGGCATTCAATGTATAAATATGAACTGAACACAAAACAATTTACTGATCAATAGATTTTATCAGTCTTAATTTCTCATGACAGTTTTGATAAGCTCAGAGCATTCAAAAAATTATAGAGGGCTGGAGGAATGGCACAGCAGTTAAAGAACTTGCCTTGCAAGTGCAAGGCCCTGAGTTCAATTCCCCAGCACCACATAAAGTTGGGCATAGTGGCGCACTCAGGAGGCTGAGGCAGGTAGTTTGTCCTGACTCCAAGGCCAGCCTGGGCTACACCAGTGAGTTCAGGACCAGCCTGAGCTACAGGGTGAGACGCTGTCTCAAAAAATAAATTAGAAATACTGCACATGTATAACATAAATAACAATAGTAAGGTTGTCATGACTCCTCTACAAAGTTCCCAGCTTGAACTTCTTATAAACCACTGAGAACCCAGGACTTCCGCAGTGAGCAACAGGCCCCGATATGTGAGCCGTGCCTCCCAGCAGAGCAGCAGAGTCCTTCTCCAGCTGCCCACCTCCAGGCAGCTCTGGTTCAGTCACTTTAAAACCTGACTACTCCTAGAAAGCTAATTCCAGCAATGTCACCCCCTTTTATAGAAACTTAACTGGGGCTGGGGGTGCAGCCAGTGGTTAGACTACTGCCTGGCAAGCACAAGGCCCTGGTTTCAGTTCACCAGCGTCTTAGTTACTTTCTCATCACTGCGACTCAATACCCGACTTCCACAGCTTAGGGAGGAAAGGTCTATTTTAGCTCACAGTTTCAGAAGATCACAGTCCATTGACAGGTGGGCAGCTGGAAAATGACAGAACCGCATGGAAGGGATGGAGCGGGGCAGGGCCAGAGCCAGAGCTCCTGAGGCAGAGATCTCCACAACATGGTGGATCAGACAGAGAGAGAGAGAGAGAGAGAGAGAGAGAGAGAGAGAGAGAGAGAGACTGGGAGAAGGGTGGAACCAGCCACATCCCTCCCGGTTAAGCCCTAAATATCCACCCCTTCCAGCCAGGCCTGCCTCCAACCCTACGTAGTATCCATAGGAACATGAGGGGTTTGGGGACACTCCAGACCCAAACCATGACAACCAGCATCACATAGAATGTGTGGTGGCATTTGCCTGAAATCCCAGCACTCAGGAAACTGAGGAGGATTGCCATGAGTTGAAGGGCAGCCTGGGCTACACACCATGAGTTCAAGACCAGCCTGGATTACAAAGCAAGACCTTGTCTCAAAAAAGAAAGAAAGAAAGAAAGAAAGAAAGAAAGAAAGAAAGAAAGAGAACAAAAAGAAAGGAAAAAGAAAAGAAAGGAAGAAAGAAATGAATCAATCTGTAACTGCACTTCGTGGTGCAGGCCCATAACCTCTGTACTTAAGGAGGCTGAGGCAGGAGGACTGAAAGCTTGAGCCGTGTCTAGGCAGCTTAGGAACTTAGTGAGACCCTGTCTCAAAATCAAACATGGGCTGGGAAGGCAGGGGGCAGAGTTCAGAGGTTAGAGCACTTGTCATGCACGCACAAGACCCTGGGTTCAATTACTTGGCACCACAAAAATTAGCCAGACATGGTGGCACATGCCTATAATGCCAGCACTCAGAGGGCTGAGGCAGGAGGTCTGCTATAAGATCAAGGTCAGCCTAGCCTAGATAGTGAATTCAGGACCAGCCTGCACTAGAGTGAGACCCTGTTTCAAAAAACAAAAACACAAAGGCGAACTGGAGATATAGCTCAATGGGAAGGCTGTGAGTTCAATCCCGAGCACCCCCCCTCCAAAAAATTAATCTAAAATTGTAACAGCAAATACAACATAAACAGGGGGCTGGAGGGACGGCTCAGCGGTTAAAGCACTTGAGCAAGCGCTAAGTCAAGTGCTAAGTACCCGAGTTCAATTCCCCAGCACCACATAAGCTGGGCGTGGTGGCGCACACCTGTAATCCCAGCACTCGGGAGGGTGAGGCAGGAGGATCGCCATGAGTCCATGGTCAGCCTGGGCTCCATAGTGAATTCAGGCCAGCCTAGGCCGCACAGCGAGACCCTGTCTCAAAAAAAAAAAAAAAAAATAAACAAATAAAGTGAACTGATACTTCAAGTAGCGTGTTGTAGATCTTGTATTTTCTCAGACAAGTGTACGTCAAAAGTCTGTTAAGTGCGCTGGAGCCTTGGCACGGGGGGCACTCCGAATGCGACGCGAAGAGCCTCAGCTGAGCACACGCTCGGCCCCTCTCTGAGCCGTGCACTGAGCAGCTGCCCAAACAGAGCAGTGGCAGCACTCTATTTAACACACGAGTTACTTGTTTAGTCCTACTATGCGCCTGCCAGGACCGCGTCCCATTCTAGTGATCATAAGAAGCTGGAGCTGCTCCCATTAAAACGTGGAGCCTGAAACAACGGAAGGCTCGCGGGCGCCTAACAGAACAAGCTGGCAGCCCAGGGCCGGCCCCACGTCTGCTCGGACAACACTGGGACTCACATCTGGCAGTACTGTCACGTAGCTAGCTACGTTGAAAAAAAATTATTTCTATCTTGGGCTGGAGGAATGGCAAAGTGGTTAAAGCACTTGCCGCGCAAGCACAAAGCCCTGAGTCTGATTCCCCAGCACCACATAAAGCTGGGCGTGGTGGCACACGCCTGTAATCCCAGCACTCAGGAGGCTGAGGCAGGAGGATTGCTGTGAGCCCAAGGCCAGCTTGAGCTATGAGTTCAGAACCAGCCAGGGCTACAAAGAGAGACCCTGTCTCAAAAAAAAAAAAGTTTTCATCTTAAAATATAGTAAAATGCTACTGTGAAACATAGCCATTGTGCTAATACAAAAATACCTTACCTATCTCTCTTGACCAACTTTTATTTAATTAATTGGCAGGTTAGATCAGGGCACTCTTGCCGTAACATCAGGCTGACAGACTTTGTGGACACTGGGACACGTGAAGATGGGGGTGCTCCCTAGTTGCCTGCATACGTCCATTTCCACTAGCTGAGTTACATGCGGAGCAAGAGTCTGGCTAGGCCCGGCACGCCTGTCATCCCAGTACTCTTGGGGCAGGAGGATTACAAGTTCAAGCCCAGTCTGGACAACCTAGTAAGATCCTTTCCCAAAATTAAATAATAATAATAATGTGCTGGGGATACAGTTCGGGGTCAAGGTTATGGGCTCAGTTTCCAGAAACACACACACACACTCACACTCACACAGGGAACCTGGCCTTTGAACCTGTTTATGAATCTGTTCCTGCTGCTGTTTATAGTAAATCAATGAAACATTAGTGCAAAACATTATTATTATCTCACTATTATTTCTGTGAAAATCACCCTGAGCACTTTGGAAAGGGCATTTTGTATCTTGCTCCCTTGCTTGTGTTTGGTGCTGGGCTCACCCCGGGGCCCTGGAGGTGCTAAGCACCACTCTACCCCTGGGCTACAGCTTTGGCCCTGGTAAACATAACTTTGAGAGAGCATCAATTCTCCTTCTCCAAAGAAATTCCTCATGAATTACGGGCACATAAGGCACCTATAAAATTGTGTGTAACAATTTTTAAGAAGGTAACACCATCAGACCGCTCTGCAGAGGCCTAATCTGCTTTAAAGAAACCACAAGTAGAAATCTCAATGCACATTACCGATATGATCCTGACCAACATAAGTGGCCTCCAAACGGGCTGGGAGCTGGCGTATCGCTCGGTGTCAGGGCACTCACCCAGCACGGGCAAGGGCCCCATGCCCCATTAAGAAAAGAGAAACAGGGGACATACTGTCATATAAAGAGAGGTAGCAAATTAGGAAGTCACTTCTCTATGATCCTCCACTTGAACTGTTCCTATCAGCCAGCTGACCGCCACAGGCCACGCGCAGGGTTAAGAGCAGCCATGCGCACCTGCTTGGGCACTTCGACTATCTAAGCACAGCTGTACCCCACCGAGAAACACCTGACCACTACACCACTGCCCACACGTTGCTCTCATCCTGTTGTCATTTGAGGCAGGGTCTTGCCCTGTAGTCTCAGTGTTGCCCTGAACTCACTATGCAACCCAGGCTGGTCTCAAGCTCCTGGCCATCTTCCTGCCTCAGCCTCCCATGCCCACTTTCCTCTCATCCTGACTTAGTATCTGAGAGGGTCTCGTATTCACCTTCATCCTACAGAGAACTGTGTGTAAATTACGCACATTAGGGTTTGGACCTGGACGTGGTCCCCCCATGGTCTTGTGTATCTGGGAACTATGGGCTAGAAGAGCTGGGCTAGAAGGTAAGGCCTGACTGGGAGGAGGAGATTACCAAAGACCAGCACTCACTGGAGGTGGTGGCCGGTGGCTGGGGCGGGGGACTGGAAGGTGGTATTCCTGCCCCAGCTTCTCCCCAAGCCCTGTTCTTCCTCATGATGCTGTGAACAGCGTTTCTATGCCGGATCTTCCCACCACGACCAGGTGACCATGAAACCTTGGAACTGTGTGCTGCCCTAACTCCTCCTTAGGTGTGGATCTCAGGTGTTGTGGCCAGCAATGAAAAGGAGGCTAAGACAACACATATCTAGTCCTCGAGTCCACAAACTCAAAGCAGGACATCGAAGGAGGCAAGAATAAGTGCATTAACATCAAAGACCTTTGATGCCCAGGGAGTATAAAATTCACACAGATCTAAGTATGTGTACACCCATGCATGTACGGGCATGGTAAAATGGCGGGCTTTAAACTAAAGACAAAATCTCACACTTGAGGCTGGGGACAAGGCTCAGCCTTTAAAGTACTTGTCTAGATGTCACAAGGCCCTGGGTTCAACCCTCCAGCACCACTTAAGATGGGTGTGGTGGAATGTGCCTGTAATCCCAGCACTTGGGAGGGTGAAAGAGGATGACTGCCATGAGTTTGAGGCCAGCCTATGATACAGCAAGACCCTATCTCTAAATAAATAAATAGTCCCTTAGACAACAAAGCAGAAAGCAATAAGGTATCAGTTTATATAGTTAGGTGTCCTCTGTAACTGTGCCCTTCAAACTGCAGGTTACCATGGTCCATTAACTAATCAGGAAATCAATGCCCCGAGTGTGACAGCAGTTACAAGGTGAACTAGAACCGACAACACCAGACCAGACTGCGCGCGTAAAGTGTATTTGTGAAAAACTTATTTCAGTACTTCTGTACTAAGTCAAAGTCTCCACAATCACTACAGAGCTATGTTACTACAGATGAAGGTTCTTCCTTCAGTACGAAGAGTTTCTAGCCCTGACAACACATTTTATAGGTATTCAAAACAAAATTAAAGATGTGCTCTAAAAGAAAAGATACTAATTTCTCTGAGTCCCAGTCCAAAAACAGCCGTATGGCTGCACCCAGTGCCACAGGCCTGTAACCCCAGGCCTCAGGGAAGCCGAGCTATGGGGCTAAAAGTTCCCGCACAGTCTGGGTTTATTTAGTGACTCAGGGAGACTCAGTCTCTATTTCAAAATCAGAAACGAGCCGGAGAGCTCAGTGTGAAGGTCCTGGGCTTAATCAGTACCACAAAAATCAGTCAACCAATTAAATCAAAATAGTTATTACCCTAAAGGCCCACGCCACTGTTATAGAATATAATCAAATGTTAAAATTGTAATATCATCATTTTTAGTGAGAATGTTAAAGAACACTGTAACTTGGAAGGGGAAAAATTAATTTCTGGGTGAATCCTGATGAATATATTTTCCCCCTAGTAATCTACACCAGTACATAATTAAATTTTTAATGTGTTTAGCACTAGTTTTGTATAACATAGATAATATTTTTAAGCTGCTACTGCAAATACTAGCTTTTAAACAAGTTTAAAGCAACTTTTAACAATAATCCAAAACAGTGACTTTGATTTTATTTGCTTGTTTATTCCGAGGTGAAATTACTGGCCTTGGTGCCATTTTTCTGAAGTCACTGATGTAATCTAAAAGTCTAAACTTAGCATTGTATGCAAACGAGGTGCTCAGGAGCAGCCTGCTCACCAGTATCTTACACACACATAGGTGTTGTCTGGTGTAAAGAGCCAAACACTTAAAACTAAACCACCACATCAAATACAGCCTAGAAGCTTCTCTATAGTGCATTTAATAAATTCTATGTTCAAAAACATTTTAATTAGACAATTTGTCTTTCTAATCACATTTTTAAAAAACATGGATGGAAAAATAACATGTAACACATCTTCCTGTAAGTAGGCATCTAATTCACAGGATCAATTATTATTTCAAACTAAAGTCTCAATTTAGAAGAAACTTCATCATCTAAATCCAACTTCAGGGCAGGAGTAATAGCACAGTGGTTAAAGCGCTTGGCTGGCAGGCACACAGCCCTGAGTTCTATTCCCCAGCAACACAGAAGCCGGCGTGGTGGGCACACGCCTGCAATCCCAGCACTAGAGGCCGAGGCAGGAGGATTACCATGAGCCCAAGGCCAGCCTGGGCTCCATAGTGAGCTCAGGACCAGCTTAGACTATGGAACAAGACCCTGTCTCAATAAAGAAATAAATAAAGTGAGTAAATAAATAAAACCAACTCCACTGAATACAACCATCCCCTCCTTCTAATCTTCCTTGGGAACAAACCCATTTCTACCAAAATAAAACCTCCTCACTACTAACTACTATGACATGATCGATAAAACCTCCTAAAATTGGTTCTTGCCATAAATCAGAAGGTTAGTACAATTCCTTCGATGTCCCTGAAAAGCAAACTGAATGTATTATGCTGAGACCCGAAACTACAGGCGTAGACTGGAAGCAGCATTGAGCTTACACTAGAAGTTCCGGCACCCCACCTGTGCATCTGCCCCGTCGAATGCCCAAGTAGCACCCACGACTCTGTGGAGTCTCGATTAAAGCATAAACCATTCATCGGCTGATGAAAGCAGTAATAATACGGTAATGTCAGGTTTAAAAAAACTGTGAACTTCTCTAAAGCTGCTCAGTAGCAATATGCTCACTCGTATCTTACACATACACAGCTGTTGTCTGATTTAAACAGCCCAACACTGAAAAAACCACGTTAAACAGGGACTTCTGGACTTCTCTGTAAGACATTTAATAAACACTGTGATCAGAGACATTTTAATTAGACAATCTGTCTTTCTTATCCCTTTGGGAAAACACGGACAGAAAAATAATATGTAACACATCTTCCTGACTTTTCCTAAGAATGAGTACTTGCAACAAAAATGGTCCCAAGAATTGTGGCAGCTGAGGCGACACTGCTCCTGCCACTCCATTTTATCGCATGAAACCCTCCCCAGAACCCCCTGCTCCACTCGCATTTTTGGAGAGCGCGGACCCCGACCCTCCGGTCCATATGGCCTCCGGGCCCACAGCTGCACTCGGTACGCGATGCAGCAGGCTGCGGTAACGCTTCCAGGAGGCGCAGAACACAAAACCACGTCAACAGCAGGCCCTGCTTAAATAAATCATTACCTCGCTCTGGCTTCATTTTCACCTCCAATTTCCACCTCGAGGGCTGAGATCCACGCGTGGGCTCCTCCCACGGCCTCGTCGCCGACCTCACGGCTCCGGCTACGTTTTCAAAGCGCTAAGAGAGACCAAAATAAAATGACTATGCGCCCGGACGAAGTCCTGCTGGAGTTAGGCCTCTCGGCGCGGACTGCGGTGACAGCCGCCTCCAGGGTCGGGGCGCCGCCTCCGCCCGCCCCGCGCGCGGCCCCGCGTCCCCGCCTCCCTCCTGCGCTCGGGCCAAGCTGTCCCGCGCTGACACCGCGTCTCCCAACCGGAGTCCGGCTATTTATAACCCCGAGGGCCGTCGCAGGAAGCGCCTCGGGCGGCACAAGCCCCCGGGGCCGGCTGTGCCCCGCGGGGAGCGGGCGCGCCCTCGCACCTGCGGCCCCGCCCGCCGCACCTGGGTCCCCGGCGCCGGGCCAGCCGTCCGGCTCGGCTTCCCGGGCCCCGCGCCCCAGGTCCTTCTCAGGGTCCCCGCCGGGGACGGGGCGCACCGCGGCATCTGAGGGCAAGCCGCCCAGGTCTGCGGACGGGCGCCGGGTCCCAGCGCCCGACGGCGCAGGGCGCGCCCCCAGCCCCGCGCTCACCCGCCGGCGCCCGTGCGCCCGCGGCGGCCCGGCCTCCTCCGCCCGCGGCGGGCTCGTCCCCGTCGCGTCGCCGTCCGCGCGGCCCGCGCCTCACATCGCAGCGCCCCGCCCCGCCGCTCCCGGGGGCCGGGCCGGCCAGGCGAGCGCTGCGGGCCCGGCGCGGCGCTAGGGCAGCACGCGGGCGCGCCACGCGAGCGCCACGCGGGTCCTCGGCGGCAGGGGCGCGCGAGGCCATCCACCGCCGCCCGGCGCCGCGGCCTGCCCGTCCCGCCGGCTCCGCTCCGCGCCCCTTCCCCGCCCCGCCGGCGGCCCTGTCAAAACACGGCCCGGGTCACGTGTCCCCAAACAGCCGGCCCACCGCGCGTCACTTCCTGCCCCGCGGGCGCCGCCGGTCGCCCTGGCAACGCCGCCGCCGCCGCCGCGGGCGCTGGGCGGCAGGGGGCGCGCCGCGCGCTGCGGCCGGGCGGAGGGGCGGCGTCCCCCGAGGCCTGGCCGGCGCGGAGCGCGGTTGGCACGCGCCGCCTCCGCCGCGCGCGGGGCCGGTCCAGCCGGGGACGCGGCGGGGCGGCATCGCGGGCGGCCAGGGCAGGAAAAGCCCCCGGCCGCGCGGTTAGGGCTCGCCGGGCCCCGCTGGGATCGCGACCCCAGGACGCCCTGGCTGGGCTAAAAATAGCCCGGCCCTTGTGGAGCTGACTCACGGGTCGGGCACTTTTGACACCGTGTTGTCGGGAGGCTGTAATTTTGTCGTTGCGCTCTAACAATGTGACGTGTGACAGTTCGTGTTGTGATGTGTCATCACTGAAAATCCAAACAGATGTCGAGAATCTGCGGTAGCTTGCTTGCATGCCAAACACGGGCTGCAGCGAGCGACAGCCCGAATAGTGGGGGGCCACGCGGCCCCAGGAGTCCAGAATGTGCAAGGCTCTTTAGTTTCGTTACCAAAAAAAAGTATGTTTTTAGAAATAAATTTGCATGCGAGAATCACAACAGGAAGTACAGGCATAGGTGATCCCTCCACCCCCGCGTTACTATTTGCACCCTGTTTCTAAAGTCTTAACGGTGAGCTTTACTGTATTTTAACTTGGCAAAGCACAAAGTCTGGCAGCTGTCCACTCTTTTGCTTTAGATCAAATACATAAAATGTCTGTTTGGAAAAAGTCATACTTGGCCTCGAACTCATGACAATCCTCCCGCCGCAGCCTCCTTTGGGCTGGGATTACAGCCATGTAATCCATGCCACTACACCCGATTTAGTGTGGTGCCTGGGGAGTCAAGCTCAGGTACGTAGCACCTGGCTTGGTGCTTAACCACTGAGCCATTCCTCCAGCCCTATACCTGCAATTCTGAGCACCTCTGAGAGTTTGAGGCAAGAGGATCTCAAGGTCAAGTCCAGCCTGGGCGACAGCTCTCAAAATCAAAACATAAAAATGATTTAGGATGGGTATGGTGGCTCACACTGATAATCCCAACACTCCGGAGGCTGGGGCAGGATTGCCATGATTTCAAGGCCAACCTGGGGCTAAGTAGTTAAGTTCAGAACCAGCCTGGGCTACAGAGCGATACTCTGTCTCGAGGGGGAAAAAAAGGGCTGGGATGTAGTTCAGTGTGAAGGCCCTGCGTTCCCCGACAGCCCCCTCACCAATTCTTTTTATGTCTTTAAGATAGTGAACTAGAAGCTGATGATGGCACAGGCCTCTAGGAGCCTGAGGCAGGAAGAAGGCAAATTTGAGCCGAGACTGGGCAACTTAACGAGTTAGCAAGACCCTGCCTCAGAATCGAAAATAAAGATAGGCCGGGATATAGCTTGGTGTGAAGGTCCCGGGCTCGATCCCTGGTCCAACAGGGGAAGGTGGGAAAGTACTCCTAAAATACGTATTCCGAACTTTCTCACTACTCAATGCCCATTTACGGAACACTCATCTGCTAGGCACACGCTAAGCTCTAAGAATACAGAAGTCACCAGACCAGACGGGAGCACCATCCCACTGCGCTCACAGATACAGCCGGTCAGATGGCAGCGCTCATGTGACGTTCTAGAGCCTCAGCTTGACCCCCAAAGGTGAGGCATTGCCACTCCGAAGCGCCTCGGCGCCTCCCTTTCTAATTCCAAAACAATCCTGTGGTTGTAGGGGAAAGAACTACCTAGATTGGCTGGAACAGGCCCCTAAGAAGGCAGCTCTCGGTGTGGTCAGCCAAGGAAGGACGAAACAGCCCCGACCCTGCCTGGCCGCGACGAGGGCGCGTGAGGCGAAGCCCCGCGGGGACTTTACCCTTCCTCCAAGCCATTTGCTCCTGCTGCTTCCTGTCAGGGTCCAAAGCCACCTGAGTGATTCACCCCAAAAGAGAGAGAAAAAAAGGAGCACGTGTAGCCGAATGGTTAGAGCGCCTGCTCAGCAGGCAAAAGCAAGCTGGGTGGGAAGATGGCGCGTCTGAACCTCGCCTGGGCAGCCTAGTAATTTAGCAAGACTCCATCTCAACATAAAGATAAAAAATGGGCTGAGGATCTGGCCAGGTGTGAAGGCCCGGGACTCTATGGTCAGTGCCGTAAATAAATGAATAACATTAAGGTCCTTTTTCTTAGTAAGATGATGAGGAAAATTGGCTTGTTGTTTGTTTTCTTTATGTGAGACAGGGTCTCACTCTGTAGCCCGGGCTGGTCCTAAACTCACTTTGGAGCCCAGGCTGGCCTTGGACTCACGGCAATCCTCCTGCCTCTGCATCCCGAGTGCTGGGATTAAAGGCGTGTGCCGCTTCATCTGGCTAATTTTTTTATGTGTTGCTGGAGAATCGGACCCTGGGTCTCGTGCATGCTATACTCCTCTGGCCTCTCTGGCAGATTTTTTATTATCAAGTATGTGGAAATAAAAATATCTAGAATTCCAATATATAGACAAGTGCTGTGGTTTGGATCTGGAGTGTCCCCCAATAGTTGTCCCCTGTATTTGGATACAGTGGGGTCACTGCAGACTGTGCGTTACTGGGAGGCGGGGCCTGGCTGGAAGGGGCAGTGCCTGGGGGACCCCAGTGTTTTTAGTGACTGGTGAGCCAGGAAGTGAGGGAGAAGCACCCGCTCTGCCGTGGGGTGCGACTGGCAGCTCGAACTAAGGAAAGGAAGAAGGAAAACAGGGTTATGGCCTCCTGCAGGGAGGCTCTGGCCTCGGCTGAGTGCCCGACTCGCTGGGCTCCCACTCCACTTGGGTTCTGTCGGCGAGGCGGTGAGCAGCTAGGCTGCTCTGCCCTGTGCTCCCGCCGCTCCTGCACCCTGTGAATGGATGGTACAGTGCCAGACCTTGGGGGACTGGGAGGTAAGCAAGCCTCTCCTCTCTTAGGCTGTGGGTATTCCGTCCTTAGAAGCCAGATGCTGTGATCCCAGCACTACGGGAGGCTGAGGCAAGGGGAAATCCTCTTGCTTCGATACCCTGGGATTACAGGCTCAGGCCACTGGGCTGGGCTCGATTCAGGGTCTTCTGTGACCTGGGTGAAGAGGACTCCTGTAACAGTAGTCGTGCTGAGCACTTTTCACACACGGGTTAATCAAAACATACAGTGTTTGCTTTTATTAACATTATTACACTGAGACACACGACCTTGAGTCAGCCCCTCTCTGAGGTGTGGTCCAAGGAAGAGAGAGTGTGTTGAGGGGAGGCCTCAAACTCACTGCAGTCCTCCTGCCTCAGCGTGCTGGGATTACAGGTGTGAGCCAACGTGCTCAGCTTATGTGGTGCTGGGGAATCAAGCTCTGGGCCTTGAGCTTGCTAGGCAAGTGCTCTAACCTCTGTGCCATTCCTCCAGCCCCCTCCTGAGCATGTTTACAACATGTGGTTAAAAATAGGGCGAATGCCGGTTGCCATGTGCCATCTGACAGAAACTCAGGCTCGTAAATCAGGATGGGTGTCACCCGCCCTCTTCCCGGGAACTAGCATGGTGAAACTTCTGGCTCCTCCCCAAGGTCAAAACGACCAGAAAGGTCGACATTTTGAATGAATTCAGGACATTGAAGTCGCCATGACATTTATAAACGAGGACTTCCAGAACTGCTTCCAGAAGGGGATGAGTGTGTTCGAAAGGAGCGGGGAGGATTTTGAGAGGGACTAACGGTGTCTTTTACTGTAATATCTTTTTTAAAATTTAAACATCCACCATGTATTTTGGTCGCCGTGTGCGTGTGTGCACGTGCATGAGTGAGCTAAGAAAGCGACAGCGTCTCAGGGTCAGACCGTTCAGGATCGGGGAGGGACATTGCCAGGACACAGCTGGCACACGGAGAGGGGCCAGGCATCTGCACCAACTCACTTAATTTGGTTAAATAACTCCAGAATTTTCAAATGGGGAAACAAAGGCCAGAAATCCTGAAAAAGGGTTGCCCGCATGGAATTGAATGGGTTTATATGAATGTAGGCTCGGAGCGCCGGGATATTCGCTCTGAGGAGATCATCTCAGATTATCTCTGGCTTGTGCCTGAACTCCCAAGAGCCGAGGGTCACACCGGGCTCAGCAGCCAAGGAGCCAGGACACGCTGACCGCGGGCCCTGCCCGTCTCAGTTGCTCACGACCTTCCTAGGAAGCATGATGTCCCTGTGTCCTGACCTGATAAACAGGAAGAGGGAAGATGATGGGCTTGCCAAGGTCCCCGAGGCGACACACAGCCAGGGTGACACCCTGTGTGGGCCTGTAATTGACCTCATTAGCCTGTGCCCCGCCCCAGCCTGGCATCTGCCAGACTCTGAGCTTCTGTCACCTCCCCTTCATAGGGTCCCTCCCGGCTCACCTCAGTCTCCTCACGAGCCCCCACTTTCGCAGAGCAGTCTTTCCTTCTCTTTCTTTTGGTATGGGAGACCCAGCGCAGAGCCTTTGCACTGAACTAGATCCCCAGCCCATTGTTTAACCTTTGATTTTTGAGGTAGGGTCTTAGTAAGCTGCTACACCGTCCAGGTTGGGCCCAAGACTGCGATCCTCCAACCCCAGCCTCCCAGAGTGCTGGGATTATAGGTCTGCACCGCTGGACCCCGCTTCCGTCTTTTTCCAGAGTGTATATTATTATACGTAGGACCCTAAACCACACACTTCGTTTGCCTGTTGAAGGGCAGAGATGGGCTGTGGCTTTCCATTCTGTGTCTTTCCTGTGTTGAGTGGCCCAGGCCTGGGCACAGACACGCAAATAATGACGGAGGTCCTGTGGCCATCGCCTCTCCAGAACTGCCCCAGCCAGCACGAAGTCACTCGCCTGTGGCTGATTAGGTCTTGAAACACAGCTGCGAAAGCTGAGAAACTTAATTTTAAAATTAATTGAAATATAAATTTCCACTAATAAAATAAAATGCATTTTTTAAAATAGTGTATGTTTTGGGGGGCTGGAGGAATGGCTCAGAGGCTAAAGCACTTGCCTACCAAGGGCTAAGTCAAGGGCTCAGTACCAGAATTTGATTTCCCAGCACCACATAAGCTGGGCGTGTTGGCGCACACGCCTGTAATCCCAGCACTCAGGAGGCTGAGGCAGGAGGATTGCTGTGAGTTCAAGGCCAGCCTGAGCTCCATGGTTAGTTCAGGACCAGCCTGGGCTACAGAGTGAGACCCTGTCTCAAAAACCACCACCACCACAACAACAGCAACACCTCTGCCTCAGGTCGCAGCCCTGGCTCATACCTGGGCCCGCCTCTTTGGGCCGGCTGAGCCGGCTGAACTGTGAGGACTGCTATTTGGGCCACTGGGCCCACACACGCTGGTGTGCCCTCCTCAAGAGGGGCCTCCTGGGCCCAGGAGAGGACCACCGGTCGCAGTGACACCGGATGGGGTGCAGCGGCAGCTCGTGGGGCCAGGCTGGTCAGGATGAGCGGCTGCAGGCCCCTGAGTGCATCCCTGCTGGACACGACCGGGTCTCCAGAGGGAGCCCTTCTACGCAGCCCGCAGGGGTAATGCGAGCCCTGGACCCGGAGTGGCCAGGGTCTGGGAGGGTACAATGGGGTCCGTGCCTCAAGGACCAGGATAGGACACAGTGGCTCCACCGAGGCTGCCCCGGGACCATGCAGGGAGACCTCGGCGTCCCTATCAGCGGGGCATCAGCCACACCAGTGACTCTGTGCAGGGGCCCAGGAAAACCCAGCTGCGTTTCAGAGCAGTGAGCTTGTGAGCGGGCCCATGGGGGCCGGCGCAGCAGCAGCTGCCCAGTCTGACAGCTCACGTGACCCGCAGCACTCTGGTTTCCTGCAAACAAGCAGAGCCCACGTCCATCCAGCTCCCCGAGCCCAGCTCCTGCTCCCTCTCCCTCCCTTCCCCACAGCCTCTGAGCTGCAATTGCATGTGCTTTTCTGTGTCCTAAGCCAGCACAAGATGGGACCAGAGCCTTTTGTATCAAAGGGCCAGACAACGTTTGGGCTGTCGTCCGAGGTTCCCTGCCCCGAGTCAAGGTTCACTGCTTAGCTGGAAAAAAAATCTCCTCAGTCGTATTATAAGCTTTCTGTCCAGGTAGTGGAAAAGAACTCTTTATTGGGAAAACTACAGAAGGGAAAAGGAAAATTAAAGGGGAAAGGAGGTCAGAAGGGACCCGGAAAGGTGAGCTGCCCCTGCAAGCTACAGGGCCTCGCTCTGCAGCCCAGGCGGGTCCTGAGCTCACTGCGGAGCCCAGGCTGGCCTCGGACTCACAGCGATCCTCCTGCCTCAGCCTCCCGAACGCTGGGATTGCAGGCGTACACCACCACGCCTGGCTAATTTTTATGTGGTGCTGGATAATTGAACCCAGAGCTCTGTGCCTATTTAATAAGTGAATTTCTTTGCAAACCACAGACCTGAAGATATTTGCAATACATACATCTGACGGAGGAATCGGACCTACCATTAACAAAGAAAGACCTACAAGTCGTTGAGAAAAGGCAGCCAATCCAGTGAGAGCCTGGGCACGGGCTTGGTGCGGCCCCATGGGACGTCCTGTGTGCGCTTTGAACACACCAGGTCTGTGCTACCCCGGAGCCAGCACAAACGCACACGGGGGTAAGCAGGGCACAAGACTGAGCCAGCAGCCCAGAAACGGAAGCTGTCCTCATTGCCAACAAGGGAGAAACGCACAAGTCCCAGCCGGCGTCCCGTGCCGCGCTAGGAAGAGGCAAATTACAAGCATAATGAGAAACCACTGTGAGCTGGACCAGGCGACCCAGGCCTGTCATCCGGCAGTGGGAGGCTGAGGCGGGAGGATCGCACGCCAAAGAAGGCATGACTGGAATGAGTACAGCAGGAATCGTGACAGCCACCCTCTGCAGAACAGACAACCCGACGCGACCCCTTCCCCGCCCAGCAAGGTGAGGATAATCGAAAAGACTGACCACGCTGCGCGCTGTCAAGGACGTGGGACTTCTACGCCTGCCTGGGGTGGTGCGCAGTGACTGTGGACAAGCACTGCGGCCTCCTGCTGGAGCCGGCCCTCACGTCCCAGAGCTTCCGGGTAGAGAGGTGACAGCCAGAGGGTGACGCGGGTGTGACATCGCCCACAGCTGCCGGCCTCTCCCTCCCCCGCTGCTCCCAGGCTGACCAGAGGTGACTGGCCCCACTGTCTTCCTGTTGCCTGTGTGGCCGCCTCAGCTGGGGACCTCGGCTGGGCAGAAGGCCGTGATGTCACTCGTGTGCTCTGGGCCACACTGGGCCCTTTAAGGAGCTCTGGAGGATGCTGCTGACAGGCCAACGATCGCGGAGACACCGGGCCTCAAGGCCACAGTCCCTGCCATGGGCCACCATCGACAGTGCACCCCTCCCGGAGGCTCCCCCGTTGCCGCCCGGCATTTCAGGGAAGCGGCCTAGAGCTCAGCCAGCTATGACAGCGAGGGTGTCCCAGATGCCGCAGCCACTCCGAGAGACTCTGGCCTTGGTCCGGCAGGCTTCAGACAGAAACTTACCCATGCCCCTTCTCTGGCATCTCCAGGGGACACCACCCCCGGCCAGTACTTGAGAAGTCTCAAAACAGGTCCATGAGATGCGGGAGGCCGTGCGCACACAGGAAGCCCACTGTGTCAGCAGTGCGCCCTTCCCCTGCTTGGTCGGTCCCGGGGCTCCTTGCCATACGCTGCAGTGTAGACCCCAGGAGAAGCCTCCATGGGTGATTCTGCTGCCCACCATGACCCTCTCTGTGCGTGTGCCTGGGGGCACTAGGGATGGAACCCAGGACCTTCGCACCGAATGACATCCCCACCCCTCTCTTCAGTTTTCCTAAGGGTTTCGCCGAGTTGCCCAAGGCTGGGCTCGAACTTGTGATCCTCCTGCCTCAGCCTCCCAGAGTGCTGGCATTACAGGCTACAGGCCCGTGCCACAGGGCACCAGCTCCTACATCCATCCCCCACTCTCTGCGGCATTGGGAACCAGTGCGGGGCCTTCATGCAGTGCTTTCTCCCCAGCCACTTCTTAGTTCTATTTTGACGCAGGGTCTCAGCAGGTAGGTTGGGCTGAAACCTGCAATCCCCCTGCCACGGCCTCCTGGAGGGCCGCTTGTCACTGCAGGCCCAGGGAGCCTTTTGCCGTAAGAATGCTGTTTTAAACTTAAAAGAGCTCCTTCTTTTAGGAGCAGAAGAGGTTTTTCGAGGGCCCCAATATCTCCTGGTCCGACTTTCTGACTTTCTGACTGGCTGGGTGGCTTGTAGTCCCATCACTCTGGAAGCCGAGGCAGGAGGATTCCCCACTTGACCCTACCCTGGGCAACTTAGTGACTTCATAAAACCCCCTCTCAAAATCAGAGATAAAACTGGGCTGGGGAAGTAGCTCAGTGCGAAGGCCCTGGGCTCGATCCCTGTACAAAAATAACTAAGTGAAAAGTTGGTGGGAAACAGAGCAGTTACTAGCGCAGTCCCTCTCTGGTCCGTCCGGCACCGTGGGAGGCTCTGCTCACCTGTCCCTGGGGACATTCTCGGCCACCTTCCTCGAAGCCAGCTCGGAACAACCCTTTTCCCCAGTTACCACAGGAAGCGGCCTCCTCAGATCGGGCCCCTTGACCATTTATGGCCTTAACGGTGACAACAGGCGGAGTGTACTACCCTAAAAACCGCCGGTGACGGAGGGGCTGCAGGCCCTGAGGAGCTCCCGAGAGCAGCGGAGCTGTGTGGAGCCGGAAGCAACCGACGCAGCAGAGCACTGTGACCCCGGGGGCCCGGCCGCCACCAGAGACCTGTGCACGCCCACCCAGCAGGGCTAAAGTTTGAGTCCAGCGTGGGCAGCTTCGCAGCTTGGTGAGACCCTTCTCAAAATAAAAAATGCAAAAGGTGCCGGAGGCGGAGCTCCACGTGAAGGCCCCGAGTTCGAGCCCTAGTGCTGTTGGGGAAAAAAAAAAAAAGGTCAAATTCAAGTCTGTAGTTTCGCTTTCATACATGCCAAGCACAGTTTGCCCGTAACAGAATCGTAATTCCTCCTGAAGGGAACAGAGCCGAGCGACAGGGAGCCCTGCTGGGATGGCCAGCCCGAGGTTATCACGGCAGGGAGCACGCCAGCTGTCCACCAGATCAGTGGGCGCTGTCACTCGGCCACCAATAAAACAAACAAACTTGGCCCCCGCTGCAGAGGCGGCAGTGGCCGTGGAAACCCAAGCCAGGGCAAAATGCTGGGTGGCGACGTCGGCGACACGGGTCTCCGCAGCGCACGTGGAGCGCGTCACCTGCGTGCCGGCTTTCTGCTTCTTCCGGCTTTCTGCTTCTTCCCCCGTAGTTATCCCTTTTATCAGCACGCATTTGCAACAGTCAGCAGTACCACTCAGCGTGGGGAATTCGCGCCTGCTGGTCACCATTTCACACGGGGGTCATTTCGCCCCCTCCCCCCAAGCCCTCCTCTACTTCCTGCTTCTTTTCTCTTCTTTCCTTCTTCCTTTCTTTGCGGGGACAGGATCGCATTCTGCCCAGGCTGGCCTTAAACTCACAGCAATCTATCTCCCTGCCTCAGCACCCGAGTCCTGGGGCTACAGACGTGTGCCACCCTATCTGGCTCATTTTTACGTGGTGCTGGGGAATGAACCTAGCGCCTTGCACACATCAGGCAGGCGCTCTGCCCTCTGAGCTGGGCCTCCAGCACGTCGGCGGTACTTGGGGCTGAAGGACACTGTACGGGGGTCGCAGGCAGGCAGGGAGGCGGGCAGGTGTCTTTGTGTTGGCCAGGGCCTCCTGGGCATGGTCTCCAAAGCCGCAGGATCCTTGGTGACTCTGGGGTCCCACTTTGGGCTTGCTGCCGTCCTTGAAGATGCACCTCGTTGCGCCAATGTGGCCTCCTGAAGATTCTCTCACTCCCTGCTCGTTTGAGTCTCCCACAGCCAGCGGGATTACGGAAAGTCATATCCGGTGCATCATTCCCCACGAGCGGTTCCCTTAGTCTTGGGTAAACTCTGCCCCACAGTGGTAGACACACAGCCTTTTCAGGCCTGTCCACACATTGTCCCTCAGCTCCCAGCAGGCCTCCTGGGTGGGTGCTGACCACAGAGGACTAACTGGGAGCATGCCCGGGGCCTGTGCAGGACCCCTGACCCAGAGACCCCGACGTGATGGACTGTTGCCCCTGCCTGTAGCACGTGGGGTAGCACTTGTGGGAATACGAAGGTTACGCGGTGACCTCAGTAACCACCAAGACTTTTGCCTTCTGGCCTTTGTCCTTGAGAACTGTCCATTCCTGGGCAAGATTTCCTGACCTGAAGCACACAGGACATCCCAGGGGTGACCCGGAAGCCAGCCTTGCCTACCTCCCAGTACCACCCACTGCTGTGTTCTCAATGTTAGAATCCGTGCTCAGGGTCTAGGGGTTTTTACAGTTGAGCTGTGTCAGGGGCCGTCCCATGCCCAGGCTGATGGCTGGGTTCCCCGCCCTTAAGCTGCCGCCAAAGCCCATCCTTAAGTAGTTTTCTTTTAACTACTTAATGTTTATCCATTAAGTAGCTCTTAGGAGTGGTGAGGATTGGCACGAGTGGCAGGAGTTATTCTATAATCCAGCTTTCCAGTGACCTCTCGGACCCTAGGGGACCCTGTGTTCCTAGCTGCCAACACCCCGCTGTCTCCTCTCAGGGAAGCAGTCACCTTTACCGAGAGGGCACACTCAAGGACCTGGCACGTGGCAAACTTGAACGCCGTGGACCGAGATGCTTGGAATTCCCGAGCGCAGTTGAAGACACTTAAGACACATAAATTATTATTTTGGTGCCGGGGATCGAAGCCACGGCTTGGCGCACACCGAGCGCGGGCTCCGCCCCCGAGCTACTCTCCCAGCTCCCGTTGTTTTAAATTGCTGCTTTTCTTTCTTGGAAAGACAGCCAGGCAGACTTCTTGTGTTTATCAGTCTCTCGGAAGTAATCTCTGGTTCAGTTTTTTAATGCATCTTCTTGAATACATTAGTTTAACAAAAAAAAAAAAAAAAAGACTCTAACAAGGGAAAGTTGCTCTTTGCTTTGAGTTAGAATGTTGTCAAAATGTCAGTTCCCCCGGAGTTAGGTGTAAGCCAGATCCCACTAGGCAGATTCAGAGGAGTTAGGCTGGGTGGGTCAAGATGTCCCCAGTTGCAGAATTCCTCCCAGGTGAGGAACTCTGACAGATTAAGAAAGGCCACACCTTGGAATGGCCAAGGACAAAGCTAAAGTTGAGTAGGTCATGAGACCATGGACCCTCATAAGACCCTCATAACCCAGGGTCTGGAGTCTTATCTTGGGCCCTAGAATTTGATCTTAAACCAATGAACTAGTTTTATGCTAATATGCACCAATCAGTAAAGGACAACTCTATATAGGAAAATTAATATTCACGAGCCATAGAAAAACCGTAAAAGATGACTATAACTGCCAAATAATTGGCGCCCTGGCCCCTTCTCCTCCTCCTGGCAGGGGGTTCTTACCTCCCTTTCCCCTTTATACTTCTCCCAAAAAGTCACTTTCTACTTCCAAACTGTCCTTGTTCACCGAGTTTATTCTTCAACATCGGCTGCACACGGACCCTGGTTTTGAACTCGCCAGCGACAGGTTCACCATATGGCACTTAGAAGATGTCCAGCTTTTAAGCTGGGCATGGTCAGGAGGCTGAGGCAGGAAGATGGCCACGAATTCGAGGCTACTCTGGGTTACACAAGGTGTTCAGGACCAGCTGGGGCTAGAGTGAGACCCTGTCTCAAAAAAAGTCCAGCTTAATTCCTAAGGAACTGAACGCCAATTGAACTCCCCTGAGACACTCTACAACTGGGTCGAGGGGTGCATGAGGCTCTAGGGGTTGGAGGGGCCTTAGAAGACAACTCGGGGGAGCTGGCTGCATTTAACAGAAAGGCCTGTGTGTTTAACCAGCAATTTTACTTCTGGGTATCTGCCTAAAAATAAATGATGCTCATGGACCAGGTTACTGCTGCAGCGTCCGGCATTAATTGACTGAAACACAGTTCACACATGAGATGCGGTTCTGGCAGCTGGGTGAAAAAAAGGGAATGGGACAAAAACTGATTTGACATGACTGCCTGGATATGTTGTTAAAAAGGCAAGGTACAAAGTAGTATCCATAGCATATTTACAGTGAAAAATGCAAGAAACCACGTAGCTCCATTATTTTTATGAAAGAAAAAGGAAGGATGCTCTTAGAAGATGACATTGGCCACCTCAGAAGGTGTAGTGGGGCAGGCCAGGCATGGGGGCCTTTCTTCACTTTCAGAAATACGTGACTATTTGTTTTTTTCATATTTATTTGTTTATTTTTGAGACAGGACCTCGCTCCATAGTCCAGGCTGGTCCTGAACTCACTATGGAGCCCAGGCTGGCCTTGAACTCACAGCAGTCCTCCTGCCTCAGCCTCCCAAGTTTTGGGATGACAGGCCTATGTCTCTGAGTTCAGCCAGTATGCTTGCTTTCGGTGTGTCTTAATCGCTTGTTTGAACATCCTCTGAGCCCGGGAGGATCGCAAGTTCAAGCTTAGCCTGGGCAACTGAGGGGTGTAGCAGGACTCTGTTTCCAAAGCAAAAATAAAGATTGGCGTGGGGTTGGAGCTCAGTGCAAAGGCCCTGGACTCCGTCCCCAGCCCAAGCAGGAAAAAGGAAACAGAAACCCACATAACATTGAGCATCGGTGTAAGAACAACTACAGTTATGACCCACAGAGGGGTCACTGAATGTCCCAAGTCCACATGGATAAGAAACAACAGAAAATACTATTGCAGTGAAAAAAGTGGGGTCTCAAGAGCTGTCCCAGCCGGGGTGAGCCTGAGCCCTCAGGCCTAGTGACAGCGGCCAGGCACAAGGGTGGCAATGGGCCCTGTCCCAGGACAGGATGCCCCAGGAAGGTGGAGCTACAGAAACATCAGGCAGCTTAGTGAGTCCAGGGGCTGGGGGAGCGCAAGGGCCGGGGTACGGAGTAGGGGGTTCTTTTTGCTTTTCTTTTTGTTTGCGGGGTGTAGGGGGGTGATGGGTAGAGAGTACTGGGGATTGTACTCAAGGTCTTTGCACTGGTCTAATTCCTGGCTTTCTTTCCCTTTTAAATTTTGGGACAAGGTCTCTCTAAGTCGCTTAATTGCCCAGGCTGGGCTTGAGCTTGGGATCCTCCTGCCTCAGCCTCCCAGAGTGCTGGGATGAAAGGCCTGCGCCACCCCACCCAGCTAGGGCAAGGGGGTTTCTTTTAGAGGTGGTGGAACGCCCCACAGCTTGCTGTGGGGGTGGCTGTGCATGTGCCAATGCGCAAGGGCCAGAGCTGCACCCCAGAACCCCGAAGCACCCTCAGTGCCCTGTGCCCTGGAGCCAGCAGTGCAGGTACAGGCACGGTGTCCCGTCCTCTTCAGATTTCCAAGTTCTCTTGGAACACGCTCCCATTCTCTAACTATTTTGAGTGTGTTTTTGCATCTCACAGCCACAGAGACGCTGTCAGGGGCTCACAAATCTAGTCTACAGCTTGTTAGGATCTGGCCAAACAGCAGGTCACGAGCAGCCAGTCAGCACGCAAAGCTTCACCTGCGTTTACAGCCGCTCCCCGCGTGACCACCTGAGCTCTGCGTCCTGGCAGGTCAGCGATGGCAGCAGATCCTCCCGGAGCGGGAATCCTGCTGTCAACGGTCCTGTGAGGGACGCAGGCCACGCGCTGCTTGGGAGAATCTAATGCCGGGTGATCTGAGGAGGCGATTCCATCCCCACCCCCCACCCTGGTCCAGGGAGAAATGACCTTCCACGGACCTGTTTCTGTACCAGACAGGTTGTGGACTGCTGGCCAGAGGCCCAAGCCCTCCCCCCTTGTCTCTTCTCCCAGCATGCTCTGCTCTAAATGCTCAGAAGTGCCACTTTCTCATCTGCTTGAACATCATCCTGATGAGGAATTTCAATATATACTGAACTCACTTGCTAAAAACCCCTTTAATCACGTGATCAGTGAGCTCTTGCTACTAACTGAAATCTTGGAATATGGAAATTTCCTACCTGAGTTTCAATAAAAATGCTTCTGTCACGGGGTGGAGAACGCAGTCACCACGACTCCTTAGCCGCCTGCTCCCCGGGCCCGCTTGGCCGTGGTGCGGAGCACACACGGCCCCCCAGACTCCGTCCGTGCTGGGCGCTAGCGATCTTCTGCAAATCAAGTTAATGAGTCTGTTCCCACTATTAATATTGTTTTTAAGAAGAGCAGATATTTTTTAAAATATTGCAAAACTATCTGGGCCTGGGTAGCGGCTCAGCACACACTTCGTATGCGTGAGTCTGGTTCCCCGCTCGGCCTGGCTCCCTGCCCAAAGTCCTTCCCGTCCTCCTACCTGTTCTGGGTGGGAGTCCCCAGGACCGTTCCACGTCCCCCAGGGTAGGTCACAAATAGCCCCAATTAGAAGGCCAGGGGAACAGCAAGCCGGAGGGTCACTGCCGGGGGTCTTGACATTTGCAACTGCAGGGTAGGGGCAGTGGCAATCGCTGATGACCTGTCAGGAGAGCAGAAGCCGGGTAACACACCACAAGACGCCTTCAGCAGGGTCAGCGGGCTAGTCTGCTGCAGACAGAGGAGGGAGGGGACACGTCCTCAAGTGACCTCTCCTCATTGTAATATCATTAACATATCATGCATAGGCACACAGGTTCGTAAATATCCTTAAAGCCAGGTGAATTATGCAAAGTGCCTGTACTCTAGAGCAGGAGTCACAGAATGCGAAAGCACCCCTGGGAGAGGGGGGAGAAACCCCACCCCGGGAGGAATGAATCTCGGACCTGGGATGTCCAGGGGCACAGAAAGGGAGCTCTCGAGAGCACCAGGGTTGGATCACCGTCTCGTGATGATCCGGTCTGCCTGTGGGTCATATCTCTGTCCATAAACCTTTCCCGCTTCACTTTCAAGCACTTTCACATGTGAGGTGTCTCATGTGAGCAGGGCAGGGGGCCCGCGACGGTGGCCGCGCAGGGAGACAGGTGGGACAGGCAGCCAGGACCGCAGGAAGGACAGAGCCAGGGAGACCCTGGCAGGGCATTCCGGGGACCCAGCCCTGCCGGGCCAAGCCCCCCAGGTCTGCTCCTTCTGACCAGGCCCCACCTCCTACCGGCATGTGAAATCCATAATCACCAAGTATACAGAGCTTTTGGCGGACTTTCCGGGTCCAAACCATCGCATAAACAAGTCCTAAGTCTCAGATTGCACCATTCCAAGCAGCATAATAGGATCCAGTGCCGAATGTCTCCTCCGCCCGGGACGCGAGTCACGCCTGGTCATGATCCTCAGTGTCCTCCGCCCGCCTGGCAGCCAGGCGGCCACGCCCCGGTTATCAGACGATCTGTCTCTGTGTCACAGTGCTTGTGTTTAAATGTCCTTTTGCGTGCGTAATCATGGTTCCAACACAAGCGTGGACGTTGGTGTATGTTGGTCACGCCAAGGAGAACTCACGCGGTGTTTTCCTTAAGTAGAAAGACGCAAGCCGGGCGTGTGGTGCCACCTGTCAACTCAGCCCTCTGGGCGGCTGAGGCAGGAGGGTTACAAGTTCAAGCCCAGCTTGAACAACTTAGTGATTCAGTGAGACTCTGTCTCAACATCAGAAATAAAAACGGAATGGCTGGAGGAATGGCTTCGCAGTTACCTGGATTCCCAGCACCACATAAGCTGGGCGTGGTGGTGCACGCCTGTAATCCCAGCCCTCGGGAGGCTGAGGCAGGAGGATTGCCATGAGTCCAAGGCCAGCCTGAGCCCCATAGTGAGTTCAGGACCAGTCCAGGCTGCAGAGTGAGACCCTGTCTCAAAATGAAAAGGGGTAGGGGAGGCACATGAACGTGTGAAAGGCCTGGCCTCCATGCAGAGTACCTCAAAAGTAAAACAAACCTGCACCAACCAGAGAGGGGAACTTACACCTCTCTCTGAAGCAGCGCCCTGAACCCTGGCACAGCCCCGCGGCAGTCATGGCTAAGGACCAGCCTTGTCCCCAGGGCAGCACCACACACTGCAGACGACGGCACCAGCAGCCATGCTGAGGTTCCAGCACCCTGCACCTGCAAGAGGGTCACGTCCAGGGCCTGACTCACCGCGAGCCCTCAAGTGGTTGAGACCCGTCCTGTTAGTCAGGACTCTCCTGGGCGGAGGTGACCCGTGCGGCCAGTCCCCGGTGGTCCCGACTGACTCAGCAAGCCCAGTTCCTCCCAGGAACCTCGCAGCAGAAACTGACTCTATTACGTATCACCTCCCAGCCGGAAGGAGGACCGGGCCGTGGCTGTGACTCACGCAGCCTCAGGAGCCGGGGTGTCCGGATTCCTCCTCCAATTACGACACCACCCTGTTGGTCCACGTGCGTCCGGGCGGCAGCCGAGGTGTGTCCAACCCACAGGCTGTAATTTTTGAGGCCTTGTTTTTTGTCTGTGCCGTGACGGGCCATATATAAAGCATAGAACGTCGACAATGCACCGCGTACGAATGCTGAGACTTCCTGTCAAATGTTTTTTATTGTGACATTTGAAAATATGAAGGGCAAAAGAAAGGCGCTCCTGCTTAGACCGCAACCACGTGACACTGCCGTGGGGGCTTGGTCCACGAATGACGGAGTGCGTGGACCAGTGGCTGGGCACTGGGGTCACGCCCCGGACCTCGCACTGAGCTACATCCCCAGCCCGTTTTTTATTTTTTATTTTAAGACAGGGTCTCATAAGTTGCTAACTTGGTCAGGCTGGCTCGAACTTGTGATCCTCCTGCCTCGGCCTCCCATGTGCTGGGGCGACAGGCCTGGACCACTGTGCCCAGATGAATTTTAATGAGATTCCAGGTTTTGCAAGCCATTGTGCCTTTCATGTTGTTAAAGAGAGAGGACAAAGTGAGGGACTGAGCGTGACAGCCGCCATCTGGCTGCAACAGAGTTTCATTCTGTTAGTCTCTGATATTTAGCCTGACCTGGTGGCACAGGCCTGTATTCTTGCACTCTGGGAGGCCGAGGCAGGAGGACCTCGACTTTGAGCCCAGCCTGGGCAACTCAGTGTGACCCTACCTCAAAAAAAGGGGGGTGGGGCTTGGGGTGTAACTTATTTGGAAACTCCAGAGTTCAATCCTCAGTACAAAACTAAAACAAAAAACAGGGCTGGGGATTAGCATAGTGTGATGTCCTGGCTTCTGTCCTCAGCACTGCCAATGGTGAAACCCTATCAAACTGAGAGGTGCTGCCCACAGGTGGTGACCCTGGAGGCCAGAGCCGCCCCCCTCCCAGCCCTCAGGGGCCCCTGGGGCTTCCAGGCAGGCACTCAGGCCTGGGACCAGGCAGCCAGGCACTCTCCGTCTGCCCAGCCTTGCACCCAGTTTCCCCTGACTCCAGGGCCAGCCAGGGGTTCCAGCCATTCCCAGACGGGTGTGACCCCTGACCCGAGGCTCCCTGTGGTGGGGATGCCTCAAGGGTCCCTTTCTGACAGGCCACACCATGAAACAGTCTTGTAGCCCTGTGGTGAGAAATTTTGTACCTCTACAGCTATAACTTTCTATTCAGTTTCTTCTCTGAACCAAAGTCGTTTTTGCTGGAGTTCAGCCTTTTCTTTCTTGCTTTTCTTCCTTTTTGGGACATGGTCTGACTTGTAGCCCAGGCCGGCCTTGGACCCACAGCAGTCCTCCTGCCTCGGCCTCCTGAGTGCTGCGATTACACGCGTGCACCCGCACACCCAGCTCGGGGCTTGTTCCTTGAGAAGCTGGTGGACATATATATTCACTTGTTATTCCTGCAACCTTTTTCTTTGTTGTTGTTAACAATCAAACTGAGGCTGGTAGTGCCAGCAGAGGCAGGTGAGCTCACTCAGGCCAGAGCTTCTGGGCGGGGCTGGGCGGCACAGCAAGGCCTGGGGGGTCGGGAAAGAGGGGGTGGGGCAGTCAGAGCGCGAGAGGCGCACACACCCCGGGGGTCCCAGCTGCCCGGAGGCGGCTCGCTCAGGCCAGTCTGGCCAACTTAGCGAGCCCGTGTTGACCCTGTTTCCACACAGATATTTTCCACTGGGCCTGGCGGCACCTGGGGGTCCCCATTTGGAACCTGGTTTGGCACTGTTGAAAGCAAAGATAAGCACGGGCCGGGACTCGGAAGCCTGCGATGGGCCTGGGCTGGGCTTCTGGGGCCACAGGCAAACAGATGCACTCATAAGGAAGTATATATGCTTTCAAGAAGGGCGTGAGGCCCTGAGTTCAATTCCCAGTACTGCAGGGAAGAAGAAACGTGGGGTGACAGTGTTCTTCCCCTCCTTTTGTTGAGAAAAACCACCCCCACCTTCCCCAGCCTCCCGAGCTCCCCTCTGCGCACTGCAGGGTGCCCCCAGTCCTGTGTGGGGGGCCCCTTCCTGGTATCTGCCCCTCGGTGCCATCCGAACCGACTCAGCTGCTGCCTCTGTTGAGAACTCAGGTGACCTGCTTGTCCCCAGTTCAGGGGTAACAGGCCCGGCTGCTTGAGGCAGGTCACGGGGACGGGGCTTTGCCATTCCTACCCTGGGGCCCTCCCACCACACCGCAGTGTCAGAAACTGGAGAAAGGCCTCACCCAAAGCGGGTACCACCCATCGCCTCACCTGCACTCCCAAGGCTGAGTGAGCGGGAAGGCTGCTCTGGTCCGCCCGGGCACACTGGAGACTCAGCTGTCTCATTCGAGCCAGGCCTGGAGCTGCAGGTCTTTATTCCCTGCAGGTGTGCCTGGTGCACCCACACCGGGCTCCCCGGGTGCCCGGGAATCAAACCCAGGCCCGGCACTGGCCAGGCAAGCGCTCTTTCCCGGGGAGCGATGCCTCCAGCCCTGTCAAAATTAAACAGTTTTATAGAAAAGAGTTGGAGGACTGGCACAGCAGTTAAAGCACTTGCTTAGCAAGCACAAGGCCCTGAGCCCAATTGCCCAGCACCACGTAAGCCGGGTGTGGTGGTACACGCCTGTAATTCCAGCACTCGGGAGGCTGAGGCAGGAGGATTGCCATGGGTAAGGCCAGCCTGGGCCACATAGCGAGCTCAGGAACAGCCTGGGCTATAGAGTGAGACCCTGGCTCTAAAAGGGGGGTGGGTGGGGTGTAGCTCAGTGTGAAGGGCCCTGGGCTCCATTCCCAGCACCAACTTAATCATAAATAAGACAGCGTCACTGCTCGCAGCTCGGGCGGCCCAGATCCCCGGGGCCCATGGCATGGTGGGCTGGGGCTGAGGAAGCTCCGGCCCTGTCTCAGCTGTCTCCCCTCCCAGCATAGCCACCAGGCGCCTGAGGCGTGCTGACCCCCCCGCCCCCCGAGGGCAGAGGCGTGTCTGTGGCAGGAGGGATGTGGCCCAGAAGCCACCAGGTGCCAGACTTACGCACTCCATTTCTCTGGGTGCTCCGTGAACTGGCTCCCTGTACCCACCCATCCCCAAGGTCAAGCTGACCTTGAGAGGCCAACATTGTGAATGCATTCAGAACCTCGAGGCAGCAAGGACAGTCGAGTGGATTAGAAGTGGTGGGTTGGTTCTCTGCGTGTGGTGCTGGGGATCGAGCCCAGGGCCTTTGCTCTGAGCTACATCCCCAGCCCGTGTTTTGTTTTTGATTTTTGAGACAGGGACTTACTAAATTGCCCAGGTGATCCTCCTGTCTCAGCCTCCCAGAGCGCTGAAATGACAGGCCGGGGCCACCGGTGGGGGCCTAACTTTTAGTTTTATTTTCCACGTCAGGAGCACCCGGCTGGGCTGTGTTTCCAAGTCCGTTTGCCTCCTCCTCAGGCCATGAGCGCCGATCTGCGCAAACCTGGGGCCCCGGAGAGAAGGGAGCGGCTCCTCCCGGCCCCAGCTCTCAGGACAGTGCCAACACGCACACGTGCGTGTGTTTCCGTAGGGCGTCGTCATCAAAATGATTTAAGAATGAAGGAGGAAAATGGGTTTCACGCCTGTACCAGCTCTCCAGGGCCAACACCACTGCCGCGTGTCACCCTGAGAACACGTGAAAATATTTACAAACAAACCGAGGCCAGGGGTGTAGCCAGTAGTTGGAGCACTTACCCAGGGCTACAGAGTGAGACCGTGTCTCAAACAATCACAAAAGATGACAGACAATTCCTCCACCTCCTTCACACGCAAACACACACACACTGCTATCCATACTTACATATTTAATATACATGCTGGATATATATTTGTTTTTCTGCCTGGAGCCTTTGGGTATCTGCAAGTCCCCGCGGGAGGCAGGGAGCCCCTGGGGAGGCCGCCCCTGGGTGGGACTGGGGGCGCCAAGGTGGGGACACGGGGGTGGGGGCGGGCAGGACCGGGCATGGGTGGGTCACTGTGGTTTCAAGCCTTACCTCACTGTTTACTAGGACATTCCTCTACGCCTAGTCACTAGAGTGTCTCTGCAAACCGGCGTCTGCCCACAGTGACTGTATGTCAAAACAAAACGAAGCCGCCGCCCCCCTGAGCTCCTCCAGTGGGGACTGGGCGCTGCGTCCCCGCCCCGCTCCCAGGGCACCGCCTTGCGGCAGGTGTCCTGGTGGGAAAGCGGCCGCGTGCTGCCACCCGCTGGCCGAGGTGTGTATAGCAGGAGCTGGGGGCAGGGAAGGACTGCAGGCCTCAGGTGCCTCCAGTCGAGTCAAGTAGGCCAGGGGGCAGAAGGCCGAGAGTCCTGGTGGGGCGTGTGTTTATTGGCAGTTTGTGTATTTGGAGAAATAACTACTCAAATTCTTTACCCATATTTAAATTGAGGTGCTTTTTTTTGAGACAGGGTTTCTCTCTGAAGCCCACAGCTTGTCCTGAACTCGCTATTTAGCCCAGGTTGGCCTTGGGCTCATGACAATCCGCCTGCCTCACTCTGCGGCATGCGCCACCACGCCCAGCTTATGTGGGTGCTGGGGAATTGAACCCAGGGCCTTGAGCTTGCTAGGCGAGCGCTGTAACTGCTCAGCTAGTCCTCCAGCCTGGGAGTCGACTCCTACACGCGGAATGAGGGGCGTGTGCCGCCTGCAGGTTTGTGCGGAGACATCAAATCATTCCAGGGTCACTGTGGAGCAGTTACTATCGGTTTAAGCTCCTCACTGTGTTCCTCTGTCCCTCGGGCCTCCCTGTGCGGCTGGCTGTCCGGGTGCCCCTGCCTGGCCACTAGACTTGGCTACTCAATTCGGTGCCCGTGCAGCTGTGGCTGGGTCTTGCCAACACGGTGACTGCTCACAATACGTTGACTCTCCCTACCTGAGAGGCCTCCAGGCCAGAGCCCACGGCCACCCACCTTCCCGGGGATGTCGGAGCTCTCTACCACCTCGTTTCCTATTAAGGCTTTGGGCTAGTTTCACTGTTGCCACTGCAAAATTAAACACTTGTCCCTGGTGGGTTTTGACAAATGCCACGGGGTGTTGAAACTGGGTGAACTGGAGTCAGATAGAAAGAAAGAAGTCCTACGCAGGGAGCGTTCCAGGGAAATGTCAGAAGAATCAAGGAGCCGTAACCACCTCGGGGGGGCTGGTTCTTCCCTGCTGCTGGGGCTCACAATCAACTCCAGCCCCTCACAAATGCCAGGAGAGTGGCCGTCTGTCCATCTGCCCATCCGCGACCTCCTGACTGAGGAGTGAGGTGGTTTGGTTTTGTCCCTGAAGGGCAAGGGAACGAATGAGAAAAAAAAACTCCAGACTATGTGCGCCCGGCCGGAGCTGAGGCTTAGGAGGGGTTTGTGCGGCCGGGCCGGGCTATGTGTCGCCAGCGTCTGGTTTCCAGGCCTCACCGTGGCCCCCTAATGCCAATGCCCCCACGTTACAGATGAGAAAATTGGGGGCAATTAAGTAACGTGCCCAAATAGTAATTAGCACAGGAGGGATAGCTAAACCTAGTTGGCTTTCTTTGCGTCTGGCTCAGGCTTTCTGATCTGTCACTGTTAAATAAAAGATCAAGTTTCCCAGCCCGCCCGTGGCCCCGAGACACATAGGCCGCATGCAGGTGCCCACGGCGCCGACCACCTGCCTGCGGCCGCCCACACCCCTACCCTGTGCACCCGCCCCGGGGGAGGTCGCAGGCCCGCGGGCACCGGCCGGGCCTGCAGGAACAAACACAGCAGCAGCCGGAGCGCTAAATGAAAAGCGCTGGAAAATCCAACATTTTATTTACTACATTTGGTGACTACATAAATGCCGAAACATTGTAACACGGAAAAGCATGATGGCATCATCACTTGCCGGTTTCGTTTCTCTTTGTTTAGCAAACACAGCAGGCGGGTATTGCACGGCGGCGGCACGGAGTGAGGACAGGAGAGGGGCGAGAGGAAAGCAAACAAGGCAGCCCGAGGTCAGCGCGGACGGACGGACGGACAGCGTCGCGGCCGGCCCGGGCCCTCCGGGTTGGGCTCTCAGTGACTTGTGTCTTTTTTCTTTAGCTGCTAAGGAAGAACTTCCCTCTGCTCTTGTTTCTACTCTACTGATCTTTCTTTAATTTAACAATAATATTATTTACCTGATGATTGTCTTAGGCACCCTCCTTACATAATAAACCATCAAGCTAGCTTCAACAGGGAAACTGAGTCACGCCAGGAGGACAGCTGAGGCCAGGCAGGACAGGGGCCACAGGGCAGGCAGGTGGAACGGGGGGCCTGGGGATGGGGCGGCCGGTGCAGAGGGCCGGGTGGGGGTATGAGGACAGCCACCCGAGCGGGGGGAAGACGCGGCTTGAACTACGGTTGTCACCGGTCCACAAGCACCTGGGACTCTGTTGCCATGGATGGCAAATCTGGAAGGAGCCCACAGTGGTTAGGTATTACCACAGGACACACTGGGGCAGGTCAGGAGGCCACAAGACCGGGAGGTGGCCCTGGGAGCCGGCCTCGCCCTGCGGCCACGGGGCGGCTGGCCTGGCCTGCTGCTGAGGTCCGTGTCACTGGGCCCAGTAGCATGTGGCCGCAGGCCCCTTGCGTCATGATAGAAAAAGGCTCCTGAGGAGATGTGACTCTGACCCCGAGTCCACGCGTCCCTTCCTCCCTGGCTGCACACACGCCTGCCAGAGTCCCGGGGGAAATTGGCGTGGAAAGAATAGTGGTGCTGAGGGCTGCGCGACAGGCGTGGGAGACACTCAGTGGAAGCAAACACGGCTGGGTGCCAGGTCAGTTGACCAGCAGCCCACGCGGGATCCGGCGCCGCCTCCGGTGGAGCCACGGGCCTGAGAAGGGGCGGCCCCGACGGCTCTGGGTGCATGCACCCTGGCCACCCCATATTGTAGTGCTGCCCAGAAGGGCCTGGTGGCTCCAGCCTGTCATCCCAGCACTCAGAGAGGCTGAGCCGGTCAGACAAGCTGGAACTCAGCCTGGGCAATTCTGTGCCTTGAAAGGAGGCCTGTCTCAAAAAAATAAAAATAAAAAACAAGTAAGTAAAAAGGGGCTAAGAAGCAGCAGAGTGCGGTGAAGGCCTGGGTTCAATCCAGTACTGGGGGGGACGGTAAGGAAACGGTCATTTTTTTAGGTTTACGGGGGTATGTGGGAAGCAGAGGGGGCAGCAGTTGGTGGCACACCCCAAGAAACAGAGGACCGGGGGCGTGGTGGAGGGGTTTTCTTAAATCAGAGAGGTAACTGAGGGCGGGCTTTGCCCCTTCCCTGGGTGGTCAGACAGCATCGACCCGGCCCTGACCAACGTTGCTTCTAATGGCGGGAAGTCGCTCTGCTTTGGAAATAAAAGGAAAAAAAGAAAAGAAAAGAAAAGAAAACCATCTGCAGGCCCTCGTTCCTGCCCCGGACTCATGCTGAAACCTGGGACACTTAAGAGGATTTCCCAATTCAAGTTAGCTTGTCTCCTGGTTCTCATACCCGTGCAAATGGTTAAGGGGGGAAAAAAAGTCAGGTGTCTCACCAATGCCCAGCGCCGGCGCTCTGAAGGAGAAAGAAAAAGTCTGAAATTCTTTGCAGTTGCGGGTCTTACCCGCAAAATATTCTTTCTTTTTCTAAAAAAAGAAAAAGAAGAAGAAAGAAAAAGAAAGGAAGCAGGAAAATTAATAATAAATTAGAGGAAGAACTCGAAAATGCCTTTCTTCTCTGGAAGCGACGCCGAGGACGGCCCGGCAGCCCTCCTGTGTGCATGCACAGTGTCTGGGGCGACCTGGCAGTGCTCAGCCCGCGGTGGCCCAGTGCCAGCTGAGGCAAAGCGGAGGACGCGCCCTGCTGGCTCAGAAAAGCTCCTGCCTCAGCCTACCTTAGCATCAAGAACCAAAAAATAAAATAATAAAAAGATTGTGACGTAAAGTTTTGGCCATTTTGATTCTACTATATACACACTTTTCCTTAAAACTACTACACAGTCATAAATTAAAGCAGTGATTAAATAAGCTCATATAAAATGTCATTAAATTAAAAAAATCACAGCACATCATAGAGAAAAATAGGAACCAGTTTCACAAAAAGATTATATATATATTTTTTTCTTACCCTGTGGAAACAAATTTTCTACAAAACACAAAACCTTCATGAGTCACCTTCAAAATGAAAATCATCTCTTATTCCATATTCTTGCTTTTTTTCTTTTTTCTTTTTTCTTTTTTTTTTTTTACACAACCCTAAACCCACCCGGGGAAACGTTTTTTCGGAAATTAAGTCTTCCTTGAGTGACAGAGCAGTTCTTCAGGAAAATAAACCCCGAACTGAAGGGGACAGAGGGAAGGGACCATCCCAGACATACAAACTACAAAATAAATAAGAATTATAAAGTTTTGGGGTTTTTTTTTCCCCAAAGTAACCTTAGCAATTATGAAACTAGTAAGTTCTGCGTAGCACGTAGACTCTCTACAACATAAGCCTAAAACATTGTTACTATGAGGTATTTGGAGGAATTGGTAAGAGTGCACGGCCTGTCTGTGGAGGGACCCGGTGTCGCGGGGGTCGGGATGGGGACCTGGCGGGGAGGACTGGGGGCAGGAGGAGCTTTGGTTTATCAGCAAGAAATCTGGGGCAAAAAGTCAACCTTTGGTATCAAAGAAAGTCTCATTGCATGGTTGCACAGAGAAAGCACCACGGTGAATCCTTGTCCCTTTTCCTTCGGTTAGTGGCCTTCCCAGGAGGCTGAGGTATTCAGAGTAGAAGGTGAGAGAGGTTAACAGCGGTTTAACACTTTGGTTCAAGCAAGGCACTCATCCTAGGAGTTTACGAAGTCTGCAAAGTCTGCGGTGTGTTCTGCCTAGACATTGCGACAAGACCAGCGAGCAGCCCAGAGAGGAGGGTTCCCTAACGCGTTGGGTTGGTACCACGTCGTCGGGTGGTTGTCATGAGTGAGGACCGAGTTTCCACACGGAGTGGGGAGGGAGCAGGGGGCGAGGGCGGGGCGGGGGTTCCCTCTGCAGTCCGAGGCCGTGCATGAAATATCTTTGGTATCATCAATGTGATTAAAATCACCAATGGAAATCGAGTGAGGTAGCGTCTTTGGTTCACACTATAAATAGTAGATCTTTACACTTTTTTGTTTGTTTTTTTTTTTTTTTTTTTTTTTTTTTTTTTTTTTTTTTTTTTTTTTTTTTTTTTTTTTTTTTTTTTTTTTTTTTTTTTTTTTTTGTTTTTTGTTTTTGTTTTTGAACACATGGAAGTAGCTATTTCTTACCTTCTGTTTCTTCGTTCTTACTACTGAGGAAGTAGTTACCAAATGCACTGTAAAGCTGACCACACCACAAGAACCAGAGGCCCACATGGTCCCGGCAGCCTCCGGGCCTTCGAATGCACCCTAAACAGCTAGACAGAAAAAGGGAGAAGTGCTTTCTCTTTGTTTGCTAAATGCATAGTCTTCATCCTCTACGGATGCCATCCTTAAGGAGGCCCTTTCCTTCTTGCTCCTGTGAAACTGTCCTGGGACTCTTTGGTACAGCGGTTGGCATTCACCGGCAGAGCATGGGGTCTGCCCGGGGAACACGGGGTTGGAATGAGTCCACACGGAGCATAGTGATTTTCCATTTCCCTGGAAAGATAATTATGCTTTTGTGGGGGGGACTGAGGTGGGGCACAATGAGTGACACATGCGGTCGGGGGGCTTCTGGGCTCCCTGGGACGCTTCCTTTGGTCTTTGAATCTGCCCTGGGGACGGGAACACTTTGTTTCCTGACAGCCGGAGCTCCTTCCCGCTGGTGCTTACTGAAGTCTGGGCTTTGGGGTGTCCCTGACGCCACACCTCCTGGCCCGATTCAGAAACGCACCCAAGGAGGAGAGGACCAGAACTGGTGACTTCCGTTCCACAGGACAGAAAGGCAGGAAAAAAGAGAAAAGAGGACAGTGAGTTGTGGGATGGACAGACGCTCAGCAGCGAGCAGGCTGGGACGCCTGGCTGGGGTGAGCGTGGCTGAAGGCCCAGAGCCGGGCCGGACGGGATCGGTGGAGTGTGGTCGGTGGCCCTGGAGGAGCCACAGGTGAACGTGGTCCTAACGCAGCAGGGAAGCATGGCTTCCCGGATCTCGGCCGAAGCAAGGGCCAACCCACCCCTGCACCTGAAGAGTATTGCTTGGGGGGGTGGGGGGAGCGGAGCGCCGCCGGTGTGATTTTTAAAACGCAAAGCTGGCGAGCCCGCAGAGCCTCGTGGCCAAACGCGCCCAGGCTCCGGGCTTGTGCCTCTGTCTACAAGAAAACAGATCTCTGGGCTCCAACGTCGCCCAGTGGGTGCAAATTCAACGCTGGTATGAAAATCATCTTTGGTGTTAGCAAGTGGGATACCCGGTTATTTTTTTTTAATTATGACAGTAGGATATTTAAAATGGAGTTAAGAGTCTCTGCACCTACACACTACCAAATCAAGGGGTTGAATATGGGGGGAAAAATGCAGCTGGCATAAAGGAAGAGTAGTAATGCAGGAAGAAAATGTGTGGCGTCTGAATTCGAGGTTGTTGTGGTGGTGGTCTTGTCCAGGAGTACGGAACTTTGGGAATAGCGTGTGTGGACGTGGTCGGAGCAACTAAAGCTTTTCTCCCTCCTATATCCCAGGCACACTGGCCACGGCGCCCCCGGCTCTCTCTGTTCCTGGAAGGAAACAGGACATTATTTTTTTTCCTTTTTGTTTATGTCCTTGGTAAGATTCTATTTTTTTTTTTTTTTTTTTTTTAGCAAATCCTGAAGGGTGCTCTTTTAAAACAGTCTCTTGCTAGCTGAGCTGTCATTGTGCCATATTTAGAAGAGGGAAAAACTGGAACTGGAATTTTGAATGAAGTAACCAAAAGAATAAACTAAGACAAGGTATGTCACGGCAAATGCAGTCTCCCACTCAGGGAGAAGGCGTGACGCTCCCTGTTCTCATCTACAGCAGTCATGAAGGAGAGACAGGCAGGCAGGTGGCTGCCGCTTTAGGGTCACTTAGACAAGACACTGGGGTCCTACCTGAAGGGTGAGGGTTGGTGTCGAGATGGTTGAATTTTTCTTTGGCAGCTGAGTGACTCTCAGTTCTGAGGAGTTAGGTGGGGTGACCAGCTGGGCGTGTGCTGCTCTTTCCCTGGGGGTCTGAACTCACAGGGGACATTGCTAGGAGCCATGGGGTCGTGGGTCACTGGGGTCCAGTCCTACTTTATTGCCTTCTTCCCCCAATCTCTCCCCTACCCCCTCCCCTTTTTTTTTGGTCTTGATTTATATGGCCCCCGTTAAGTAATCTAGAAAAAAACCCCAGAAATTAAAATTTTTGTATTTGGAAGCTCGGGTCTATTGTTTTTTTTTTTTATCTGTCTCTATCAGAGATAGGAGTCTATGTTATAAGCTTTCCTGTGGTAGCAGGAAAAAAAAAAACATAGCAGGCTTCGGAGGCTGTGCTTCGTGACAGCAGGTGCCCAGGTAGTGGCCCCAGTGCCCTGTGGCCACGAGAACCTGGCTGCTCCGGCCTTTGTCCACAGCACTTGCTGCTTTATGAGAACCTAGTCAGCGTGTGGCTACGACTGGTGATCAAACTGGTTGTAATCACTTTTTAGAATGGCTACAAAATACTGGACAGTTAACTTCAGGTTTCATTCATTCATTAATTTAATGAGGTGGGGTGTCTCTTGGATCCCCAGCCTCGTCTCCAATGTCTGGGTAAAAGCGACCCTGCCATCTCCGTCCCCTGAACAGCTGGCATGGGGGCCCACACGACTGTGCTTGGTTTGGACAATTTACTTTTAATAAAAACGTTGACCTGTTCTCTTTGTTACCGGTAAAGGATTTTTAAAAGGTACTCGGTGCCAAATGCATCAAGCAGATTTAAGGCAATTTGACCTACGTTCTCACTAGGCGGGGCCTTTTACTTAGAAAAGCATCACTTCAAACATATCTTTAGTTGAGTTACCTGGTGCAGTTTTCTAGTGCCCACGTCGGGCCTCACGTTGGAAGGGCCCCCTGGGTCTTCTGAGTTAGGAACAGCCTCCGGTACCATGTCTGCTTCTCTGCGTAGGTGACATTTATGGGGTCTGCCGTGACAGTAACTGCTTCCCGGAAGCTACATTCTTCCTTGCCTGTTCTGAAAACTCATAGTTCAAATGCTCGGAGAGTCATAAATTATACTTGTAAATCTATGTGGTGTGTGTGTTACAGCTAGATCAGTTCATACCTAGAACTTTACATAGTATCTTGTGTAAAAATAGCTCTGGTTATTAAAATCATTGCAATAAAATACCTGCACTATAATATTATTCAGTGTGTTCTTTGGTACCTAGGTGATTCTTTTTTTTTTTTAATGGGTGGACTCTGGCTTCATTTCTTAAAAAATAGCTGAACATTCTTAACAAACAAAGAGAATGCACTGGTTTAGGTGTTACTCAAATGTTCTCTGCTGGGTTTGAATCTGCATGTCGGCGGCCGGCCAGCAGGTTCAAACGCTAGGCTAGAGCTCGCACCGCCCCACGGCACGCCCCTTCCCCGGGGCCAGCCCTGCCCGAGTCCCTAGCCACTGGGGCGCATGTGTGGGTGTGTGTGCCCACTCGCACGTGTGCACCACACACAGCACCGAGACACATCCGCCTTCGGGGGGATGAATGGACGAGAAAGTGTGATCTTAAAAGACGTCCACCCCACGGCTCCAAGCCATGACGCTCCAGGCCACAAGCTGGCCACGGGAGCTTGGGACGGCAGGTGCGAGACCACCAGGCCCCCGCTCATGTCATCCGGCCATGCCGTGGCTCCGCCGAGGCGCGCGTCTCAGAACAAGTCCGGATGCAGGCGAGCTAAGTCTTTGGTTTCTTTGGACTATAAATATCACTTTTTTCTTCTTCTCCTTCAAATATTTCTAAGTATAAACCTGCTATCTTGAGGTCCGGGTCTTTAAAAAAAAAATTTTTTTTTCCTTCTTGTAAGTGTAAAGCTTTTCCACCGAGGTTTTAGTTCGTGGTTCCTCCTTCAGGCTTTGGTACAACTGCTGGCCGAGGAGGAGGAGCTGGCAGAGGTGGCGGTGCCCTCGTCCTGCCACTTGTCCAGGCTCCTCCTCCGCGCGTTCATGAAGAAGTTGCTGACTGTGCTCAGCTCCAGCCCCAGCTGCTGGGAGATGGTGATCTGCAATTCTTTGGACGGGCGCTTGTTTTCCTTGAAGATGGCGTGGAGAGTTCGGCGCTGGACATCCGTGAAGACCAGCCGGGGCTTCTTGGGTGTGTTGCCTCGGTCCTTCCCCTGGTCTTGCTCTTTCCTTTTGCAGGCTGCAAAGAGACACAGGAGAGGTCAGGACCCACGATCCCCTGGGAGGTACGGATGATCAGGGCCCACGATCCCCCAGGGGTGGGCTGGGTGGAGGGTCAGGATGAATCTTCTGAGGGTAGAGAGTCAGGACCCATGATCCCCTGGGGGTGAAGGGTCAGGACGGGTCTCCTAGAGTGGAGGGTCGGGACCAATGATCTCTGGGGCTGGAGGGTCAGAACCCATGATCCCTTGGGGGTGGGGGGTCAGGATGGATCCCCTGGGGGTCAGGATGGGTCTTCTGGAGGTGGAAGGTCAGGATAATCCGTGGGGGAGTTGGGAGTGGAAGGCAGAGCCTGTAATGCTCCTGAGCCCTTCAAGATGGCCTGCATTCTGTCTGGGACCCTGGCGGCCTGGTGGCCTGTGTACAAGGAGGAGGGAGTCGGATATGGTGGGTTCAGTGAGACCCGGGATCTCGGTCAGCCACAGGGGACTCAGGAACCCCAGCTGGGCCTCAGGTTCCACATACATAGGATGAAGACTTCCACTGAATGAGCTGGTCACTTGGAACCTCTATTTGCACACCTGCAGGACGGGCATGAGAGTACCTGACGGGCCCAGTGGTGCACACCTGTGACCCCGCTATCTTGGCGGCTGAGGCAGAAGGATGACGGGTTTCCAACCTGGGCAACGTAGAGAGGCTTCATTTCGAAACAAATGAGCCAACCAAATCAAACCAAATCAACCAGCTGACCAACCAAACGAAAAGAATATTTACCAGCTGTGGTATAAATAGCATAAATAAAAGTTCAGGCTAATGGTGCTTTACAAAAGCAGGGTATGAGGTGTCCCCAAAAATACGGTGTTTAAACTAAAAAATCCGTAGAAGTCAGATGGCCGCGGTTCCCCTCCGAGCCTCCTCTCTGCTACCGACACACTCATCCCGTCAGGCCTGCCACCCTCCGGCGCACTTCGGGAAGCCCTCTCTCCCGCGTATGTTCAGGCGTGCTGTCCTGGCTGCCTCGGTGTCAGCTCATTCAAGACATGGACCTTCCGTGCTCATTGTTGCCGTTAGGGCAGAGCCAGAAGTCACACGGTGCCAGATCTGGTGACATCGGCGGGTGAGGGCACACCATCACCTGTTGTAAACCTCCTTTTTTTTGAGACAGGGTCTTGCTCCGTGGCCCAGGCTGGTCCTGAACTCGCTATGGAGCCCAGGCTGGCCTTGGCCTCAGGGCAATCCTCCTGCCTCAGCCTCCCGAGTGCTGGCACTACAAGCGTGCGCCACCACACCTGGCTTATGTGGTGCTGGGGAAATCGAACTAGGGTCCTTAGCGCTAACCGCTGCGCCATTCCTCCAGCCCCTGAACCTCCTGTCTATGCCGTGGTGCTCAGAGCGGCGCTCACTATCCCTGACTGCGCCATGTGACGACACCCAACATGCAGGAGGCCTTCTGGTGTGTCGGGAGGACGCCAGGTCGGCGGGGGGCACGTCGGAGGTGAGGGGAATCTTTTAAGTTGAATTCAAACACTGCCTATTCCAATCAAAGCATCGACATCCCGCGGCTTGTACCAGGGACACAGACGGCCCGCACGGCTCCCAATCCCAGCCTACGGCTGGGAGCTGTGGGACATCTAACCCCATGCTGGGCAGCACCTGCATTGGCCTCCGAGGGCCTGCTCTGTGTTGTAGGAAACGGCACCCGGACTGGGGTGCGCCTTCCCCTCCCACCCAGCAGCCTGACGCCCCACGGGGCCGGGAGGGTGGGGGCACCCTCTTCAGCTCAGCTGCAGGACAGAGGCAGGCAGGCCAACCTTGGTGGGTCCTGCTGTGATGTAACCCTGGGTCAGCAGGGCATCTGCCCACCTCCAGGGGCAGCGCCCACGTGCACCTGCCAGGCCCAGCCCTCCTGGCTCTGAGTAGTCACCCTCTAACTACTGCCCCTTCCTGGAGCCCCCGCTCAGCAGGGGCAGCTGGCTCCCCCATCCGGGAAAGCCTAGGGGGCCGAGCAGCATGGTGGCTGTGAGTGCCCCCCGAGCGAGGGGTCTCATGCAGCCCTGGTGCGTGCACTGCCAGAGTCCTCACTTGCCCTCATGGTGGGTCGGGCCGCCTGTGGATGCACAGGGGTCGCCGGTGTCTGTGGCTGCCAAGGTGACACCAGGGAGGTGCCAAGACCAGCCCTGGGGGACAATGTGCTGGTCGGGGAAGCCAGAGCGGAGCCCAGAGGTGTCGGGGAACAGCTGTGGGGGCGGAGTCCTGGTGCAGGCAGTCCTCAGTGATGGGCAGGTGTTGAGCGAGGGCGAGTGTGAGGGGATGTAGGTGTGGCCTGGAAGGCAGCCAGGTTAGGAGCGAGGACACTGGTGGGCACTGGGGGTGCCACCTGCTTGCCTGAGGGACCCAGCTTCTCAGGCCTGAAGTTGCTTAAAGATGTGGTAGTGGGTGGCCCTCAGCTGAGACCCGCCTTGGAAACTTCCCCTGGCCAAAGGTTATGCCACCTTGGGGGTAGGCGTGGGAGACTGGGGTGGAGAGGGTGGTCAGGAAAGCAGGACTTGGTGGCTCAAGGTCTCCTACGTATGCCAAGCTGTCACCAGAAGCTGGGACAAACCTGGGGGTCACCCAGCCACAGGCACACTACAGGGTGGCCGAAGCAGCCGAGGCCATTCTTAGAAACCCACAGAAGCCCAGCCCACCTCCTCCACCCCAGGAGCAGCTATCCATGGCTCCACAGTACCCTCGCAGCCTGGAAAGACCATGCTCAGCATCCTGCCTGGAAAACCTGGCTTAGGACAGAAGCCCAGGCCGGGTCCAGGGGCTCAGGCTGTCACTCCAGCCCTTCAGGGGTTACTCTCTCATTGCTGGGATAGAAAACCTGACAGCAACTTTAGAAAGATTTATTTTAGTTCCCAGTTTCAGAAGGTCAGTCTATTCACGGGTGGGTAGCTGCAAAAATGGTGGAGCCACGTGGTGGGGCGGGAGCCAGAAAGAAATCTCCTATGGCATGGAATAACAGGGCCAAGTCTGGGAGAAAGGGCGGGACCAGCACACGCCCCTCCAGCTCAAGCCCAAGCACCTGCCCCTTCCAGTCAGGCCCCGCCTCCCAGGAGTACACAGTAGCCACAGGTTCGGGAGGCTTTGGGGACACCCCAGATCTAAACCACAATAGGCAGGAAGATCATAGGTTCAAGCCCAGCCTGGGAAACTTAGGAATTTCGTGAGACTCAAAAATAAAAAGCAGCTGGGGCTGTAGCTCAGCATGAAGGCCCTGGGCTTGATTCCCAGTACCACACACACACACACACACACACACACACACACACACACACACACACACACAAAATGCATATAGTCAGTCCGTTTGCTCAGGGCGTTCCCACAAGCCAGGCTGTGGACGCGGTCAGGTGGGTGGCACGCAGTGAAGAGCCAGCGCTGGCTTCTAATCCCTAACCCCGGGTACCTGAACACTCACAGGTGTGTGCAACTTGTGGCACACTTTGTAACTCTTGTGGTTTTTTTAATGTTATAATGAAAAAGTTTAAAAAGAAAGTTTAGTACTTAGCATGCATTAACTGTAGTATACGATTCACTTTGTATGTGGCCCGAGACAGGGCTTCCTCACTCCAAAACAAAAGTCACACAAGGGCCAGGATGCCGCAGGCTGGACGCACGGCCGGTGCTAGTACGTCATCGTCGTACTCCTGTTCAAGACAGACCCTCAGGAGGCTGTGCCCAATGACTGGGCACAGCCGAGGTGCCCGCTCTGGCTGGGACGGTTGTTCTACTGGACACCACAGCAGGGAGCCCCGCCGTTTCTCTGCAGTCCTTTCCTCACTGAGGCCCGGCGGTGAACCCTGAGGTGTGTCAATCCCAACTGCATCTACCAGTTCCTAATAGTCACACACAGCAACTGCAAGTCGGGACGTGGGGCTCCTTCAGGAAGCGTCCACGGTGGCGCCTTTGCATGAAGCCTTCAGGCATTTGCTGGCACAGATCCTGAATGGAACGGATGGAGCCTGCCCTGCCGGCACGTCTGGATGGTAAACGCTGTTCTGCCGATAACAGGTATCACACATCTAGCTGCGCGCGATGGGGGGGCGCCCGAGAGGAGAGGTTGGTGGCCGTCAGCACTGGAGTGGAGCCCAGGGTTTCTGTGCAAGACTACATCCTCAGTCCTTTTCACATGTTTTGTGTTGAGACAGTGTCTTGCTAAGTCACTAAGTTGCCCTAGCTGGGCTTGACCTTGTGATCCTCCTGTATCAGCCTCCCCAAGTGTGAGGTTTATAAGTTTGCACCGCTCAAACTTGAGTTACTTGGGCCTCGGGTTAAGGGATAAGACTCCGAATCGGCAGGTGAGGGTGGGGCCTGAAATTCTGAAAGTGCTGACTGGACTTGAGCAGCTCCCTGAGCAAGTAGGGCGGGGCTCACTCGGGTGTGACCCACACCGCCAGTCACCTGGGAGCCCGAGGGGCAGCTTATTCCTGTTAAGGCCTCGCTCCTAACAGACGTGAAATCCACAGACGGCTCCAATTAACTAAGTCAGCCCACAATCCAATAGCCTTCCAAATTCGAACAAAGACCAGTATTTTAAAACTTCCCAAGGCCAGCAGAAGCACTTCATATGCTAGCCAACGACAAAACAAAACAACAAATACCACAGGGAAAGAAACCGAGGGAACCAGGATTTTAGGACGGTGGCCTGGGGAGCTGTGGGCTCGGGGATGCCTAGGAGCTCAGGTCTGGGCAAGCTGGTTTGTGGGACCCACCAGAGAATTGAACAGCACAGCCCTGACTCCCACTGGGCTGGCACAAACAAATAAAACCCAGGGAAGGAACCCCTGCAGGCTGCCCACGCAGGGCTGTGACCACCCAGGACACGGAGAGCTTCCCAGGGGCTAATTTCTAACAGGTTCCCAGGTGATGCCTGGCAGGTGTTGGGGGGAGGGAGGAGGACTGTAAGAGATTCCTGTTTACAAATGCTTGAGCCAGGGTGTCTGCCAGCATGTGCCAAGCATCCTGAAGTTATTCCAGGGGGATCCTAGGACTAGACGTGTGTGTGTGTGTGTGTGTGGGTGTGTGTGTGTGTGACAGAGGAGAGCTGAGGTTTCTCATCATGGAGCAAAGGAAACACAAGACACACAGGCAGGCAGTGAGGGAAGGAGACAGGAAAAGTCCTTCGGGGACACGTTGCAACGGGAAGTGGCGGCACAGGCACGGACTCGTGATGTCAGAAGCGGGCAGCCTGGCCGAGCTGGCGAGACCCTATCACTGGGGATGTAGCTCAGTGCAAAGGTCCTGCGTTTGGCCCCTGCTGCTACAAAACAAGTACATCCATAAGCATGTAAATAAATGTGCACATGTGCACGTACACGTTGCCTGAGTGCGAGTGTGTGCGAGAACAGTGGCTGCATTTCCAGGCTTTGTCCTTGGGGTGGAAGACGTGGCCCTCGTGGTCCTGAGCCTCCCTACTTCTCAGGTCATGGGCAAGATACCTAACTCCCAAAATAAGGCAGGCTCAGTAGGAGGAGGCTGGGGAGGTGTGCCCTAGTGTAACTGAAATGGAGCATTTGCGGACCGCCTTCCAACAGAGACCTCTAGGAACCAGGGCGGCTTGCGAACTGCAGGCATCTTGTCTGTGCGTAGGGACAGGCTGACTGAGTTGGGGGTGGATTCAGATGTGGTGGGAGGGGCAGGGTGCTGGAGTCACGTGGAACTCCCACTGTTCCTGCTATTCCTGTGTTTTCAAACAACCCACCATAAATGTAAATAATACAGGACTTTTCACTTGAAAAATTACAACATAATACACGTGCCTCCTTCCATCAGGAACAGGAAGGAAGGGTGTGGACACAGACAAAGAGGTTTATCTGCAGGATTCTTGTAATTTTTTTCTTGATTAATACATAATAAACATTTTTAACTACAAACAGATTATTGGGGGGGAGGGGACACAAAGGAGCTCACTGTATATAACCCAGGTTGGTCCTGAACTCACTATGTGGCCCAGGCTGGCCTTGGACTGATTGCAATCCTCCTGCCTCAGCCTCCCGTGTGCTGGGATTATAGGCATGTGCCACCCCCCCACCCCAGCTTACACGGTACTGGGGAATTGAACCCAGGGCCTTGTGCTTGTTAGGCAAGCACTTTAACCATTCCTCCAGTATCCAAAAGATTATTTTTTAAAAAGTTGAAATTAAAAATATAAATTAGATTAAATACATTATAAATTATCTTCCCTAAAAGAGTCGGAACAAAGGAACCAGGTCGAAGCACCTCTAACTTCACCGCGCAGGGCACTGGCCGCACCTTGGCAGGCAGAGACAGAGTTCTTTTTTCTTTTCTTTTATTCTCTCTCTCTCTCTCTCTCTCCCCCACTATCCCCTGGTACTAGGAAACCCAAGGCCTTTGCACTGAGCTACGTCCCCGTCTATGTTTTGCTTGAGACATGGTCTCACGCCATAGCTGAGCGGTCCAGGCTGGGACTGAACTTGTGATCTTCCGGCCTCAGCTTCCTGACATACTGAGAGTACAAGCCTGGCTGTGCAGATGTATTTCTAGGGAGGCCACGGGCCAAACAGAAGCAGCAGGAGTCACGCACTGTTTCCCCGAAAAAGTTCACAGGGTGACGTGAAGAGGCCCTCACCCCTTCTAAGAGGGACACACGCGCACCGGCGCACGCGCGCGCGAGAAGCCACAGCGTGTCTCTGGAGCACACGCCGGCGCCGGTGTCTCTGGGAGGACTGGGCAGCCGGCACACTAGCAAACACGCTGGTCTTCTCTGGGTATCTGTGCCTGCGGCTTGACGTAAACAGTGGTGTGCCCGCAGCATACACAAAAGAAATATCCATTCGTTGGCATCGCTTGCTGTTCTTTTTTTAAATTAGGGGTGTATGAGACACCCATGGAATAACCAGAGAAAAGCAAAGTTTCCTATGAAAATAGGCTCGTCACAGGCCGGCACACACGGGCTGCGCCCGCCGCAGCCTGAGCGCGGGCCAGGCGCCCCGCCCCGGAAGTGACGCAACGAGAGGCCGGGGCCTCGGCGGCGCCCCGCCCCGCCCCAGCCGAGCGGCGCGCGGCCCCCTCCCGGCCTGCCGCCCGGGCGCCGGCTGCTGCCCGCCAGTCCTGCCGCTCCCCCGCTGTGCCCCGCGCGGGCGTCCGAGAGCGCGCGCCTGCCGTCCCCGCCCGGGCACGCCGCGGGCCGCCGCCACCCGGTAGGCCCGCCTGCCGCGCCCTCCCCGGCCGCCGGAAACGCCGCGTCCCGACCGGCCCCGGCCGAGAGCCTGGCGCCCCGCGCGCCGCCCCGAGCCTGGCGCGGGAGAGCTGCCGTGCGGGGCTGCGCTGAGGAGGGAGCAGACTCCCGGGTGCCAGCAGGAAGGGGTCGCAGCCTTCACTGCGCAGGATCCCCGCGGGAGCTCGTGAACACAGGCGTGGGCTCCCGAGGCCTTTTCGGCGCTGCCCTGCAGGGCCGGGGTTGGCGCCGGGCCCTCGCGTGCTGGAAGAGCGCGCTGCCGCGGGGCTGCGTAGCTGCCTCGGCCAGCCTGGACTTAGGACCCTCCTGCCTCAGCCTCCTGAGTAGCCAGGCTGCTAGGGATGCGCCCGAAGGCCTGCCGGGCTTGTAAGTCCCCACCGGAAGGTCCCTTGGAGCCAGAGTGGCCTTTAGGTGCAGCAGTAGGTGGAATCAGCTCTTTCTACAAGGATGTTGAATTTTCGAGTGAACTTTTGATTTCAGAACGATCGAAAGTCAGGGATTTTCTCCCCGAACCATGTACATGGGGAGATGAGAAGCTACAGGATTATCCCAAGAAATTAGAGTGAAATCAATGAAAATGCTCTTAAATTCTCAGTAGCAATATTCTTTTGTCCATTATTTTTGGTTTTACTGAGGAGTGGGCCCAGGGCCTTTCCACTTTTGTTCTGATTTTTATTTTATATTTTTTTTATTTTGAGGCCGGGTCGCGCTAAATTGCTAAGTTGCCCAGGCCTAGGTTCAAATGTTCTCTTTTCCTTTCTTTTCCCTTTCTCTCTCTCTTTCTTTTTGAGACAAAGTCTCACTCTGTAGTCCAGGCTGGCCTTGAACTCACAGCAATCCTCCTGGTTCAGCCTCCCAAGTACTGCGAGCACAAGCCTGTGCTACCATGCCTTTTATTTGGTGGTGGGGAGTTGAAGGTAGGGCCTTGTATGCTAGGCAAGCGCTCTAACCACTGGGCTTTCCCCCAGTTCCTCAGACATCCTAATTCCTAACTTGCAGATCCATGAGAGCCTGCTGGGGAGGTTTCTGCTGACACCTGTCCCGTCTCACCTCTCCTACATCTGAGCTGCTCCCCTGGAGGAATATAAGGCTCTTGGTGCCCAGCTCCCTGCCCCTGCCAGATCCAGCCTGAGAGACGCCTGTTACTGGAGGACCAGCACTGCGTGAGCTCCACAGGGGGCAAATACACTTGTAGGCTGCAGGAATCCGCCTGAATTCACATCCAGGTAATCTGCAGAGGGACTCAGGCCTGGGATCCACACACCCTGATGTTCCCTCTGCCCGGAAGCCACTTCCTCCGTTTCTGACCCATCCTCTAGGTCTTCAAAACTGTCCCTTTATAAGTCAGGTGTAATAGCACATGCCTGTAATCCCTGCACTCTGGCAGCCTTGAAACAGCAGGATCTCAAATTTGACCCTGTCTGAGAAATTTAGTGACTTAGTGAGAACCTGCCTCAAATTTTAAAAGAAATAAGAGCTGGGGGTGTAGGTCCGTGCTAAGGTCCTGAGTGAAATCTCCAGTACCACCACCAAAATAATAATTTTGAAAACAGTCTCTGTTCAGTGAAGAAGTATTGACTGCTTATGAACAATAATATTGAACTAAAGGTGTAACTCTGGTTAGAGCGTTTGCCTAGCACACTCAAATCCCTGGGCCCGATTCCGCCGTACCACATGAACGATTAGCTGGGTGTAGTGCACGCTCCTGTAATCCCAGCATTTGGGAGGCTGAGGCAGGAGGATTGCCATGAACTCAGGACTAGCCTGGGCTACAGGGCAAGGCCCTGTTTCAAAAAACCAAACCAGCACGAATCTTGTAGTGATATTTGAAGCAGGAACTCACCACCCACATGAGAATGTCAGCTGCCCTCAGCCTCCCCAGTACACCTGGGCCCACGGGCGTACACCACCGTGTGCAGCTCATTTTATGTGGTGTTTGGGAGTCCAACCCAGAGCCTGGTACTTGGTGAGGCAAGTGCTCTAACCGCAGAGCTGCACCCTGGTAAGAATTCTTGCCCACCTGCCTCCTCCTACAGCTGGTCTCTCCAGGACTGAGCAGTGGGCCATGGTTTGTGTCTGGACTGGCCCCCACAGCCTCACTCATTTGGAAGGTGATTGGATGGTGTGGTTGACTGGATCAAGGGAATTCACCTGTGGATTTCCGGTGCTGGCAAGTGGCAGGCACTGGCTGGGCAGGCAGATCACTGCGGTGTGACCTGGAAGGCTGTATCTTTGTCCTGCCGGTTGGTTGTGATGGCGTGAGCCGCTGTTGGCTAGGCCTTCCCGTGGTTGCCAGCTGACTGACCTCCAAACAGTGAGCTAGACAAGCAAGCCTCCTTAGGTTGTGGGTGTAGGGTGTTGTGTTCCAGCAGTGACTAAGACACAGTGGAACCTCCTGCAGCGGCGCCCCTGATTGGCTGGGCTGGTTTCTCCTGACCAATCTCTTGGAGACCCCGGCCTGAGCCTCCACCCCAGATCCCTGGTCCTGAACCCAGGCCTGGCTGATCCTCATCCCAGGACAGAGCGTGCACAGAAACAGGAGACCAGGGTGCCACTGGGCCATGCTGGACACGTGGTCCCACAGAAGGCCACCAGCCATGAGAATATGAGCTCTGGAAAGGGACCCTGAGACCAGGTGCCTTACGTTAAGGAGACAGAGGAAAGGAAGTGACAGTGACCAGGCCTGAGAGCTAATCATGGCCAGAGCCTTCTTCCCGTGCACCTGATACTTCAGCCACGGGCTTCCCTTTTTCCCCACTAAGTTCAGCTGGCACAGCCTGAGTCGTACTGTGGATAAACACTCCACGGAGCTAAATAACCAATAAGTTATCTTGAGAAGATGAAAGTGACTGGTCCACTGGGCCACCTGAGCGCTTGTGTTAGCTTAGAGTGTGTGCAGGGCTAACTGCATGGGGCAGATGGGGGCGGGAAGGGTGCTGCTCCGCCCATGACAGGGCTGCGATATGCAAATTCAACTACACTAAAAGCCGCAGGGCTCCTGGGGGAAATAATCCCCAATTATCTTATAGAGTATAATCTTGCCCCAGGAAAATGCTGCCACTTCCTCAGAAAGCCATTACCTCTGAGGAAGACAAACTTCAAATTAAATTTAAATCCATTCTCCCTTTCGGGGTAAGTATGAGGAAGCCATCTTAAGAGGCTGGGACCCGGGTAGATTCCGGCCAAGCAGCCCAGGGGTTGATGGTTTATAGTCTAAGAACATTTTACCCGTGACTGTGGAAAGTATGAAGAAGAGGCCAGCACGCGGCAAGTGAGCTCTTAGTAACGGTGATAATTACTAATATAAAAGTGGCCCAACCCCGTGCCGAGGCCTCTGCCCCACCCCCGTGGGGAGCGGAGGGCAGGGAGTCTCCGTCCCTGGGTCCCTGGGTCCCTGGGGCCCTGGGACTCTCTTCTTCCCACGTCCCACCTGGTCTTTGTCTCGCCCACTCCAGAAGCCCCCTGCCACGCAAGCACACGTTTTCCTTTAAGGCTGCTTGCGGGTCAGTCCTGGCAGCTTCCTGGGAGACGGCACTCCCGGAACGCCAGGGGGAAGCTCGCTCACGGCTCTTGCTGTGGGGGCGAGGGTCTTGGGGGACCCAACCCGCGTCACCCAGAACGCCCACCCAGGCGCTGGGGTCCTGACTGGTCCTAGCCTTCCCCCGGCTGTCATTTCAGCCGGCACTTCCCTACTTAATGAGCCTCTAGTGCCATTACATAATCACTCAGCTCTCTGGATTAATGAAGAAAAGAGGAACTGATTTTTTTTTTCCGGTTGCATCACTGGAAGTAAATGTTAACTTTCTTTTGGAGTCCCTAGTTAACCGCATTAGTGTGACAAATATGTCTTTGTCTAGCATAAGTAATTAGAATTTAATCACTTTAACTGCATCTTAATTACCCCAAATGAATTGAAAGGACATTTAATAGCAAAGATTAAATTGCCTTAATGAACGATTTTTGTGACTCCATCAATATAGGGACCGGGCAGTGCAGACAGCGCCGGCCGCTAGGGGGCGCGCGGCGTCCGTTTGTTTACCCCGTTTCCCCATTGATCTGTTTTTGGACGGCCACAGGAAGGAAAGCGAAAAGCACATAGTTAATTGTGCTCTTCTGATAACCTCTCTTTGGGACCATGAGATCATCCCCAGATGTGCAAAGGGGAGGAGCGATGTCACGGGCCGCGCCCCACCCGGCACAGGCCGGCGAACGCAGGGCTGCCTGGAAGCAGGCAGCGTCTTTAGGGGGGAAGTTGAAAATTACCCTCTGGACAGTTGCCAGTGTACTTACAGGGGCTAGTCAGTTTATTCCTGTGTGTGTGTGTGTGTGTGTGTGTGTGTGTGTGTGTGTGTCTGTGTGCGCGCGCGCATGTGTGTGCACGTATGCCTGTGCAGAGTCCTAAAATATGAGGACCAGGAATGTAATCGCTGCCCGGTGAACTGTCAGAAGCTGAGCCTGAACGTGTGGGAGGATGGGGGACTCGCGGTCCCAGGGGCCCAGCCCAGCCCACGGAGCACATCTGATGAGCCGGGTCTGGCTGTCAGGAACTGTTTAAGTGAACACGCCCATCTCCGCTCCTGCCCCGCAGCCTCTGGCTCATGTGTCTCCAGTAAAAAGCAGGTGTCCTAGCGCGGGTGGAGGGGCGCTCCATCCAGGGGAAGACTGCCGTCTCTAATTTCAGGGACTTCGTTATGAATGGAGTTTCTGAACTCGGTGTTGACGGCAGTGACGCAGGCTTCTTCACAGCTTGGGCCCACTGACCCGGTGGGCCTGGCTGGGCAAGTGGAGCACAGAGTCGCGGGGGAGAGGAAGCTGGGCTGTGCACCAGGAAGGTTGAGTTCCAGGCACCCGTGCATTCTCTCATGCACATCCCATGACCTTGCTATGAAAAACACGGCAACCGTCACTATGCCACTGGCTCCCAAGCCTTCCTGCACCTCAGAATCTCCTGGAACACGCCTGTCATCCCAGCACTTGGGAGGCTGAGGCAGGATTGCCATGAGTTCAAAGCCAACCTGGGCTGCATAGTGAGTTCAGGACAAGCCTGCTGCACTACAAAGCAAGACCTTGTCTCAGTAAATAATAATAATAATTTAAAAAAAAAACTCCCAGGAGATCTTAAAACTGCCAATGCACAGGTTATATCCCATCTAAAAAACCATCAGAGCTGGGCCTAGTGGCACAGGCCTGTAATTGCAGCATTCAGGGAGGCTGAGACAGGAGGACTACAAGTTTTAGCCCAGCTCAGGGCAACTTAGACTTTGTCTCAAAACCAAAACTCAAAAAATGGGCTAGGGAATGTATCCTAGTATGAAACCTCAGGCCCATCCCAGCATTGCAAAGCAACAACAATAATAAAAATAAAAGTAAATTAATTAATTAAAAGTGAATAGATCAAATCAGAATATCTGGGGATACAGCCAGCCAATCATAGATTTTTACTTTCTTTTGCATGTGTGATTCGGATGTGTGTGGGACAAAGATGCCAGTGGCCTAGACAGCCAGTGCCAAGGGAGAGCCTGCACCTCCCCTAGGACATGCGTGGCTGACTGAAGTTACTTTCTTACCATCCCTATGACCAATCCACTCGGTTGTACTGAGGCAGAAGGACTGAAGGTTTGAACCTGTCCTGGGCAACGTAAGAGATTTAGTGAGAACCGATCTCAAAATCAAATAAATAAAGAATAAATAGAAATGGGCTGGGGGTACAAAGGCCCTGGGCTCCATCTCCAGTACTACACGAAGTAAGCTGCCCCGTGTGAAGGGGAAGACCTTTCTAGAAGCGAATCTGTCCCAATTTTATGATAACGTGACGTCCTTTGGGAGGGACATGTGTGGAGGATCCTATAATGAGACCTTATGATCAGTAATTTGTATATTTGCACCAAAATTGCCAGACTGTCCTGTGCCCAGCCCATGCCACCATCTCAGGAGGAGGTGAAGATTCACGAGTGATAACATATGTCTCTGTTGACATGAAAACCCGTGAAGTGACCCGAAACCAGATAGGAAGTCATGACTGGGGCTGATTTCCTTCACGTCAGAAGTAAGTCTCTCTTTCTGACTGGGCTCTGGGGACGGCACTTTCCAGCCTTTCTTCCCTGGCTTTCCCTCTGTATTTCCTCTGGGTGGAGACACACAGGAAAGCTTATTTAGCGATGGTTTGTTGAACGCTGTTCTCCGTCATGGGCCGGGACCCTTTAAGGACCGTGACTCTGCCCATCCCTCTCCCGTGGCTGCCCCACGTCGCGAGCCACTCACATCTACCACAGTGTGGATCCCCTGCAGGGTTAATGGAGTGGGAAGTGAAGCCGGTCATTTGTCCTTCGACCCACTCAACAATAGGAAGTTTGTGTTTAACTAGTCCAAGCGTGGGATTCGCAGCCGGTACGGAGCACTGCCAGCCCGGGAGCTGAGCTGCAGGGCAGCAGGGAGCCGCCTCTGTCGTCACCCCTCGCCGCCGGCAGACTCAAGGACTCTCTTTCTTCTCTTTTCAAGAAAATCTGAGAGCGCTGTCCCTGTGTTCTTTCACACAGCAGCCGCTGGCTCAGAGAACTTCGGGAGCGGGCGGTTGCCGCGGAGGGGAATGATGACATCAAGTAGCTCGCGTAACAGCCTCTTTAAAGGCCTCGTAGATTAGAGGTGACTATAGATTTCCCCCGCACGGATCAAAGGGACGGAATTGAGCGTTTTAGCTTAATGATCCAACCCCGGTCACACCCACAGGGACGCGTCCCGAGCACGTGCGCGCCCGGGGAGGGCGCGGAAAGGCCGCCCCGACGCTGGCGGAGCGGGGCGACCCTCGCGGGGCCTCGGCGGCGCGGGGCGCTGTCCGCGGTCCTGACGCCGCGGCCAGCCGGGCGATGGCGCCGAGCTCGCCGCTCGGGTCAGCGTGCAGAGCCGGAGCCAGCAGACAAAGGGCCAGCTCACGCCGCGGGCCCGCCTCTGCTCCACGCTGGCCCCGATCTTCCGCGACGAACGCACGCCAGCCCACGCCCAACTCGGGTACCGACCCCGGCCGCGCGTCCCGCTGGGACGGGCCAGGGCCGGGGCGCTCCGAGGGCCCGTGCTTGGCCCCACCAGCGGGGTGACCCGACACAGCTGGGGACGCCAGCAAGCAAGCGCGGCCTGCTCCGCCCCGTCTCCCCGCCGCCCCTCGGCGCGTTCAGACAGCGGCCGGCCTGGAAACCGCCAGCCCCGGCGCTCGGGCGGCACAGCCGCGCCGGCCCCCGCGGCCGTCCCCGCGCCCCGCCCCGTGCCGGCAGGGGGCGCGCGGACTCCGCACGCCGGGCCGGGGCGCGCCGGGCGCGGAGGTGGAGAATAAAGACAAGCACCCCCGGCCAGGGCGGCGGTCCTGCCGCGCGGGGTTCAGGCCTGTGGCGGGGCAGGACGGGTCTCAGGGCGGGTGTGCGTCGGGATGGGATGGGGGCGGGACGAGCCCCGGCCTCAGGATCACGCGACCCGGCGCTCGGAGCAGCCAGGTGCCAGCAGCCGTGGGGCTCACTGTCCCTGGTGACCCGCGGCCCCCACACTAGGGTCACCTCATCACGGCCACCGGCGTCTCCCGGCCTCGGACGCGGCTTGGGCCGGCTCTGCAGCGGCGACCGTGAACGTCCCCACGCGCGCACCTTTCGCTCCTCCCCGCCGCGTGGATTCACGGGCGCCCACCGCGCAGAGGGAGTTACGGTTCCGGGCCGTGGGAAAGGAGCCGCTCAGAGCCTGCTGGCCGCGATCCCCGTGACCTCTGGGTGTCACAATCTGTCGATGCGCGCGTGCGCGTGAGGGTCCCCAGTGGACCGCGCACCTGGTATTCCGCCATCCGTTCCAGACAGGCCGCAGGCTTCGGGCCGCCCCGGCCACGCGCAGCAGAGGCCACCCCGGCGCCGCCCTGCCCCCTCGGCCCGCTCCAGGCGGACTCGGCCCTTTGTTCGCGCCAACGCGGCGTGCGGGAGCAGCTGTGCGCCGGGACGCGGAGCGCGGGGCGGCCAGCGCGCGGGGCCTGTCCTCCCACGCCAGGTGGGAACCTCACGGCGCCGCGTCCACGGGCAGAGCCCCGGCTGCTCTCCACGCCGTGGGGACGCGGGCCTGCCGGGTCCCCGCGGCTGGGGTGGGGGTGGGGGGGCCAGCTGAAATGTCTCGGCAGGGTGAACATTAACAGAAAGCCAGGCCGGTTATCGGTCCGCCAGGCCGCAAGGCCACTCACGGCAAACAGTGCCCAGGTTGGGCTGCGCAAGACTTTCTCATCCACGCCTCCAGGCCGAATCAGAGCAGAGGCTTAAGGCTCCCTCTGGGTCGCCAGGCGCAGATACCGAAACGGAAGAGGGTGAAATCCCGATGCTGGAGGCCCAGATGCGGGTGCCCTCTGGTTCCGAGCTCCTCTCCCTCCAATCAACGGGACCCGAGTGGCCCCGCAGTCGTGGCAGGATGATAGCCGGGCCTGAGCCGCCTGAACTTGCCTTCCAGAGTGCTGGGATTACAGGCTGCGGCGTCCGCGGCCGCCCTCTCCCCGGTCCGGGGCGCTCTGCGCGCATGGGAACCGCCACAGCCTTTCTGCCCCGGACCCAAGTCTTCTGGCAGCTTTCATTGAAAGCCAGTCTTCCCGATAGGCGCGCGGGTTACCGGCGGCCCTGCTAGCCCCCGCAGCTCCTCCCCAACTAGGGACCCAGGGCTTGGGGGAAGTGGGGAGTTGGGCTGCGTTTTTGCAGGCAGCAGCAAAGGGCACAAGGAGAAAGGGCAGGGGTGGGGGAAGGAAGGGAGGGAGGGAGAGGGAGAAGGAGAGAAAGGGGGGAGGGAGAGGGAGGGGAGAGAGAGAGAGAGAGAGAGAGAGAGAGAGAGAACCTAGGGCCTTTGCACTGAGCCTATTTTTATTTTTGTTTTTGAGACAAGGTCTCCTTAAGTCGTTAAAGTGGCCAGGCTGGGCTTACCCCTGCAGTTCTCCTGCCTCAGCCTTTCTGAGTGCTGCGCCATTGTCCTGCTGCATCTCGGCAGTTAATTTGGTGAGATTTTGCTCCTGGTGGCTTGCCCTCCCCACTCCCACGCTGGAGTTTTGTGACCCGAAGGCACCTCTCGAAACACTCTGCCACATGCCACATAGACCACGAGGTATACAGGACAGCCACCTGCCCCTGGGGCTGAGCTCCCAGGCCCTGCCTGGCAGGAAGTGGGCTTCCAATGATCTTTGACCAGGCAAGCAAAGAGCCTGGGGTGGTCTGCGTGGGTGGAACCCATGGGGCAGCTATGGGTGCAGGGAGGGGGGAGGGTCCAGGCTCAGGCGCCCACAGTCCTGTCCTGCTGGACACCATCTGGGGGCTCAGATAACCACCTCACTTGAAATCAAGAAAGAAAATGTTAAGGCTCTCGTTATTCAGTAACTTAAAAATAGGCTGTGGCAGACACATACACACAGGCGCACGCACGCACACGCACACACCTGCACACACACCTGCACACACACGCACACAAAAATAGGTCGAGGCTGTAGTGGTGTGACCAGACAGCTCCCAGTTCCCTCCTTACCACTGTTTACACTGAAGAAACAAATGAAACCCGTGACGTTCACTCAGTCTCTGGACACCAGGCCCACTTGATTTTGGGGAGGGGTCACACTGGAGTCTCCTGTGTCCCGTTTCCCTTTTTCCTTTCTTCCTTTCCTTTTTTCTTTCTTTTAGAAAAAGGCTGAGTGCCTGTGGCTAAGGGCAGTGCGGGCTGCTGCAGGCCTCCAGAGGTCCCCCTGACTGGCACCCTTCCTTGGTGCCTTCCTGTGCCCCACCAGCACCTGCCCCGCCCCAGTCAGGCCTTGGGTGTGAGGCCCCAGCACCTGGGACAAAGGCAGGCCCCAGCTCCCGTCCTGGGGCCTAAAGATCAGTGGGAGCTGGTGCAGGACGAGGGCGAGGTCACCTCTCCGCAGACCCTGTCCGTGGGTCCTCGCAGAGGACAGTGTGTAGGGGGCGTCTTTGGAGTCTGGAGTAAATGCCTTTGTTGGTTAAGCGAGGGGGCTGGCTGGGCTTTACCCAAGGGCCCCTCTTCCCACCTCCTTTGCTGGCCTCGCCAGGCACTGCCTAGGGAGGTACCGGCCTTCTCTACAGGGGGCAGGTGCAAGGCAGCGTGGACTGGGCAAGGTGAGCAGGCAGCCTGGCCAACCAAATTCCTTCAGGCCGGGTCTGGTCATGGCAGGCAGGATGGTGCGGGTGTGCCAGGGGAAGGGCACGGGTGCCAGGTTCAGCGGGTGCTGCATCTGCTTGCCCCGGCTGGCCCCCTACCCGCGGCCCCTCCCTACCCTACCTGTGGGGACTTTGCTCCGAGGGGATGAGGACAGGGCAGTGCCCAGGCCCCAGCAGCGTGGCAGTGCTTGGGGGTGGGGAACCCGGTTGTGCCTTAGGTGGCTTCAGACTCCGATCTGGCTGGGGCACCTGGGCGCTAACCTGCAGGCACTGAGAGAGAGTTTCTGGGTCTCACGCTTTGATGTCAGCCAGTGAAATGGCCCAGTGCCCCGGCTCACGGCACAAGGACAGTCTCCCGTTCTCCGGGGACGATTTAGTGGAGAACAATCAGTTAATTAACAAACGCCCACTGCCGCTTTTACCTTTCTCTTGGCCAGGGCGCGAGCAGGGCGCTGGGGAGACAAACTCGCGAACCCCTCCTTCGGCACCCTGGGCCGCATCCCAGCACCCAGTCGGCCCTCAGCTGTCCTGCCTCTGTGTCCTCTCCGTCCTCAGGGGTCCCGGGACCGCCTGAAGTGCCAAGGCGGCTTCGCTGGGCCGCGTCACCGACTGGGGGCTGGGAGCAGGGTGCCAGCAGCGGCCGGCCGGCTCCGGGTGTCCGGCCGGGAAACTCCAGCGGGCCGACCTGGGTGTCGCTGACAACCCCCACCCCCCGCACCCGCGCCGGGATTCAGACGACGACGGAAAAACGCGACGGTCTAAGTGAGGCGGCGGCGGCGGCCCCGACTCCTGCGACCCTCGCCTGCTCACCGGGCGCTACCGACACCCCGCGAAGTGACCCTTCCGCGGCGGCGCCCGGCCGCACCTCACTGCCCCACGGCTCTGGGACTCGGCCGCGGCCCAAGCGGGACGAGCCAAGCACTGAACCGCGCCGAGGGCCCGCGCCAGGCCAGCGTCCGGTGTGGACGGAGGGCTCAGGGGGTACGACGCGCCCAAATCTGAGGTCCCCCCCGCGATCCCCCTGCCAAGGCTGTGCCGGCCAGGCCGGAGGGTCCCCACCGGCCTCTGGCTGTGCCACCCCGAGCGGTCCCGCAGTCGCGCAGGTGCGCCTTAGCCCCGGAGCCGCCCACGCCTGGCGCGCGGAGCCCCCTGCGCCGGCTCCTCTCGACTCAGGGCCGCGCCCGAACCCCGACGAGGGCGGGTGGCGGCGCGCGCAGCCCGCCCGCCCAGCCCGCGTCGCCCGCCGCTCACCTGCCAGGCGCAGCGCCGACATGCGCTGGAACTCGGGCTCCTGCAGCCACTTCCACATCCGGCGGAAGGTCTCGCGGCCCGACTTGAGCTTGCTCCAGGGCTTGGGGTTGCGCAGCAGGTCGGACAGCGTGCCCTGCGAGCGGCAGAGCACCCGCTGCGCGAAGATGGCCTGCGGGATGCTGTAGCGCTTGAGCTCCGTGGTGATGCGCTGCGCCACCTCCCTGGTGTTGATCTCCTCCATCTGCCCCGCGCCGCCCCCGCCGCCGCCGCCGCCACCCACCTGCGCGCCCGCCGCCGCCGCGCCGGGCTCCCGCGCCGCGCCCAGGAGCTGCCCGGGGCCCTGCGCGTTCAGGTGCGCGTGCGGGTGGTGCGGGGCCAGGCCGTTGAGGGGCACCATGCCGGCCGAGGGGGGCGTGAGGTGCTGCTCCCCGTGGCGGCCCAGCATGGCCGGGTGGTGGGCCTCGAAGCCGCCGGGCGGCAGCATCTTGTCGGCGGGCACGGCGGCGCCGGGGTGCGCGTAGTGGGGCAGCCCCTGCTGGGAGCCGTGCAGGCCGCCCAGGCCGGAGCCCGGCAGCGGCGACAGGCCCTGGCCCATGGCGGCCACGTCCTTGGGGTAGGCGGTGTACAGGTTGTTCACGGAGGCCAGCCCGCGCTCGTCCCGCATCAGCGTGAAGCTGCCGCTCACGTTGCCGGCCAGGCGCGGGTGGTGGTGCGGGTGGTGGTGGTGGTGGTGGTGCGGGAACTTGTCGGACACGGTGGAGATGGGCGGCAGCGGCTGCAGCGGCGTCAGCGTGGTGTAGGTGCTGGGCATGCTCATGCCCGGCGGCGCGTCGCAGGCCATGCCCATGCCGGGGTGCAGGGGCCCGGCCAGGCCGTGCTCCGCGCCGCGGGCGTGCGCGTGCGGATAGTCGCCGCCGCCGCCGTCCAGCAGCGCCGCCATGCCCACGGGCCGCGGCGGGGGCGCGGGGGGCAGGGGGCCCCCGCGGTGCGCCACGGAGCCCCGCGCGTGGGGGCTGCCGCCCAGCAGCTCAGCGGGGGCGGGCACCGGCTCGTGGCTCACCGCGTGCAGCTCGCCGATCGCCTCCATGGTCAGCTGCGCGTTCATGGTGCTCCGGGCGCCAGGGCGGCGGCGCCCACATGGGGGTGGCCGGGCGGCGCTGCGGGCGCGCGCGGGGTCGGGGCTCGCATCGGCGGCGGCCGCTTCCCGCGTCGTCCTCGCCCGGCGGGCCCCGCGTCTCCCGCGCGCCCGAGCGTCTGCGCGTGTCCTGCCCGCACGCCTCGGTCTTCCCCTCGGAGTCCTCGGGTCTTTTTCCTTCTTTAATGTTAATTTCTAAACGGGGTCCGCACGGGTGGGAGGGCGCGCGGCGCCCGGGCCCGCCCGGCTTCGCCCCCTCTCGCCCGGTCCGTCCTAGGCCCTCGGGGCCCCCCGCGCCCCCGCCGCGGCCCGCGCGCCTGCCGGGGCTGCCGCCTGCCCGCGCCGCCCGCCCGCGCCAGCCATGCTCCGTTACTGTCGCAGGCGCTGTGGCCGCGCGCCGGTCCCCGCCGCGGCGCAGCGCGCATGCTCGGCCCCGCCCCCGCCCCGAGCCCGGCCCACGACGCCCGGTACCGGGAGGGGGAGGGGGCGCCGCTCCGCTCCCGCCCCCCCGGCCCCGTGGGGTCCGCCACGCCACCCGGGACGCGCCTGCGGGGCGCGCTGTGCGCGGAGCGGCGCCGCCGCCTCTCGCTGGGCGAGGAGAGTTATTCCCGGTGGGTGGGGGTCTCCTACCGTAAAGGCGGGCGGGCGGGGGTCTTCAGGCCTCGGTCCGCCCTCGTCCTCGCGGGCACCTCCGCGCGTCCTTCCCCTCCGACTCCCGAGTCCCGATCCGGGCCGTGCCCCGCGTTCCCGGCCGCTCCGCTTGCGCCAGCCTCGCCCGCGGCGGACGGGGGGCAGGAGTGGCCGGCGCGCCCCGCGCGGCCCTCCGGGTGACGCGCCCCAGACCGCCGGTGTGGGCAGTCTCGGCGCGGCCCGCGGGGACGCCCTCTTTCCGGCGTCCCCGGGAGAAGCCTCCAGATTTGAAAGTCAGTTCTGCTCCCGGCTCGGTTGTGCCCCTGGCATAGCCACTCCGCGATCCGGAGTCGAGCGTGGGGCCGGGATCGGGGAGGACGCGCGGGGAGGCCCTCGGCGCGGGGCGCACGCCCAGCCGCCACATGCCGCGGCTTTCTTTCATTTACAAAAGAGAGAGAGAGAGAGAGAGAGAGAGAGAGAGAGAGAGAGAGAGAGATCCGTAACAAAAGGCAGAGCCCTGCCGCTTAGGTGCCTTCACCCCCTCGGAGAAAGGACAGATGTGCCCATTGTCCGGCCCGCGGCGGTTACGGCCGGGTCAGTGCGGAGCCCCGGCCCGGAGCAGGCGGTGCGGACAATGGGGCGGCCTCCTCAGCGAGGGCGTCCGCACTCGGGCCCGGGACGCAGCGCGTGTGGTCTGCTGGGCCGAACCGGGGCTGCCAGGCTGCTTGCTGGAGCCCGCTGTTTCAGTATTCCCGCCGGAAATGTGTCCAGCGCTCTAGGGGGGCCGGGGCTGGGAGGCTAGTAGCGGTGGCCTTCAGGTCTCAAGGGTACAGCGCCCACCAGGTGAGGCAGGAGCAGGCCCAGCTCCACACAGGCCCTGCCACCCCCGGGCGGTGAGTGGGGAGCCCGCCGACTTGTTCCCGACTTATTCTAGGACTGGGGTGTACTCAGATATCCCCCCATGCTACTTAGAAAAAGTGTTTGGGGGCCCTGAAAATGGGGGTCCCTCCCAGCGGGTTCGTGTCTACTTGCTCAAGGGTCATTTAGAAGTCTGGAGCCTACCGAGAAGAAAGGGCCTGTGGGCGGGGGATGCGCACACACTCAGAAAACGAAACACTCCGCTTTCACTTAGATCTGCGCGCGCCTTCCCAGGACTCACGCACAGGTGCGTCGGCAGACGCGCACGTGGGGTCTAGTGGATCTCGAGGAGTTGGCGGGGAGCCCCGTCTTTCTTCGTTTTTTATTCTGTGGCTTCTGTTCTGCTCTCCTACCAGGAGTTAAGGTAGCAGGCCGCCTCGGAGCGAAGCGGCGACCCCTGCCCCACGTCTCCCCGTCGCACCCGGACGACTGGTTTGCCCTGTGACAAGTTCTTCCCCAAAGGCAGTGTGTCAGAAGAGAAAAGGGAAGCACCACCAAGTGCACAGACTGTTCGTGGTTTTCTCTGTGTCGCTAATTAGAGGCTGGATCCCGGGAAGTCTCCGCGCGGTGAAGATACTCCCAGCTGAGCCCCTGGAGGCCCAGGCGCAGCCGAGCTCACCCCCCCCCCCACCTTGTGACAGGGGTCCCTGTTCCCAGCATTGGTCCCCAGGGGAGAGGTGACAGGGGAGATCTGGGCGATGTGGCTTGAGCTGTTTCAGTTCAGTGTTTGACGTATTTTTTTTTCTAAAACATTTAAAAAAAAAAAAAGGTGGCCCTGAGGATACATCTCCTGCCCCATTTTTATTTTTGATTTTGAGACAGGGTCTCACTAAGTCACCCAGGCAGGGCTCCAACTTGTGATGTTCCTGTCTCAGCCTCCCTGAGTGCTGGGAAGACAAGCCTGGTTCTAAAACTTTTTCTTTTTTTAAATGCATGTATGGGATTTAACTTGGCCTTGCAACTCTCCCCCCACCTTTCATATCTGTTATTTAAGCTGTTTTCCCATGGTGGGGCGGTGATTTCTTAGGGAAAAACCGTCCCTAGACTAAGGAGGTGAGCTGCGCAGGAAGCAGGCTCTCCTGGGGGCTACTGAACATGGGTGTGGGGCGCTGGACTGCCAACTGCCCGAGGGAGGGCTGGGGTCACTTTCTGTCATTGGTCCTCTGTGTTCCTTCTCCCCATTCTCAGAATAATGCCTGCCACTCCAGGTTAGGGCGACTGGGGCTGGGGAGACCCTGTGCCAGCCAGACGGAGGATGGGATGGGGTGCTTAGCTTCAGGGGAGCTGCAAGGGGGTTAGAGGAAAAAATGCCACCAGGAAATGACTTGGACACACAGGCACACACACATGCACACACATGCACTCACAGAGACGGGCTGGATGCTTGTTGCTGGCGATCTTTGGAAACGGGAATTTCAGGGTGTTTATTTTGTGCGTGTCAGGAGAAGACCCTGGGGTGGGGGCGGGTGAATACTTTTTCTGCGGCTGGAACCCCTGCAGGGCTTAAAAAAAATAGAGGGATCGGGTCATTCCTCTACACAGAGGGGCTGCATGCCAGGTTCCCTGAGCTCCCTCAGGGGGTTCATTTCTGCTTTATGTCTCCCTTGGAGACCCCAGGTAAAAGCCTGGGCAAGCGCTGGGCACTGCACACCCTCAGCATCATGAGAGGCTTAGCAGTTCTGGTGCCGGCCCATGCTGGGCTTGAGCCTGACAATGAGATTTCTTCTGACCAGGAACCATTTCCTGGCCACCTGGCCACCTGCCCACAGGGCAGGACTGGGTGAGTGTGTGTGTGTGGGGGGGGTGTTGGTGGTGATACTGGGTGCTTCCTGCCAGGCCAGCCCCTCCTCCCAGCGACCTCCACCCCTGGAGAAATTTCATTCACAAACTGCCATTGGCTTATAATAGAACATCAAGATATTTAGGAGAGACTTCATGATTCACTATTGAAAACCATTCACACACACACACACACACACACACACACACACACATGCATGCACATGCACGCACGCACGCACGCACACACGCACACACGCACGCAAGCACCCTGGGCACAGGGCTGGGCACATAGCTCAGCGGGAGGTGCAGACCCTGGATTTGATCCTGGCATCACACACAGGCTCTGCCTCTCTAGCTCACATGCGGTGCGACTTCCCTGGCTGGCTTCTTCAGCTCCTCTTTGTCCTTCCTGGGTTGTAGGTCGCCCTCCCCTTCACTCCTCCCCCCATTTTCCAGATTCCTAAATGATGAGCGTTGCCCATGGAAGTATGACTTTAACTTGGCGTCTCTGCATTTTTCCTGGGTGCCATCTCTCATGTGGCCCGCCAAAGCCCAAGGAGCAGACTGTTCCCAAGGCGGTGTCCAGGACAGGAGCAGCCAGGGCCCTTCCTGGGCACCCTGGGTCCTCTCTGGGCAGAGGCCAGAACCTCTTTGTTTTCATGGGCGTCGGGGTGGAAATGAACTGAGGCCCCTCAGCTCGGTGGGAGCTTTCTAAAGCTTTAAGCCAGAAGCAGGGGTGTCCTGGAGGAGGCGGGGGTGGGGTCCCACGTGCCTCACTGGCTCTGGTGGCAGGGTCTGACCCTGGATGGAGACACTGGGTTCCGAGGCAGTTGACCTGGCACCAGCCTTTCAGTGGGGCTTTCCTTCTTGGTGATAGCTGTATTGTTGAGCCTGTTACAAGGGGACCCCGCCCAGCTGCTGGAGGGGGTTGGGTGCAGGACTCTAGATTCCAGGCAGCCCTAATTGCATCTGTTCTGGGGCCTCTGTGCTTTGGGGCTGTGCTCTGGGTTAGACGGTAACAGGGCACAGAGTGACCAGGCTTGGGTTTGGAAAGATGAGAGAGAGAGGAAGAGACAAAGGGGGTGGGAGAGAGGGAGGGAGAGAGGGAGGGATGGAGGGAGAGAGAGAGAGAGAGAGGGAGAATGAGTAGGCGAGCCTGCTTTGGTGCCCTTCAAGGTATTCCGAGAGAAACGTGAGACAGAGGGTCTCCCACCGCACGCCCCGGCTCAGGAGGGAGGAGAAGGAGCCCCAGATCCTGGGGGCTGGACCAGCTTCCCCACCTTAAGCCGGTGGCTGCCCCCCGCCCCCAGCAGCCCCATAGTAACACAGAGTGGCCTGCTCCTGGGGCTCTGGGAAGGGAAACTCTTTATAAACAAATCATTTTGTGCCTAATCAATTAGTGTTTGCGCAGTCAAGTACCATAGATTTAACAGAATAATCGTTACCGCCCTTGTCTTTATTTGACCCGCAGACACCTGGAAGACTTAAAAATAAAACCACCTCTCCCTCCAGCCCCATCCTCCGCTGCGCCCGGGGTCCCCTGGGCTCGGCCCAGGCCATGGGCTTTCTCTCAGCCTGGCTTCTCCTTCCCTCCTGTCGGTTCCTCCTCCGGCTCCTGGAGTTTACCTTCTTTTCTGGCTGGCAGCTCGCAGCCTCGCGGTGCCCTGCCTGTCTCCCTGCCTGGCGGGGCTGAACCAGCCCCAGCCCAGAGGATGCCTGCCTGGAGGCCTGAGCGCCACCCAGGTGTCCACTAGGGAGTCACCCGGTCCTGTAGTGTCTCCCCACCCCTCGCCTGCTTGTGCCGTCGCGAGCCCGTCCCGGTCCGCGGGCCTAGTGAGCACCCTTCAGTTTCCGTGGAGCCAGGAGAGCCCTCACCTGCGCAGAGGGGCCTCCTGGAGGCTCCTGGTCTCCACCCTTGGCGCAGGAGGGAGCAAGAGGGACAGGTGAGGTGACACAGCCTGACCCCATCTGCAGGGCTGGGGCAGGGGCCGATATGTGGCTCCCTGGGTGTGTGAGCCACCGGGTCCCGGGGTTGGGGCTGAAGGGGGTCTCGGAGGCGGCCAAATAGCTGCTCCACTGTTCCCAAGCAGGTGTGGGTCCGCACGTGCAGGTGTCGGCGCCCCTTGTCGGCTCCCAGGCCGGTGGTGCTGAGCTGCAGGGAGTCCCGGTCACCTTGAAGAGTTTCTAAGCCGGGCCTGTGGGCCGGCCAGGTCTGTTATCCCAGCACTCTGGGAGGGGAGGCAGGAAGGTCACAGGTTCAAGCCCAGCCTGGGTGCTTAGTGGTTGAGCAGGAAGACCCTGTGTAAAGATTTAAAAAGAAAGGAAAAACAAAATCGGAAGAGCCGAAGGTTGGTCGCCAGAGCCCAGGAGGTGACATAGAAGGGCTTTGGGAAACAGGGCCGAGACGACTTGTGCCCTTGGCTCCCCTAGTGACTCGAGGCCCCAGGCTGCAGGTGGGAAAGGGGTTGGCTGGCTGTGAGGCCACGGAGCCAACAGGGAGTGAAGGCAGTGAGCTGGGTGACCTGGGGGTCCTGGGGCTCAGCCCACACAGACCCCATGGGTGCCCCCAGGAGCCGCCTCCTCTCCGTTCCTGGTCTCTCTCCCCCAGAAACTTCTCAGCAGATGATTAGAACGCACTTGCCTAATGCCTGTATTTTCCTGTTTAACATACATTAATCCAAGTAACAAAAAAAAATCAATATTGCTAACAACATTGCAAACAGTCCTAGTCTCTCCTGCACGAAGACCTCTTCAGATTTTCAGTCACTTTAACCCCCAGAACTTGTTACTCTGTCCTCCACCCCAGCAGCTCCTGGCGTCCCATACCTCTTCTCCAAAAACCCAGGGTTTTCTTTCGCTACGTGGCACCCTCCAAATCCCTCCTCCTTCCTGGGACCTTTTGGGGACCCCAGGTGACCTCAAGCTCCACCCCCACCAACATCAGCGAATACCTTTTTTTTTGATGGCCATTTTCCGCCTCCTGACCCCCTGTGGCAGCCCAGCACGTGGCCCCACACCCGTGCCAGCCCTCCTGCTCCGGCGCTGCCCGTAGTAGCTCCTCTCAGGTGGTGTCTGGGAGTTTGTGACTCTTTTTAGGATGAATTAAAAAAAAAAAAGTGGCGGGGTTTTTTCCACCTGGAAGGGATTAATCAGAGGAGCCGCCTAATGAAGGGACTTAGGTTTGCAAAAACACCATAAATAATTTAGCATCGTATTTCAGGGGGGAAAAAGAGCTTTCTTAAATCACCCCGCAATATAAATTGCAGACTTATAGTGCCGCCCTGGTAAGTCTAAATTTTTAAAGGAGCAATATTCAAAGAGACATAGATGTCTGTATTAATTATTAATCCGCCGGTGCCTTCCTTCGTTTCTAACTTATTATTAATTAGGCGCCTGCAGTCTTTCGCGGAGCGTTCCACCGAGCCGGCGCAGCTTTAAATATGAATTAAAAGCAAATCCGAGCTACTGTAATGCGAAAATTATTCCGTGTCTTGCATGGCAGAGATGAATAGCCGTGCGGATCGATACCGTGGAACCGGGCTCCCACGACAGGGTTATTGATAGCTTATATTAATGATGTGAGGGATGGAAGGAGGAAGGCCGCTGTCCGGCCTGACTTAGAAAGTTTTTAGCCGCTGAAACCCAAGCCCTCCGCCCCCTCCACCCCCGCCATAAAAACGGGAAGGGGCAAGGCTCGGGCTTAAGTGTAATAAGAAAATTATTTATGAAACCGGATAAATGACCTCAGAGGTTCAATGCATCCGAAGCAAGCGCTCTCGGCTCCGGCCGCCTCGGCTCCAGCTGGGGAGACCGCGAAAACCCCAAGCCGCGGGCCGTGGGGACCGGGGACTCGGCCGGCCTCGGCTGCCTCCGGTGGGCCGCCCCTCTTCCGCGACCTCCCGCCGGGACACTCCCGCGGGCGCCGGCGCCGAGGCTGGCAAGGGGCCTGGCAAGGGGCCTGGCAAAGGGCCTGGCAAGGGGCCTGGCGCGGGCGGGCGCGGCTCCGCGCGGGGCCGGGCCGGCCCGGTTTCCTCCCGGCTCTCTGGCGCTGGTCCCTGGAGGTCGCGGCTGCGGGGGGCGGGCGTCTCACGCTGAGACGTCGTGGGGGCCGTGGCGCTGTCCCCGCGGCCTCCTGTCCACTCGGGTCCCGGCCAGATGGGAGCGCGCGGCCGGGCAGCGCGGTTTACCGGGAGCGCACTGCTCAGGTGGCTCACCAGGCCCAGTCGCCGCGGACCCCCGCCCGCCCGCCCGCCCCAGATGCCCAGCGCGGCCCGTTGGCGGCAGAGTGGGCGCGCGAAGGGTCGGGTCCCGGCCCGGGAGGGTGGCGGAAAGGTCAGAGCCTCAGGGCCGCCGGCTCGCCCGGCCGCGTCCGGCCTGGCACCGGGGCCCCACGCGCCCTCCGAGAAGCCGGGAGCCGGAGGGAGGCAGGGACGCCGGGTCGGTCGGGCCCTCCCCTGACTCCCCTCAGTCCCTTCCGCCCCCTCCCCGCTCCCCTTCCGGGCTGGGGTCCCGTGGGCCCCGCTGGCCGGCGCCCCACACTCCCCCAGGCCGGCTGCCGGTTCCAATCCCCCTTACTGCACCAAGCCAGACCTTGAGAGAAGGCAGAGCCAGGTGCGGCCCCCAGCGCGCCCGGGCCCTCTCCTCCAGGCCTCCCCCCCAATTGGGGCTGCAGGCCAGCCCGGCCGGGCCATCTGTGCAGGGAGCGGCTCCCCTTGCAAGTGCCCCCACAGTGCCATCTGGGGCTCTGACCCCCTCAAGATTTTTTGGGGGGGAGGGTAGCTTATTGTATTTGAAAAATTTAAACAGTGAATCTCAGAGGCTGTAGCCAGTAAAAGCCAGAGCTGAGCCTTAGGTCGGCCCTTGGCCGCAGAGGCGGCAGGGTGGACACTGAGCCCAAACCTCCCACTCTGAGTCGCCATCAGCTGCTCTCTGGAGGAGCAGGCCTGGCCTGCCGGCCGCCACCCTTGGGCCACCCAGCGGTGCTGCCTACACCGCGCCTGCTTCAGGAAAGGTAGCACAACAGACATTGCAAAAAAAAAAAAAAATCACTTGGTTCTGGAAGGAATCAATATCGAAATTAGATTTATTGTCTGCTTATGTGATTAAAAATGACAAAGTGTTGGCTTTTATTTTCATAAAAAAGACAGAAGGCTGAACGGAATAATTGACTATCGAATTTGGCTTGTTTCGCCAGCCCAGCAGAGGGGTTGGCAGGGTGGCTGGGAGGTGCTGCGGGCAGCCAAGGGTCCTGTGCAGAGCTGCGGAGTCCCGGCTGGAGGGCGGCGTGGCCCTGGGTCTCCTGTGACTCAGTAGTGCCAAGGGCTTCCGGCTGGCTTGGGCGCACAGATAGTTTCTTAGGGGGTGCTTGGGTGCAAAGGGGCGTGAGGGCAGGGCCGCTGGGCCCAGGCAGCCGGTGGTGGGTGGCTCCCATCCTGGGAGGCTGCAGGCCTCACAGACTCTGGGCTGGAACCAGGAGAAATACTGATCCCGACGCTTCTGTAAGGGGCCCCTCAAGTGTCATGGGATCTGTGCACATCGGAGGAGTGCCACTGTGCAGGTATGCCGGACAGTTACACGGGGGGTCACCTATGTCAAAACCACCCCAAAACACACGAAGAAAATCCCCAAACCTCCCTGCATGTACCCTGCATGACACACGCATCACGCACAGGCTGGGGCAGAGTCCAAGCTGCTTTTCACCCCAGGAGTCCGCACATGCTCCTACCGGTCCTTTTACTGCCTGGTTCTGGAGGAACAGGAAGGATGTTCCCTGCGTGGGCCCGGGAAAACGCCAGGGACTCTGTGCTAGAAACCTCAGTGCTCCCCGAATGCAAGGTGGGTCACTGGCAGGGCATTCATTTGTGAAACTGTGGTCACTGGGCCTCCCCTTTTGTCCTGGAAGCCAGCGGAGAGGGCTCCTGTTCAGGCTGCAGGGGACAGGACACCTGCGCAGACCTTTAAGGGCGGGTCAACTCCAAGGTCATCCTGGAGTCAACCCTGTGGGTCCGGTGATTCAGGAGGAGGGAGGCTTTATTCCTGGGAATTCTTGGTGCCTGTGGAGGGTCCTTCTCTCTCTGCTCCAGTCTGGGGGACCAGCACACCTCCATAGGGTCCTCTCCCCCGATGTGTGGACGCAGGCAGGGTCCAACCTTTGGCCGCAGCTGGAGGCCAACGGTGTGGAAGCCTCAGGCAGCCCTGGTTCTTTTGCCGCTCGCGTGAAGGCTGTGCCTGCCTCCACCTTCCCTGGAACAAGCCCCGTCCTCGTCCTGGTCCTCTTTCTGCAGCCTCAAAGCCAGAGAGCAGCTGGCTGAAGGTCAAAGGTCAGGCCTTCGTTGGCCATGGGCTTCGAAGCAGGCCCTGCCTGTCCTGGAGGCTGGCTGTCCACCGCCATCCAGGGAAGACCCGCACAGTGCTTGGAGCACCCAGCTCCCACGGAGGAGTCTCACGGGACAAAGTAGGACAGAACAATGCAATTTATCGCAGCTAGATGTTTTAGAAGTGCCTTTTTTTGGAGGAGAGGCAGCATGATTTCTGGAAGTGTCCATGTAGGGGTTAGTGGTGGTCAGAGGCTCCAGGAGCAAACTTCCGTTGCATCATTTCATTGCCTCATGGGGTCTGAGCTGAAGAGAAGTTTCCAGAAAGAGAGCAGGAGAATCAGGTGAACACCTGGCCCAAAGCAGGTTTCTGTGCCTGTTCACATGGCCCAGCAGAAGGAGCATCCCTTCCATTCCTGGAAGCTGCAGGCTCAGGTGACCTGTCCCAGCCTCCTGGTGGGCTCCTACCGGCTCTCACTGCCCCAAAGCAGCCAGGAGCTGGAGTTCTCTCTCCAATGGAAGCAGAGTCAATAGAATTCTCGGTATCAAATGAGCAATAATTCGCTGTGGCTACATGCTGGGTAATGAAAGATGTTGGTGGGATCAATAAAGATGAAAACACTTTTACTTACATCTTGAGTTACTGTTTTAAGAGGGTGAGAGAAGCAACCAACCCAAAGCTGGATCCAGAGCCCCCCACCCCCTCTTGGGCACCGAGGCACAGCAACGCCAAGGTCACTCTGATCTGGGCGCTTCACTGGCGAGAGGGTATTGTTTGTAGCATGGTGAACTCCCTAGAAACCAGTAGCCGGAATACTCAAGTTTTTTCTCTCTTTCCTCTTACAGGCAGAAATAAATTTTGAGTTGTCCTCCACTTGGCTGAAAGGTCACCTAATTGATTGTAATTTACCAAAAAAGTCCCAGAGCTGAATCTGTTTGAAATGCCTGGAGCTGTCCACGAAGGCCTGGGTCCTGTTGGTTGCACACACTGGGGCGAAGAAAAATAATGCCCCTGGATTTGTTTCATGTCACCATTAAGATCTGGAAAGATCGGAGCCTGCGCTGGCCTTTCCCCCCAGACAAGCGGACCCTCCCCACCCCTTTAATCAATTGTCTGCTCAGCTCACTTCGAGCTCGCTGGGGTCTGCTTCTCCTTCTCCCTCTGTCCGACCGCGTTTTCTCTTGCGTATCTGACCCTCAGGGAGCCGGTTGCGAACCAACCAGAGGAACGCGCTAATTTAAATTGTGAAAAACAAGGATTTCCAAGGAAAGCCATTGCAAGCGTTCTGCGTAAAACAGACACAACGAAAAAGCTTACAGCGTCCAGACCCGAGGGAGGGACGTGGGGACCACCGGTCGCGGCCTCTGCTACCCGGTCGGCGCTTTTCTATCCCTTAGAAACACAGCTAGCCAGACAGGGAGCCGCCGCCTGTGCCCTTTGACCAGAGGAGCGGGCTGTGCCACCGAGTCAGCGGTCCTTTCTGCAAGGTCAGGGCCTGTGACCTCTGTGGTGGGTTTGGATTGGACTCGGAGAGGCCAGCGGGGGTGGGGGAGGTGGAGCCCCGCAGCCAGGCCGGGAAGGGGCGCCCAGCCCCGGCCGGGCGATTTTTCCCAGCAAGAGGGTCCGACTCAATTCTACCAGGCGCACAGGCGGAGGGGCCGCCCAAACCGTGCCCCCGCCACCAGAGCGGGCCACGCCCGTGTCACCTGCAACTGGCCTGCGCTCCTTGGCCGCTGGAGACTCGCGGGACGGCCCGGGGCCGTCCACCGCGCAGGCCGAAAGGCGGGGAGCGGGCGCTGCCCTGGGCCCCGGCCCCGGCCTAGCGCGGCGCGCCCCGGAGCCCCAGCCACGCCCTCTGTTCCGGCCCCGCCACGCCGCGGGACCGGCTTACCCGCTGGGCCCGTCGCGGCGCCCTGGCGGATTTCGCGGCGAGGCGCTCCGGCGACCCGGGGCGGTCCGCGCGCGCCCGAGGATTTGCTCCCTGAGGGGGAAGGACTCAATCTGCGTAATTTCAAATCGGAAACAGGGAACCCGGGGCCAGATTCGAATTCCCGACCCCACCTCCCACACCCATAAATCACCCCCTCTTCTGCTCCGCCCCACGCGGAGGAGGCGAGCGCAGGGCGCGCGTCACAGGTGATACCTTTTTATTGCGCCCACGCGAGAGGCCGAAGCAGGACGATCTCCGCGCCCGGCCCGGGGCGGGTCCGATCCGGGTCCCGCGGATCCGGCGCGCTGACGCGGAGCGGGCCCGGGAGGAGCGGCCCGGGACCGGGTGCCCAAGGCCCCCTCTGCGCCCGGGCCCAAGCCTGCCGGTGCTTCCGGCTCCGCCGTTAGGTCGGGCGCCGATCAGCGCCGTCCGCTCTCTCCTCGCCCGCACGCGCCCTTCCCAGCCGCAGATACGCAGCTCCCGGCCACAGCGGGCCCGGCGAGACGGCGAGACCAAGCCGGGACCAGGAGGCCGCGGCTGGGGCGCCCGCGTCGCCGCTCCGCCCGCCCGGCCTTCGGGGACGCAGCCTGCATTTGAATAGCCGCCCTGCGCGGCACGGAGCGGGGACGCGGGGAGATCGCTATGCAAATCGCCCCGTCACAATCGAAGGCTTCGATCCGCGGAGCCGCGGACGGAAGTGCAGTGCGCTCCGCCGCCCCGGGCGCTTTAAAAAAATGCGTACGTTTCCACTCAGTAATTAAGAAAAAGAAGGACGGAAGGACGGACGGAAGGAAGGACGGACGGAAGGACGTCCACGTCGGGAGGGGCGGCCGAGGCCGGCGGGAGGGGTGTGTGTGTGTGCGCGCGCCGTGCTGTCGCCGCAGGTGTACACGGTGCGCCTGAAGCAGGCGCTGGGAAACGGTTTCCAGGGCTGCGCGGCGCGCGGCGCGGGCGGCACCCGCCTCCGCCCGCCCGGGTCCTACACCGCCGGCTGCGGATCAATACCCGCTCGCCGCAATCTCGGTAATTGTAGGGCTCACAGCTTTTATTGTAAAGAAATAGGACACGCGGGCGGGCGGCGGTGCGTCCAGGAGGGAATCTTGGGGGCGCACACCTCCCCCCGCCCCAGCTCCGGAAGCTGCCGTGGGGCTGCGGGCCGTAGCGCCGGGGTGCAAAGAGTCAGGAGCCCCCAGGTCGGCAGGGTCACGTGGCCGGGGCGCGGGAGGGACCCGCGTAGCCAGGGAGAAGGGCCTGCCTCAGCTGCCTGGGTCCCAAACCTGTCTCCCTCGCCCCGGGTTGCTGGACTCCCTCTGGCCCAGGGAAGAAATGTGTATTTTTAAAAAATTTAAATTAAAAATTTTTTTTTCTGTGCTAGAAATGGAACCCAGGGTCCTGACACTGAGGTCCTTCCTGGCCACACTGACATTTTTGATTTTGGGACAGAGTCTTGGGAGGTTTGCCCAGGCTGGGCCCCAATTGCTATCCTCCTGCTTCTGCCTCGCAGTGTTGGGACTCAAGGCCTGAGCCAAGGGGCCTGGCTGAGAGAGTTTTGTCTCTGGTCTGCCTCTGCCAAAGGCCCAGCACCTTCCTGGCAGGCCAGTTTTGGCCTGGCCTTCCCGGAGCCCGGACCCTAGGCAATCCTTGCTGCTAGGACCTGGCTCCCCTGAGCCCCTGACCACCAGCTGCCCCTTCCTGGGCCCATCCGCGCCGGACCTGGGGGCTGATACTGGCCTTGCTGCTGGCTGCTTGCAGCTTCTGGCACCCCTGGAAAATGACCATCTGTCATTCAATTAAGGTTTCAGGGCAGCTGAGGGGGGAGTCAGGGTCAGCGACCCCACGACAAAACGGCCTGCTGCCTCCGAGAGGAGAAGTTCAAATGTTAAACGGGGGACATTGTGCCCTGGTCGGGTCCTGCCCGCCGGGTTGCAGGTCCACAGGGGACAGCAGCAGAGGAGCCAGGCCTCGGTCATTAGCACTTAGATTTCAGCGTAGCTTAGCTGGCTCCTTCTGTTGGGCTGTTCTGACCAGAGAACCTTTAACCCTTGCAGGCCAGCCGCCTCTCCCGGGAAGGGAGGATTGTGGAGGAGGATAGAGAGAAGGCTCCAGTGGGTGTGAGGCAGCAGGTCTGCAGAAGGTCTGGCCTTTCTCAGGTAACACAAACCCTACCTGATGGTGCAAGCCTGTTCTCTGGAGCCAAGACGCACGGAAAGGTCTCCGGAAAGCTATGCTTTTACAGTTTTAATTCTGGAGAAGAGGTACAAGTATGAGACATGCAGGTAGAATTTCTGGGCTAAGCAGTATGGGGAGGACGTCGGTTCAACAGTGCCCACTTCCCTCCTAGAGCCAAGTCCGTCCCTGGAGGCGCTGGCAACATCCTGTCCAAACCACAGGGCCATCTCAGCCTCGGGGGAAGTAGGTAGGCAGCTGGCCTTTCTTTCTGTTCTGAGACTTACCTGCAAGAAGACCTAGAGCGGGAGAGCCTGTGATCCCAGCGCCCCGGGAGCCCGAGGCAGGAGGATGGAGAATTCACAAGCTTGAGCCCGGCCTGGGCATCTTCGTGATTTAGCACGTGCACGTACCAAGGTGGAAATGGACTTGCGGCGAATGGAATCGACATAACTCGCATGCACTAAGCGCGCACAGGCGGTGTGCAGGGGTTAGCGTGTGCGGACGGGCAGCAGCGCTCGCTTAGCGCTTTCCGGGGAAGCTCCAGCTTCTCTGTTTCACCACTCACCAGGAGGCCTGGAAACAGCTCTGTTAGCGAGACAGCACCTCTGGCCAGACATCTAGACCCGCAGGGCTGGTTAGTGAGAGGGGACCGACCCAGGAGTTGCGTCTCCCAGGCCCCTTCGTGGCGCACAACGCAGGGCCTACCTTTTGTGAGCAGCTGTCGGGCAGTGGGTGAACCAATCTTGAGTCTGGCAAGGAAGCTCCGCAGTGAATTTCTCCTGGGTAACAGTGCGTCATGCGAGGCCCTCTGTGTATTGACTGTGGTCAGTGATCTTTAAGGTGAGGTGTGGCAACAGGTGCCCTTAACTGAAATCAAAATAAAAAGTCTACCACAATCATCATAAATTGCTCAGTCCCCGTCCCATCGTCCCATCAGCCTCGTGGCGTCTTTCTTCAGGGCATGAGGAGTCCTGGCTTTCATCCCCCCCCCACCCCTTACAAACAGACCAGAACAAATTGATGAATTGAGCTTTCACTATGCTAATTTAGACATTATAAATATTTAATTGACATCCCTAATAGCCAGTCAGAGAGAGCTCTCGCTCGCTCGGCTTTACACTCTCCTTAATCTAAAGTAAATGCTTTCCCCATTGATGGCCTGATGCCATTCTGGCCGCTTGCTGGGTGGAAGGGCCCCCTTCAGCCCAAAGGGAGCGACACCCTCAGCCGCCTGCCTCAGGGTTTATGCCTGGTGACAGCGGATCTTGGGTTAGGGTTAGGGAGACCCTGCAGGTCTGTTCTGCCAAGGACAAAGTCCGTACTTGACATGGTTGACATTAGAAAGCTGACCACAGACAATGGGTGGCGCTGTCCCAGCGGTGGGAGGCGTAAGTCTGTCCATCAAAGCATTGTGTAGGAAGAAAAGCGCCCAGCCGGGAATCGCAGGACCTGAGTCCCAGTCCTGTGTGGACTCACCTTGTGCGGAAGGCTCTGGGGCTCGGGATGTGACCCGTGAGGGTCGCTGCTTCCTCTTTTAGAGCACAGATCACTAGTGGCTCAGCCACAGCAGGAAAGATCAGGCGGGAGAGTCAGCCGCTTGGCATCCAGTAGGCACTCGATAAGTACTGGATTAATTTGGAGATGGCTGCTGAAATCTATGACACCTTATCTGTTTTTGGAGGCTCTAAAATCCTCTTTCTCATAACACAATATTCCAAGAGGTCGTTTTGCAAATGTTGTTTGCAAACAGTGTTTGATGTGTGTGTGTGTGTGTGTGTGTGTGTGTGTGTGTGTGTGTGTGTGTGCAGCCCTGGGAATCCAAGCCAGAGCCCTTTGCACTGAGCTGTATGCCCACCCTACCTCAAATTTCGATTTTGAGACAAGGTCTTAATAAGTCGCTAAGGGCTGGGCTCAAACTTCTGGTCCTCCTGCCTCAGCCTCCCCTAGTGCTGGGGTGACAGGCTGCTGATGTAACGTCTAGAAGGTGAGGTAGAGAGCGCCGACTCCGACCAAGACCCAGGACAACGGAATAGACCCGGGGACTCCGTGGTTCCAAAGCTCTGAATCGTCAGCGGGATCCTTGAAATGTCCTTGTGTGGCATCAGGTTCCCCTGAGGGCAGGAAGGAGCGCTCACCGGAGGCCAGAAGCCCTCCAGGCCGCTCTGAATCTGGGTGTAGAATTGCAGAGCTTGGAGAAAGTAGCTGAAGGCAGGAGAAGAGGCTCCAGGAAGCTGAGCCGACTCGGGGCGGGACCAACTCTCGGGCAGCTTCCGAGAGACAGTCGACCCTGCCGGTGCCGCTGGTGGGTACAGAGAACACAGCAGGGTTGCCTGGTTCTTGGGGTTGGCCTGCCCGGCACACAACCCCACCGCTTAGCATAGCCACTCATTGGCTCTGGCGCTGGCCCTGCTTAGTTAGCTATACGTGGCCTAGGAGAATCGCACACTTCGGGTTTTGGTGCAGACCACAGCCTTGTTTTTGCTCCTGGCCTACCGTGGGAAGGCCGGTGGCAAGGGACGCAGGCCTGGCTGGCCTCTGTCCCCAGCAGTGCAGAGTGGATCAGGGCTGGGGTGGGCTCGTTTCTCTATGGCTTTCTTTCTTTTCTGCCCTTTGTCTCTTACTTTGTAATTTTCTTTTTCTGTTTTTTGATAATTTATTAGTTAAAAATAACCATGAGGCACAGACTCGCATCTGTGCCGTGGGCCTGCTGACAGCAGTGGGCCAGGGAGGCGCCTGGGCCTCAGCCAGGGACGCGGCTCGGAGGTTCCCAGACCCTGCGAGAAGCCACCTGCGGCATGGAGAAGGCCGAGTCTGCGGGCCCGTGCCCGTCCGGCACCACGCTGGGCACAGAGGCTCTTGTCCCTAAGGAGGGGAAGCGGCAGACATTCGTGTGTCTTTTTGGAGATGGGTAGGGAGCTTTGTGGGAGCTCGGCCAGCACCCGGGGGACAGAAAGGCTGCTCCTAGAGGGGTCACCCTGGGCCAGCTCTGAGATGTAGCCGGGGAATGGCCCTGAGGATGGCAAGCAGAGGCAACAGACATCATGGGAGCGTGTGTGGCCTGAGGGGGAAGTCGGCCTGAGGCCCGTGAGGGGACCCGATGCCAGCAGGGTCAGAGAACCAGCAGAAGTTACTCAGCATGGAAAAGAGGCGACCCAGCGTGCCAGGTGTGATTCAAACACATACAGTGCATGTTTAAACCGGCAAGAATCGGCTTCTCTAGACACAGCCACGACCTCCCTCAGGACCCCGCGCCGCTCCAGACACACACATCCCACCATTCCGGCCCCTTTCTGAGGCAGTGCTGCAAGTCCTGTCTCCCGAGTGTCTCACAGGTATAATCAAAAACACGGCAAAGGCAGGCTGTGAAACACGGCGGTGTGTCCGCACGTGCCCCGTCGCTGGATCTGCCGCTGTGACACCTGGCTTTTCTCCATGTCAAAATGATCACGAAAGGTGAATGTTTCTCGCGGATCTGGGGGTTGAGGCAGCTGCAGCAGCGCAACCCAAGACAGGAAAGAGGACTTCCAGAACTGGCCCTGATGACAGCCGGAATGACGGGGACAGCGTGTCAGAGGTGGGAGGGGGACTTTGAGCCCAGAAGACTCACGAACGGGTGTCTCTCACGGCAACAAAGAGTGTTCACCATGTTTTTGATCACTTTATGTATCGCTTAGGAAAGTAATCCTGGTGGCAGAACGTGGAGATGCGGGGCAGGAAGGCTGCTGTGAAACCAGGACGGCAGCTGCCACCGCCACCTCACGTCAACCCCTCGGTGATGTTTTCCATTTTTCTATTTTGGGTGGCAGAGAACACATGGCATGAAGTTTGCCTGAAGAGGGTGATCCGGCGCTTTCCCACGGGTTGTCATTTCCTGTCAGTCTTCCCTTCCGTCTGGCTGGCACCCCAGACTTCAGCCCAGAACTGCTGCTGCTCCCCGCAGAATGTGGCTTGTGTGTTTGGGGTGGATGGCCTCGCCCCAGGGTGGAGATCCTGCCGCAGCCCGAGGCTCATCCGCTCGTGGGTGGCAGTGGGGACTGGGCGCACAGACCAGAGCCCAGTGACCCTGCTAGCTGTGAAGAGGGACAGGTGTTCCTAATGGTGTCTCTGTGAGGGTATCCGTGAAGGTTCTGCGTTCTGTACAGCCCTCTACCAACACGCGTCCTCGGGCTTACCTGGAGATATCTGCTCTTGCCCAAAACCCTCTCTATCGCCGAGGAGCCTCCTGGGTCTCTCTGAGCAGTCCCTTCCCACCTGGGCTCTTGTGTTGGGTCTAAGGCTCACACACCACCACATTCATTATTTGTTTGTTGTGTGGTATTGGGGATTGAGCCAGGGTCTTTGTGTGGAGCTATATCCACAGGCCGTCTTTATTTTTGATTTTGAGACGGGTTTTGCTAAATCTTTCACTCTTCCTGGCTGGGCTCCAACATGTGATTCTCCTGCCTCAGTGTCCCAGAGGGCTCAGATGATAGGCCTGCACCACCAGGCCCAGCCCTTCTACCATGTTTAGAAGCCCATCCCCAGAAGGTGGCCCTGTGGGCGTAGACAGCAAGGTGCCCAGGTATGTGATGGTCTCCGCTGGCCTTTTCGTAGAAAGCCGTCGTGTCCAGGGACAGTCAGCAGGTATCCTTGGTAGGACCTTCAACAGCGTGCTGAAATTCTAAGTAGAAAACAAAATGAAACAGGCGGTGCTTCCTAAATTCATACTATGAAAGTCTTCATTTAAAGTAGGACCGGAAATGAAGTTCTAGAAATTTCTTTGGGTTACTAAGCATGACTCATATACTTGAGGATACTGGGGATAGTCGAAGCAGAATAAAGCGTTTCATAAAGTAGGTTGGGTATCAGCTAGCTTGGACAGGACGTTTCCCTCCAAAAGCAACAGGAAATCACTGTTCAGACTTTGTGCTGAGCTCAAGCAGGCTTGAACGCAAGTCAGTGCCCCGGGGGGATACAGTTCCCCTTATTAAGGAGATCTGTGATTATTAACAAATGATTAAATAAAAACAAAAGTTCTTTTACAAATTAACTTTAGCATTCAAGCAAAAATAAATTTCAACTCCTTCTGGTAGAAATAGTCCATTTCTCTTTCTGAGTTTAGTTTTGTTTTGAAATGCCAGTGATCCCTAATGAGATATTTGACATTACAAACCTAGTGATAGCCCCTGTTGATGTGGGTGGTCTATGTATTTCAAGACCTTTTTCACCACAGTGACAATATAAATACAATTTCTCTCCAGGGAGATAATCCTGAATTGGAGTAACATCCTAATTTCCGGGGGTATTAGAGGAAGGCAAAGACGTTTAAAACGTGGGTTAAGAGATCCCAGAGCATTCTAGTTCTTAAGACATTTTGCAAACTAGGACACATACTCGATGGTGACTTAATATTATCTTGTAGGATAAATTATGGGCTGAAATTCCGTTGATGATCCACGTATGCGCAAACTGAGTGAGCCACGGAGCCGCCCCCTGCGTTGTGACCGTCTGTGGGCTTCACGTTGCCAGCTGTCAAGAAAGAACTTGTTTTGGATTTTCACTATGAGGCACACCTGGGGGAAAGCCACTGTGAGATTTTAGCAAAAAGATACAGGTGGGTGGCGGTAGGGTCGTCTTTCCTTAGGTCCATTTGTCCTTTTCGGGTTGTGTGCCACTTCCTACGCATGAATGCCCACGAGATTGGAATATACTTGCTCGTAATTTAGAAATGTGTTCAAATTTGAGAGTCAAGGCGGAGTAGTCCAGGGCCAGGGTGGCACGAGGCAGGACTGGGAGGGGAATAGACAGCCCTGGGCTCTCGGGAACATTTCAGGCCTGGTGTGAAGCCATCCGAGAAGATGGTGAAGATGAGGTCAAAGGTGGAGCTGGCTGAACCGAAATCTGACCAGCAGCTAGAGAATCAGAAGCGGAAGCTTGTTGTCTCTGTGACCCCCCACCTGGGCAGCAAGCCCAGCGTACGGCCCGGATGTGGGGGGAGCAGAGCTTCTGTGTCCAGGGTCAGGCTGTGTAGCTGGCGTGTGGGTTGGGGATTGGGCGGAAGAGAACAAAGCCAGGACAGCCTGGCAGGCCGGGAGGGTGGGCAGGGGGCTATAGGCTCATGGGAGATGGGTCCCCACTGCCCAGGCCAGTCAAGTGGCTATGTCAGAGCCTGTGACACTCAGGCTGGGAAGGTTACCATGGTTGGGAAGGAGAGAGGGAGTAGGTGTGCCCCTAAGCCAAGGTCATATCCAGAAAGCCAAGCTCTGAGTACGGGAATGGTCGGGAAGTTTGGCATGGGAGCCACAGCGCGGGAACCTGACCATTAAAGTTTTGCAGTGCTGCGGATTGAACCCAGGGCCTTGCCCGTGCTAGGCAATTGCTCCATCACACCGCCAGCCCTAAAACTTCTCAGAGTCCTGTTTGCTGCCTAGGGGAGGGGCCCAGGGGGGATGTGGGAGCTCTAGGGGTGATGAGGGAGGACGGGTGGGCCCAAGGTGGAGGCAAGGTGGGCTGAGAAATGAGATGTGGGCCTGTGATTTGGAAGTGGAGTAGGCAGCAAGCACAGATGAGTTGGAAGGGCAGGGGAGGCTGTGAGGGAAAGCAGTTTCCAAACTCTTTAAATGTTGGGCTTAAGTGATAGATGAGTACAGGTGTCCGCTACGGTTCACGTGCGAAACATCTCTCCAAAGTCTTGTGGTGGAGAGGCAGCCTAGGCGGAGACTGACGGGTGTGGCCCGGAAGGCGTGGTCTTGTCCCCAGGCTCCTCCCTTGTCTCGCTGATTACCGGCTGAGCCCTGTTCTTCACCTTTGCTGCCTCTGCCTGGATGTCTGCCATTTGAAACATTTAACAATGTTGAAATTCAGTGCTTTTTGATGTATAGAAGTGGAAATTTTAATTTATTTTGTAGAGGCCAGCGTTCTTCCATGGAGTCACGTCTCCAGCCTAGTTTTTCTTTTTGTTTGGTGGGGGAGATGGGTGTCGAGTCACTGAACTTCCCATGCTGTGGCAGCTTTCTGTCACTCAGCCTGGCAGGAGGTTCCGAGGGACAGCTTAAATACCACCTTCTCTTCTGCACCAGTCGGCTGCTGCCTTTGAATCATTCCTCTAGGAAGGACGAGGGAGCGGCAGAGGGATTACCGGAGGGAAGACAGGCACGGGCTACCGAGTCTGTGGACAGATGCCCGGCACCTTGAGTCCTTGAGGAAATGGAACCCAACCCCTGTGGATCACCGCCTCACCCACCGGGTGGCCAGGACAACAGAGATGGGCGCTAGGTGCCACGGAGGCCACAGAGGGTGGCAGCCGCACAGTGCGGGTGGAAAAGCAAGGTGTTCAGTGTTTTGTATCATCCAATAATTGCTATTCCTTTAAAGACTTTGGGGAACCTTTAGTGGTTGGTCCTGGCCCTGCGGTCCTTTCTTTCCAAATCTGCCCCATGTGGCGCTCAGGAGCCAGTGTGGCGAGGATCGAGTCTGGACACTGAGGCAAGGCCGGAGTCCCTGGGGAGAAACTACGGCACTGGTCCCTCCTCCTCCTTTCTTATTTTGATCACGCCTCCTGTTTCCTGTCCCGCATCCCCAGGGCAGCTGTGCTGGGCGTCTGCTAGGCCCAGGTGGTTTCTGGGGATGCGTCAGTGAGGTGACCGTGTTATGGCCGTGATCACTGGTAGCACGGGCACTGCCGGCGTGCGTTGGTACATGGTGTCTGTCTTGGATACGAGGGTAAGGACAACTGTATCGCATGTGTGCTTCGCGGTGCTCTTTAAGGTCACCTGTGTGACTTTCAGTGTGTGGGAACTGGCTGTTGGGACAGCGCTGCTCTTGGGCTGGTGGTACTGTGTCTCCCTGGCCCGGTTCTCCGTGAGTTCCTGGCTGCGATCAGCAGGGCCAGGCTGGTGACTGGGAGCCCTGCAGGCTAAGGGGCTCCTAATGAGTGGGGCTCTGGCCCTGCCCCTTGTTCACGGCCCCTGGGGCTGCGCTGCCCCCCCCACCCCATGTCCCCTGAGAGCCTCCAGGCGCAAGCTTCAAGCCACTTGCACATCAGAGGTGACTCTTTAAGAACAGATCTTCATGATGGCCGGGCACTTAATGGCTGCTTGTGACGCTGTGTCCCGGCGGCTAGGGAATGATGGAAAACAGGACCCCGTGTGTTGGGGGACACGGGTCAGCTGCGCGTGTGACGGGGGACAAGCTATGGCTATGAGTGTGACGGGGGACATGGAGGCCAGCTGCATGTGTGATAGGGGACATGGGTCAGCTGTGGGAGTGATGGGAGACACAGGCCAGTGGCACATGTGATGAGGACACGGGCCAGCTGTGCATCTGACAGAAACACAGGGACCAGCTGCGTGTGTGGCAGGGAACATGGGCCAGCTCCGCGTGTGATGGGGGCGGGGCTCTCAGAATCGTCCCTGGTCTCTCTCTGGTTACCTTTTCCTTGCTGGGGACTGAGCCCAGGGCCTTCACGCTGAGCCACATTCCAGCCCACTTTTGGTTCTGATTCTGGGCCAGTGTCTTGCTGAGTCAATGAGTTGCCCAAACCGGACTCATTTTTGGTCCCCTGGCCTCAGTCTCCGAGAGCCAACCCCCCCTCCCACATCAAGGCCACAGCTGGCCCCTGTGGCCCCATCACCCTGGGCCTCATCCCCCTGTGAACACGGGTGGGCTGTGGGCACTGGAGGGAGTGGGGAGACGCGGCTAGAGAGGCCTCCCTGTGGGTCTGAGTCGCTGTGATGGGTTCTCCCCCCTGTGAAGGGCAGGGCACCCCGTGGTCCCCAGACCCCTGGCCCTGCACCCCAGGGGGCCTGCAGGCACCCTCCACTTCTCCCCTGGGGGTGGGCAGGGTGTGCCTTCCTGGGCACATTCCATCCTGAGCCTGAGGACAGACTTCTTCCAATTACACCCATCCACCAGGAATTTTTATTACCTATGCTGTTGTAGGATTCAGTGATCGCGGGACTCAGGGGCACAGGCCTACACTAGCGCTTGGGAGGCTGAGGCAGGAGGATCTCAAGTTCAAGTCCAACCTGTGCAACTTAGCAACTTAGTGAGGCCCTATCTCCCTCAAAAAAACAACTGACCATATGGCTCAGTGTGCAGACTCTGGGCTCAATCCCCAGTACTGCCAAAAAAGAAAAAACATTTAGTGACGGATGTGTTGGAATGTCTCAAAACTAGACAGGTGGCAACATTACCCACAATACAGGACGAAATAAAAAAGGCTTCTGAGAGCTCACACTGTTTTTTTAAAAGCCAGTAGAATTTAAACACTGTTAGATGGAATTTCTCAATATAAAATTGTGTCTGATTTATGAATTTTATAGGCATAGTCATAATCATTACTATTATTAAACTAATGAATTCAGCTTGGCACAGGATTGCCACATAATTGGAGAAATAAAACTCTCCCTTGGAAGGCCGGACGCACTGGCTGTCGGCAGCGTGACCACGCCACCCAGGTCTGTTATTAATCTCACGCTGTTCATTCGGTTTGGCTTCAATTAAAATCAAACATTTATTTTATTACTTTCAAATCGAATTGAGTTGAGTTGTTGGCCTTGCATGGGTAATGTGGCGGGGGATATAGGCACAAGGTAATGCACCCTGTGGGAATAACATTCTAACAGGAAGGCCGTATCCCACCGCTGACCCTGCGTCCCCGCGCCCGCCCCGGCGCGGCCAGCACGGGTGGGTGTCATGGTGGACCGTGGGTGGGTGACAGGCGATCTGTCTGCTCGTTTGTACCTTTTATGGCTCTATCCGTACCTGGCTCCCTTCCCCAGAAATGAGAGCAGGGTATACATTTTCTAGGCTGGGTTAAAAATTATATAATAATTTACACATACACACACACACACACACACACACTATATATATATATATATATATATATAAATTTACGTATGTAATAATACACATTACATACATGTCATAATATAAACACTATATATTCATAATAGTTTACATATATTATTACATTATATATAAATTGTGTCTATAATTTTTTTCAGTACATCCCAGCCCTGAAGTGACTGAAAATATGTTTAATGTTTAAATTAGAAACATGACAGTAAAAGACACGTTGCCAAGAGTGGGGGATACATTTGAGGGGTTGTCTTTTATGATGATACATTTTAAAGGTAAACATTTCAGATGTTGTTGGATTACGCCTTCTCGGTAAAACACACGTGCCAATTTCTATGAAATAAGAGAGTGATGGTGCGTCCTCATCCACCTGGTGACCAGGTGTGGCACCGTGTGACTTCTGGTCCTTCTCCATGGTCAAAATGGCCGTGAGAAGACGCCTTCTCCAGTGGGTTCAGGACACGGAGGCAGCCACAACAGCACCATAAGGACACCGGGAGTGGGGCCCCCGGAGCTGCGGCGGAAAGCGGCAGGAGGGACGGGTGAGCGTGTTTGCAGCGAGGGAGGGTCAGGGCAGATTCATGGCCGTGCGTCTTCTACTGTAATAAATTTAAAACAACTTAAATGCTCACTGTATTTTATGGTTAACTCGCTATATTTCTGGTCCCCACTTTCATATCTTTTTGAAGGCTGCGTAGCATTTCATTGTCATCCAAAACGTGTGTGCACACTGCCCAGGAGCTGGGGCTGCCTGGGAGGCAGGTTGGGCGTGGCAGCGCCGTCCCACGATCCCTGCCTCTAGGAGAAGGCCGCCCCCGGGGGGGAGAGGCGCAGGGGTGGGCAGCAGAGGAGGGTGGTCCTCCCCGAAGTGGGGCTGAGCAGTCAGGACTTCTGTGACGGGTGGGGAGACTTCCGGCAGAGGTGGACGGGGTGAGGAGCTGGCTCCGTCCGCTCAGGGCGTGGTCACCATGCCAGGAGGGTGGGTCGCCAGGTGGGGGTACCGTGGGGTGTGGGGAGAGCACACAGCGGGTGCCTGGAGTGTGGCACAAAGAGTGAAGCAGGTGCATGCGTGTGCATAAGTGGGTGCAAGTATGCAAGCGCCAGCATGAGTGTGCACACCAGCATGCAAGCATGTGTGCACGTGTGTGCACGAGCACGAGTGTGAGTGATGTGTGCACGTGTGTGAGTGTGCACTCATGAGGGAAGGTCGGTGCAAGTGCACCTGAGTGTTTGGGTGTGCTTATATGTAGCCATGCGAACACGAGTGTGCGAGTGCGTGTGTGAGTGTGAGTGAGTGTCTGTGCATGCGCACACGTCACAGAGGCCTGGAAACCCGGGGAGTGAAGGCCTCGCTGCTGCTGGCTATGGAGGGTGGCCTGTGTGCGCACGTCTTGAGGGAGGTCACGGGCAGAGACTGGTGGGGCCGGAAGGGTCAGGGAAGGACAGGGTGGGGTAAAGAGGGGACAGGAGTTGCCGGGACACCGTGGAGCCCATTTTCCTGATGAACAAGGATGGGCAGCCCTGCAGCCGCTGCCAAGCCTATTTGCCACGAGTGCCCGTGAGGACTGTGCCACTGGCCGCCCATTTAGGACAAGCCGCTCGGACAGAACATCAGACACCCTTCCGCAGAACCACAAGGCTCCGTCAACACGTCGAGGAAGCCCTCCCTGCCGGGGATGGGGCTGCTTGGAGCAGTCACCGCCTGGCTAACCTGGACTGCAGCCCGCAGAGCGCCGTTGCATTCTGCTGGCAACCGCGGAGGGGGCCCACGCAGGGAATGGCCCAGGACGGAGCCGGAGCACCCCCGAAGGGCAGAGACGGAAGGACAGCAGACGCTCAGTCTGGGTACGTGTGCCGCACTGTCCAGCTCCTGAGTGCCCGGAGGGAAGCCACGTGTAGGTCCAGGTGGGGTGGGTGAGGGCGAGGCCTTCTCCACGCGGGGCCGGAAGAGGCAGCCCTGTTACGGGAGTGGTGGGGACATGGCGTCCGCTTTTGGGACCACATCGCATGTCCCAGGGCAGTTTAGCTCTTCTCCCTGTCGGCTCCTCTTCCTACTTTTCTTTTCCATCCATCCATCCATCCATCCATCCTTTCTCTCTCTCTCTCTCTCTCTCTCTCTCTCTCTCTCTCTCTCTCTCATTCTCTGTCTTTCTTTCCTTCCTTCTTTCTTTCCATAGGTCCTCGCTCTGTAGCCCAGGCTGGTCCTGAACCTACTGTGGAGCCCAGGCTGGCCTTGGACTCACAGCCATCCTCCAGCCAGCCTCCTGAGTTCTTGAGTGCTGGTATTACAGGCGTGCGCCACCACACCCAGCTTCAGAGCTACATTTCAACCCTTTTAAATTTATTTATTTTCTTTATTTTGAGATGGAGTCTTGTAAAGTTGTGAAGTTTCCCAGGCTGAGGCTGAAACTTGGGTCCTCCTGCCTCAGCCTCCCTGAGTGCTGAGGTGGTGGGCCTGCCTCCTCACACAGGGCTCGGACTACTTGGGCTTCTTACGGGGAGTTCGCTGTACAGACGTCAGAGTCTGCTTGTGTTTCTGCAGAGCGCAGGCCGGACTTGTTCACAAATGATGTGCACTTTGTGTTTAAGGATTTGGAGTTTCTGTCTGGTGCTGATGGCAGAGCCCTGGACACGGTTGCCATGGCGATGGAGATGCTGCCCCAGAAGGCTGCCCCTCAGGGTGTTAGCACCACCCGGCAGTTGCTCTTACTTGGACCACTGGTCACGTTGTCACGTTCCGGTCCTCTGATGGGGTGTGCCATGCATTTGGGGACAACCCCAAGAGGACATCTCTGGTGGCTGGGAGCCTTCCTGAGGGTGGCTGGAGAGGCGCGCCCTGTAGCAAGGGTGAGCACTGCGCTCACCAGAGGGGCAGTCTGTCCCACCACAGACTTCCAAAGGCCGGACAAAGGCAAGTTGAATGCCTTTAAGGTGGTGGCATAGTCCTGTCATCCCAGATCCTCTGGGAGGCTGAGGCAAGAGGATTCCAAGTTTGAGCCCATCCTGGGACAATTTAGTGACTTTGAGAGACCTTGTCTCAAGGTAATAATAATAATAATAATAATAATAATAAGTAGGCTACAGATGTAGCTCAGTGTGAGGGCCTTGGTCTTCTTCCCCAGTAACCATACACACACACACACACACACACACACACGCACACACACGCACACACACACACACGCACACACACACAACTGACACACATGTGCTCAAGGAATGTCTCTAAATAGCTGGAACATAGCTCTACCATAATTAGGGGTGGGTGGGTGGGTGAAGGTGGTGAGTCCAGGTGATGGGGCTCGTGGAGCTGTGAGTTCATCAAACTGTGTTAATAAATGTTTGGGCAGGTCCATCACACAAAGCTAAAGTATGATCGTAACGTCTTCAAATCGCTCACCTGCGGCTCTGTGAACGGAAGGGCCTGAGCTTGGCTGTTGTTTGTGATCTCTCCTCATATGGTGGACGGACTTGCATCAAGAATTGTTAGTGTCAGTTTTACGCGGCTCTGTCTTCCTGGCGCCTTTAAGGTGATCTTTTCACAGAGCCGGTGGTTTGGCGCCAGGCTTACGCTTAGGTGAGCACCAGGCTGCCTGAGGGGAGGCTGGTGGCTCACAGGCTTATGGGGTGTGTATTTGAATAGACAATTTAGGATGGGAAGAGTCGCGGTCCCAAATTCCCCTCCACATCCCCCCCTCGCTGTGGACACACCCTGTGGCCTCCACTGTGCTCTAATGTGGCCCTGGATGTCCTCTCTGTGGCTGGGGTCCCAACCATCCCCCAAAGCCTCATATATTTGGAGCCACGTGCTGTTAGGGGTTCGGGGCCTGGGCTGGAGCAGGTGGATCGGATGATGGGTGTGTGGTGGATTGTAGGGGTGTGGTGGAAGACAGGTGTGGGTCAGATTATAGATTACAGGCGTGTGGTGGGGATTTAAACTTGGAAAGGGCAGAACACTATGGCCGAACCCAAAAGGGACGGATCCTTTGGATGAGACCTGGAAGGGTCAGCGCTGCCTCCCGCCTTCTTCCTGGGACTTGACTTAACCTGGCTTCCTGTTTGCAACGCCACGAGGTGCTGTCTCCACGTCTGTCTGCCATGTGCTTCCCTGTTGCTGGCTGCCCATGAATGGACTGTGACCTTCTGAAGCTATGAGCTGAGGTCAACTTTTCTTCCCCTATGTGCGGATGTCAGATATTGAGTCACAGCAATGGAAAGGTAACTGAGACGGTCCTCTTTCAGGAGTGTCTTCAATTTTGCTGTCATCACCATGACAGCCTCCGTGTCCTGAATTGATTCAGGACGCTGACCTTCCGTGGTCATTTTGCCATTGGGGAAGAGCCGGAGTTGCACGGTGTCAGACCTGGTGACCAAGATGGACGGGGGCACACTGCCACATTGAGGAGCCTGCCTTCCTGCGGGACGGAGCTCGGCAGCAGTGGACACCGGAGTTTTGAGCATACCCTGTGTTATGCTTTGCACCCGGAATGTCCCTCAGGAGCCTCATGACTTGGCACACTGCAGATTGCCTACAGACTCCATGCGCTGCTAAGCAGGGGCCTGGTTGGAAGGGGCGGAACCCTGGGGCTCAGCCCATGCGGGTGGCTCGCTGGGACCTGGAAGGAGATGTGCGAGCTCTACCCTTCCTCGCCCTCTCGGTGTCCGGCCCACCACGCGTGAACAGCTTCTCTGTGTCCGGGCCTCTGCCATGTGCTTCCCCCACTGCCAGCTGCCCATGAAGGGGCTGAGACCTCCTGACACTGTGAGCTACAGCACGTTTTTCCTCCCTGAAGTTGTGGGTGTCGGGTATGGTGTCCCGGCAATGGGAAAGCACCTGAAACGTCTTGTAGAGACACTCAGGAAAGTGGACTTCAGAATTGCTTCAGAAAGCCAGAAAAACAGTGGGGTAGCGGGAAGGGCAGGGAAGGTTGGAAGAGGACCCGTGGCGACGTGTCTTTTACTGTAAATATTAAGCAGAAACATTTATCACACTGCTTGATCACTCCTTTTACCAAGGTGTTCTATGGTTCTTCAAGAAGGTAAGGCCTCCCCGCCTCAGGATTCCCTGGCAGTCGTGGAGGCACGGTGGGCTGGGCGGGGGGAGGCGCTCCCGCAGTCCTCCTCACCCCAGCTGAGGTTTCTGACTCTGGCTGCTGGGCATGGACCCCACGGTCTGTGCATGCTGGGCCAGCATTCCACCCGTGCCCCACGTGGGCTTTTGGGTTTTGGACTGCGAACCTGCGTCCTCCTGCTCCTCCCGCCCCTGCCCTGTGTGCGTGGCTCCTCCTACCCCCGGACCACTGTGCTGGTTTCCACACCCAGGCGTGGCAGCCCACAGGGAGTTCTGGCAGGGCAGTTGCGTTCAGCTCTTGCAGGGCTCGGTGGGCAAGCGGCTCCTGGCGCCAGGCTGGGGCAGATCCACAGAGCCCCACTTCATCTACCCAGACTAAGGTCTCCGACATTATCAGAAAAGCAGGAACACTTTTCTGTTTACTCAGGGAGCACGAGGGCGAGGTCGAGGTCGGGATGGGGTATGCAGAACCACAGTGGCAGAGAACAGTGAAGGGGCGACAGAAAGACTCACGCCTGACTGATAAGTCATGTCCGAGAGCCGCAGGGGTCGGGAACGGGCAGGGACGGCTCTGCAGTGACGGCCTGCCTTCGGCCACTGCACCCCTGCGCTGCTGCAGTGCCCGTCTGGGTGGGGACTGAACAGGGACCTGCTGAGACTCAGTCCTGGGGTGGGAGCCGGTGGGGACACGTGTCGGTGATAAACAGCCGCTCAGCTGGGGATTCTAATGGGACAGGCCAACACCCTGGCTAGGGAGGAAGCTGCTGCTGGTCACAGGGCTGTGCCCTGGGGTCAAGGTGCCGGGTGCCCTTCCTTCAATGCCCCAGGACCTCAGTGTCCTTCTCCAAGGGACACAGAGGACTCCGGCTCCAGCTCCTCTGCAGTCTCCTCCAGGGTAGAGGGCGAAAGATGACACCCCTGAGCACGCAGACTAATTATAACCCTGCTCAGTTCCTGTGGGCGCTGTCTAAGTCCTGCTAGAGGAGGGGGAGGTGGAAACCAGCTCTCCTGGTGATTAGCAACCTCAGCTCCGGAGGGAGGCGTGTTTGAGGGGACTGTCAGCCGGGAGAGGGGGGCGGGTGTCTAAATGAGCTCTGAGCCCACGGCAGCTTTCCCTATCATAACAGCCCCCGGAACTTGGCCAGCCCTCCCTCTATGGTGATTCTGGGCCAGGGGGCCAGGAATCCGCACCCAGAGATGCACAGGCCACGGGCAGGACCGGTTCCCATAGTGGCCCCCTGCCCACTTTGTGCTCAAGTTTGGGCTGGCAAGTGGAAGGCAGAAAGGGTGGATTGTGGGGGATGTGGGGTATCTGGTTGTTCCCTCTGGGATTCCTAGCAGCTGGAAAGGAGGGCAGGGCTTCCCAGACACCTCGAAGGGTGGTCGACCCCTCCTGGTATTATGGTTAAATGTAAAATGTTCCTCTGCCCAAAGTATAATGTGTTTGGAAGATGGCTGGATGCAGGCGTGCTGTGATCATCAGTGCGTCCACCTGCGGGCTGGCTCTTGGCTGGCTGATGGTGCTGTTGGGAGATGAGGCCTGGGTGGGGGCGGATGTTGGGGTGTGACAGGGAAGGGTGGGTTCTCGTCCTCAGCTCCTCCCTTCTTTCTCCGTGCCCTGGGTGGGAGGTCAGCAGCTGTTCTCAGCAGCTGTGATGTTTCTGCCTTGGAGATGCCACCTATGGGCTGAACCCACTGGAAACGGTGAGGTGAGTAAACTCCCCTTCTGAGTTGTGGGTGTTGGGTATCGTGGCCCAACGAGGGGAAGTTACACTCCAGGCCATGTGCCTTGGCTGGGCAGAGGGAGGAGGCACTGGGCTGTCCTGGGAAGGACACTTCCTTGTGCCTGTGGGACGGTCATGTGAAAGGGTTGGGTCACATGATCCCTGAGTTTCCGTCTTGGGGGAGGCTTGAGTTGGAGCTGATGGTACAGCAGCATCCAGGAGAAACATCTGGAGTCAGAACGAGAAAGTGGGGGAGGGACTCTGAAAAGCGTCAGGGGCTTCACGGTTCAGATCTGGAATGTCCCTCAACGGCCTCGTGTGCGTGGCAGGTAATTGTGTCAGTGAATTAATCCACTGATGTTCTGTGCTGTTAAGAGTAGGGTCCGGTTAGAAGGGGCCTACCCCGGAAGGGGAGGATTCACAGGGCCTGCCCCGGAAGGGCAGATCACAGGGTTTGACCCGGAAGGGGAGGATCACTGGGGCATGACCTGGAAGGATACACATTGCGTGCTAGCTCTACCCTTCATTCTATCTCCTATCTCCCATTGGAGGAGTAACCATTCTTCAGCTGGGCCTCTGCCATGCCTACCTGCCCTGGCTGGCCACCCATGAATGCACTGAGACCTCCAGAAACTGTGAGCTAAAATAAACCTTTCCTCCTGTAAGTCGTGGGTGCTGGGTGTTGTGCCTCAGTAAAGAGAAGGCGATGAAGGCAGGTAAGGGTCCTGCCCAGACCTGGGACGGAGGAGCCACACCCCCTGGTTTCCTCTGCACATCATTTACAACATGGGTGAGCCTGACATACGGGGTGGAGGGCTCCCAGACCCATGGCTCGAGGCTGCGGCAGTTACGTGGAGAAGGGACTGAGGCAGGGCTTCACCCTCAGGAGTTAGAGCTGCATCCACAGGGTATTGAGAAGTCGCTTTGGGGCATGGATGTGCTGGCTGGCGTGTTCCCCATCCGCAGAGAGAATGCCGGTGGTCAGGGAGTAGAGCGGTCACTGAGTGAAGTTTGATTACCCAGTAACCAGAGCTCAGGTTACACCGCGGGAGATGTGGAAACGGGAAGACAAGAGATAAGAGAAAATTCTTCTCCATTTTGAAATACACACAGTATTTGTTGGAAAAGAATCGTGCCTAGTGGCTGGAGACATAGCTCAGTGGTTAGAGTACTTGCCTAGTAAGCACAAGGCCCTGGGTTTGATTCCCTAGCTCCATACACTCCAGGTGTGGTGACACCTGCTTGTAATCCCAGCACTTGGGAGGCTGAGGCGGGAGGACTTCTGTGTGTTTGAGGGCAGCCTGGGCTACACAGTGAGTTCAGGACCAGCCTGGGCTGCCCAGCGAGATCCTGGCTCAAAACACAAAATAAAACCAAAAAAAAAAAAAAAGAATCACGCCGAATTACCTTAAGAAGAGTTAACAGCTCTGCTGTATCGAGGTATTTATTGTATACCAGGGAGGTCTTACTGACTCCCCCGTGGTCCTGTTCAGCCTTCACGATGACCCTGCAGGGTAGGTGGCCCCGTTTCACAGGGGGAGTACTGAGCCAAGGGACACGGAGCCGCTTGCCGACGTGCACAGGCAGCTCCTCCGGGGGACCAGGCTGTGGGGCGTGGGGGGCTTTCCCAGGAGTCCACGTGGCCTGATTTGAAGCCTCATTTTCTGCATAGGTAGTCAGGTTTGTTTATGAACTATCACGTTTATGTGGTTGTGTTTATAACATTTGCTAGTGATTTTTAAGAAAAATATCACTCTGCAAGTTGTTGAAGGTTGGCGAGTAAAACATTTCAGATAAGCTGATGCAGTAGTGGGTAGTGGCAGCCCAGCTTCCCTCATGTCTGCAGACCACGAGCAGGAAAGTCATCCTCTGCCACTCAGCACGCCCCCTGAGGGTGGCGGCTACCGGCCACCCTATGCCCAGGGCCCTCTGCCATCTCAGAACTGGTCAGTGTCCTGGCTTCGAGTCCTCTGGGACTGAGTTTCTCTCCCCTTCCCATCCCTTCTCTTCCCTTCTCCTGCCTTCCCTCCTTCCGTCCTTCCTTCCTGGTACTGGGGATAGAATCTAGGTCCTTCACACTGAGCTACACCCCTAGCCTGTTTTATTCTTTTGTTTTGAGACAGGATCTTGTTAAGTCACTAAGCTGCCCAGGCTAGGCTCAAACTCTTCCTGCCTCAGCCTCCCAGAGTGCTGGGATTACAGGCTGTGCCATCAGACCTGGCATCCCCCAGGAGTTTGTGTCCAGCTGCGCTGCTGTGCACAGCACCCCAGCAGGTGGGGTGGCCCACAGACCTCCATAGGGGCCTCCACGGTGCTGGCTGAGGACCCGGGGCAGGACAGGCCGCATCGGGCCTGCCATGTGTGGATGGCGATTGGGCCCTCGCACAGCGCCCTCGCTGAAGAATGGCTTACAGGTGTGGAGGAGGCCGGCCCCTCTGCACAGGCACAGTTCCCAGGGCCTGGCCTCTGGCTGGCTGCAGCCGCCCTGGCCCACCCACACTCTGCAGAAGCAGAAGCCAGCTCTCGGTCTCTCTCTGAGTCCTCTGGGACCAAGGCACCGCCACAGGCACACGCACACACACACACACGTATACACACGCACACGCCCTTCCCTCTGAAAACACTCCCTCGCAAGTCTTGCCAACACTTAGCTGTCAAATTGTGGGAGACGGAGTCACACAAGAGTGAAGTGGTGGCTTTTGTGTTCTTTGTGGCGTGGAGACGAGAGCACTGCGGCTCCTTAAGAGCAGACAGAACTCTCTCAGGCCACTTGGTGTCTGGGAAGGGCCTCTAGAGGGGCCGGCGTGAGCGCGCCGGGAGGCTCCCGGCCGGCGCTGCAGGATGGAGGGTTTTAGTTCCTGTCTCTGAATTGCCCTTGAGGAAATGGGAGTTGACTTACAGCCAGCTGGTCAATAATAGGCATTTTGAGTGCCTGCTATGTGCCTGGCGCAGCCCTATTGCTCTGCTGGTGGCTTCTTTCTGCTACAGGCTGGAGAGTGTGAGTTTTTTGCACTCTGGCCACTCGGCCATGTCTGGAATGGGCCTGGCTGTGTTCCAATAAAACTTTATTGACAAAAGTGGCCCACAGGCCCTTGTATCCAACTCGTGCCCTAGGCAGGCCAGCAAGGAACCTAACCCAAAGGCACGCGTGGGCCCTTAGGCTCTGAGCCCTTACCCAGGGGACTGTGGCTGGGGACGCATGATTCGGGACAGGATCCCACACATCCTGATGGAGGTGTAGATGGAGGAGGCCTGGCCTGGAAATTTGTGACAGTCCCCTACAAGGACACTGGTGATAAACAGGCTTTTGGCGACTTTAATCACTTCATGTGTTATGAAACTGAGAAGAAAGAAATATTTCTAAATTGATTTTGTAGCTATAAGTTAAATATGTATGTGAGTGAAACCAAATCCTGTTGCTTCCAGTGGAAAGTTAACTGTTTTATTCACATTCTAGAATTTTTTTTTTTTATGGTACTGGGGATTGAACCTAGGACCACTCCGCTGACCTTTTTATTGTTTTTAGATGTCAAGATAAGGTGTCACAGAGTCCCTTAGCTGCCCAGGCTGGGGTCAGCCTTGTGATCCTCCTGCCTCAGCCTCCCATAATTGAGCTGACCGAACTCCTTTCACTGGAGACTGTCTCTTGGGAGAAGTGGACACTTGCCAAACTTGTCCTCCTCTGAGTCACCGTCGTGTCCTCACGCTTGTCCCTGCTCCACCCCTCAGGTTGGCTTCTTCACAAAGCTGGCACAGTGGTTACTTTAAAATGGAGGGTAAGATGCCTGTGACGCGGGTCTGTCATTCCGGCACTCTGAGAGGCTGAGGCAGGGGTTTGCAAGTCTGAGCCCAGGCTAGGAAATGTAGTGTCAAAGTTAAAAATAACAAAAATGGTCTGGGGCTGCAGCTCAGTGCAGAGGCCCTGGGCTCCGTCCCCAGTACCGCTCACACAGAGAAGGACATCCGTCCCTCGTTTGGTGAACGGTCTGCGGATACGTTCTCCTATCCTGCAGCGCTGCGAGGTCCTTTTGCTGTGTGGAAGCTTGCTAGTTCGTGTCTGTCCATTTTGGCCTTCGCTGCCTGTGTTTTCGAGGTCTTGTTCGAAGCAGCTATGCCTCTGCCATGGTCTCGAGGGGTCTGCCCCGTGCCTTCTTCCGGTAGTAGGGCTTGTGGTCTGTGGCAAGTCGCGTTGTGTCCGCACTGCGGGGCCTGAATTCCGCCTTCTGCATGTGCATGTCCGGTTCTCCCAGCGCCATTTAGCCAAGAGGCTGCTCTTGCCCCGTGGATGTTCTTGGTTCCTTTGTTCAAAGTCGATTGGCCTTAGTGGTTTAAGAGTGGACCACGTGCACGTCCTGCTGGCTCTCCACTGCCGTGGCTTTCTGCCCCAGGCTTTGTCCTGGCCCTCAAAGGCCACTGTGACCGCCTGGCCGCTGTGGTTCCCAGGACTCCTTCCCTCTCTGGCTGGTCTCTGGCTGCACCCGCCTTGTGGTCCTGGGTCCAGGGCTGTGCATTTGCGCCTCTCTCCTGCCATCCTGCCCTCCCCTTCTCTCTCTACCCGTGGCTCCTCCCTAAAGGCCTGGGGCCATTTCCTCCCGGACACCTCCACCTGAGGCAGCCCCTGCTCACCACCACTGTCACCATCACCTGCTCCTGTGTCGCTTACTACCCTCTGAGTTTGTTACACAAATATTTTTGTGCTATTCCCTGACTCCCCCTCCAGACTGTGAGCTCCATCAGAGCTCTGCCCACCTTTCCTTTGTTTGCGTTGGATTCCCGGCTCTAGGCACCGTGCCTGGCACACAGTCGATAGCTGGAGAACACGGAACTGAGGAAAAAAGTACCCTGGGCACCTCAGCTCTCCCCGGTTCTGCTTTGGCAGCCAGCAGGTGTGACGCCGTGAGATGCTGGTAGATTCTCTGCGAAGGGGGTACTGGGGCAGCCAGGGCATCACTTTTCTGAGCCACAGAAACGTTTTTACCATCATCTTCAGTTATGCCGCTGGTTGGGGTAAAAGTGGCACATTTTCAAATCATGTGGAGGTGTCATTTAAATGTGATCTGCCAATTCTCAGCAAGGAACAGCTTGAGGAATGTCCCCACTTCAAGACGCTTCACATGGCCTCTGCCCTAAAACATCCTCCTGCCTCTTTCTGGTCGGTCCCCTCCCTTGTCCCCCGCTGCAGGCAGCCACCCACCTGCTTTCGGTCGCCACCCGTTCTCCCGCTTGGACTTTATAAAGGGCAGGTATGTGGGGACGCATCGTCCTCCGCTCTCTGGGAAAATGTTAACACAACAGGTCTTCACACAGCTGGCCACGTGCCGGCTCCAGGTCCTCCAGCCTCAGGCAGAGAGCACAGTCCCTTTGGGGGACCCGGGCCTCGCCCAGGCTGAGGAGATCAGGGCGATATGGGTTGAGCTCATGCAGATCAAGCAGTTTCAGTGGAGTTCCTGGTGGACTAGACTTCCACAGTGCCGATGGCATGATCACCTGTGTGACGGCGCCCTGGGACCAAGGGAGGGAGAGCGTGAGCCAAGCCCACCAGCTGGAGGTGGGGACACAGTTGCCAGCTCTGAGCTGAGGGCTGGAGCGCCCCTCTGGACAGCTGCGTGGGGGTGGGACGTGTGGGCTGCAGGGGCCGCTTTGCTCCTCCTTTCTGCCTTCTTCTGGGTCTCCCGCCCCTGGGGCCTGGGGCGTGACAGGAACGGAACTGTGCTGTCCACCTTCCCTCTCAGACTCTGGGATGCCACCCTTTCTCCCCGAAGGCCCCAGGCCCTCTGGGGTGTCGCCCCGGGCTCCGCCTCTGTCCCTGTCTGCGCTCCTGGGATGATGCTCCAGGGCAGCGCCCATCCGGCCATCTCCTCACCCCTGGAGAAGATGTGGCTGTCCCTCTGCCTGACCTGGCCCAGAGGAGGAAAGGATTCTGACTGTGTGGACCTGGTGGGGGAGGCCAGGGTAGGTGGATTGTGGCTCAGGAGCTGGATGCTGGGCTCCGGGGCATCTGGCATGGCCTGGGGGCAGCCACGCTCCTCCGAGGGATGCCTGCCCTCCTCCGGAGGAGGAGCAGGACTCCGGAGGCGAGCAGGGCGACAAGGGTGAAGTGGACGGGCCCGCCTGCCTGGGCCCAGCGTCGTACCCCTGAGGACCAGCTCTGCCCAGCCCCGGGTCCCTCCCTGCCATCTCCTTCTCCCAGCGTGCCTGCCAGGGATATTTATGAACAGTGAAAACGCCCCCTTGGAAAGGTGCGGGAAGAAAGCCACGGCTGTCCCTTGGTGGTGGGGCTGGTGTGTTTCTGTGGTGCCTGATACAGAACGCAGCCCGCAGTGATCTTCCTGGGGTTCAGTTTGGACATGTTAGCTCCCCCGGGGCTGCGTCAGCAGGTTCAACCGCAGGCAGCGGCAGGGCGATGGCCGCCGCTGAGCTCGTTGGAAAATACTTCTGTGGCACTTAGCGGGTGTGATTTTAATTCATTTTTTGTCCCTTGATAATCATAAAGTGCTTTCAGGCTGTGACTATCCCTTCTCGGCCGGCTCATGCCTCATCTGGGGACCGCAGTTAATGGCCGTGGTGGCCGCGGGTCCGCGGGGGAATTGGGAGGCACAGATAGTCGCTTTGTGGAGAGGAAGGCGCGGTCCTAGCCCGCGCGGCGGGTCAGTGCGCAACACTGCAGATCGCGGCTCTCCTGTGCATGTGAGTACTGTCCACACTCGTGTGCACGTGCCTAGCTGGAGCTGGCATAGCCTTGCGGCAGATCTGAAGCGTCACTACCGTGTTACATTTACTTCTTGAAATAGTCCCATGAAATTCAGGGAAGCTGCCTGGGGGGAACAAAACACTGCGCCCGCTGTGTCCCTCCCGGCTCTGCCTACTGATCAGCTGGGTGACCTGGGGTCAGTTCTTGACCTCTGAGCCTGTTTCCTCGGCCTTGAAGCGGGCGCTCAGGCCTCCCCTGGGGACTGGGCTGCGCTGAGGAGGGGAGTGTGAGGCTTCACTAGGGACGGTGGGGCCACCCGCTGTGTGGCCCAGTCCTGCCTGCTGTCCAGCCGGCAGTGGTGTCGATTCTCGATTCTCGCAGGCCCTTGGAGCAGGAGGTCCGGTGCCAGCTGCGCCTGCGAGGGGTCTTGGCTGCCTGCTCCTCCTGAGAACCTCATGTCCGGTGATTCGAGGTGGCGGAGCTGGTGGCACCACTGTCCCCAGTCCCTGGAAACATTGTCATCTGTGAAGCCAGCCCCAGTTGCCTAACAGGTTGGCGGCAGTTACTCTAGGGCTGCAGGAGGGAGCAAGCCAGTCACCCAGCCTAGTGGGCACTCGGGAGAACCCCGGAGCGGCTGCTGAGACCCCCGGCCCAGCTGGGGTGTGGGTGCCGGTCACAGTGGCCCACTTGTCCTGGTGTCCACAGTGCCGCAGGCCCCCACCGTGACAGCACTAGGGGCCGAGTCCAGGAGGAGACAGCTGGCCGTGGCTGCAGTTTCAGAGGCCGACTGCCTAGAGGCATTAGCCCCCCGGGGCCCGGCAGGGGGGCCGCTGGGTTCCACCCTTCGCGGTGGCAGTTGGCCTAGGGCATGGGCGCCATCTGAGGCTTTCAGAGAGCGTCCAGACCCGGAGGGGATTGGCTGGGCTGGGCTGTGTCCCAAGCAGGACCCTGGGCAGCCGGCTCTGGGCCCGCTGAGAGGAGGACGGGCTGGGCTGTGCTACCCTCCTTCCTAGTTCCTGGGGCTCCCTTCCTCCCCCTTCCTTTCCTTCCCTCACCTGTCGTCTTCCGGGTGTGGGTTGAGTCTCTACCGGTGGCCATTGTGAGACTACCAGGCAGAGGCTGTGAAAGGTCCTTGGGGGTGAATTTGCCTAGGGATGGCAGAGCGGCCGGTCACATGTCCACAGCAGTGTGTGCCCACCAGGGACAGCTTGGCTGTGGCCGCCTCTGCTCTGTGCCTGACACCCCTCAGGCCGTCCCTCCGGGCCTCTCCGCTCTCCCTCTCCCTCCGGAGTGCTTCTCTCTAATGCCACAGCTGCGGGTGACAGCTCTTGGCTGGTTCACTGTGTCAGGCGAGACCATGAGGTGAGCAATCCAGGGGCAGGTCCCTTGCCTTTCTAAGGAGCAGATTCTGCCGCAGCTGCAGCCAGGCCATTAGGTGGACGGCCGAAGCAGAGAACAGCCGGGTGGGCCCTCAGAGTCCTGCCGCAGGCCAGCGACTGCCGGTGGCAGCAGCAAGGTGGCCGTGGCCCTGGCCCTTCCTCTGTGTCTTCTACCCGTGCACCTGCTCCTGCTGCTCCCTCCCTCCCTCCCCCGCCTGCCCTCTCGCTGTCTCTCTTCTCGCCAGCTCACGAGACGAGAAACCCTGGAGACGGAAACATTCGGAAAAACACGAGAGAGGAGCGAGAGGGAGTGGCACAGAGACGCACGTGTGACTCCAGCATGGCAGGAGGCTGAGGCAGGAGAATGGCGAGTGCAAGCCCAGGCTGGGCACCTTGCTATCTCGGTGAAACCCTGCCTCAAAGTGAAACGTGAA